>VWZW01004266.1:0-36523 GCA_013397115.1 Edolisoma coerulescens | reverse complement strand
TCTCCTCTCCTCTCCTCTCCGCTCCTCTCCTCTCCTCTCCTCTCCTCTCCTCTCCTTTCTTTTTGTATTTTCCCTTTCTTCTTCTCTCCTCATCTTGCATTTCCTCTTCTGTCTTTTTTCTTTCTCACCCATATCCATTAGTTTCTTCCAGCCACTTGCACTCTGGGCACTGGCCCAGGGACTGACACCGGTGCCTCTGCCAGAGAATTCAACATCCTTACAAAGAAAAATTCTGCTCAGAGCATTTCCCCTTGGCCCCATGAGGTGAGGAGGAAGAGGAAGAGGAAGAGGAAGAGGAAGAGGAAGAGGAAGAGGAAGAGGAAGAGGAAGAGGAAGAGGAAGAGGAAGAGGAAGAGGAAGAGGAAGAGGAAGAGGAAGAGGACAGGGCCCCAGTCCTGGATAACAACCAGCTGCATGCCTAATCTCAGCCCTGGACCTAGCTCCATTGGTTTCACTGGAACATATGTAGCTATTTCCATGATTTGACACAGGTAAAGGGATTTAGATACTTGTAAAAATGCATAAATTAGGGCCTTAATTGTCCATTTGTTTAAATTAAAGCTGTTCCTGGAGTTAGATGTAGTTTGAGGCATTAAGGGATGTGACTGGGCCTCATAATGAGTAATTCTGGGTTCCTGCCGTTGCTAGAAGCGTATTGGATTACTGTGTTGGTGTGTTGTGAAAAAAATCACAGCATGAGAAGTGCTGTGATCCCGGTATCCGAGAAATGCTGCGATCCTGGTACCTGACTCTGGGCAGCCCGGCCGGACAAGGCTGCGCAGGGCGGGCAGGAGAGAGGGCAACATTCGAGGGGCAGAACGGGATGGTGGGCGAAAGACACGGGGGCGGTGCCGGGCTCCTGCAGCCGGGCCGCAGACCGGGAGCGCCGAAAGCGCGAGTGACTGCCAGCGGGAAAGGGCTGCAAGTGACGGGCACGGGGCACTGCCCTGCAAACTCCCCGCACAGCGCCCCGGCGCCACTTAGCACTGGAAGCTGAACTCGGAGGATGTTCCTGAAGGCCCGCGTTTGTAGGACGCGCGGCCTCGCCCCAGAGGAATTGGGGGTTTCGCGTTTCCGGGAGGGGTTCCAGCCTGGCCGCGGCTCAGGGCGTCCCCTGGCGGCGCCGCGGCGGCGGCTCTGCAGCTCCGCGCTGCTGCCCGCGCCGCTCCGCGCTCCTTCCGCTCCGACCTTCTGCCCAGGAGGGCCCGAGCAGCGCTTTGAATAAAGGCGTTACAAGCGGGAAAATCCATACAAGGTTGACACTGATTGGTGCTGATCAGTTTCTAACATGACATTACCCTAACTGTTCACAGCACCACGAATTTTGCAACTAAATAACATTTCCCCGTTTGTGTAGGTCACGATATAGTTCAAGACTTTAAAAGAGGTCTTTCAGTGCCAGTTCAATGCTTAATTAGGCACTCACTCAAACTCAAACTTTCCCAAACTATACGATCAGAGTAACGAATCTAAAGAATGCTTTATCTGCAAACGTCCTAAGTATTAGACATTTCTTAGTGAAATCTGCTGGATTTCTGTGATATGCAGTGCTCATAAAAGCAGCTGAGTCAGATCAGTTGGTATTTTTGATAATACAGTCTTTTATGTGTAATTAACTGCAATGGGAAAAGTTCCCCCAAGTGGTTTCCAAGTCTATTGCAACATAAAGTAAAAGATGAGGATGACAGTGGAAGGAAAAATTCCTTTATTTGTATGATGGTTCCAAAATAATAGAAAAGAGAGATGCAAGGTAAGTGAGTGAAATATATCTGGGTGCTACACAGTATTTATGCCTCTCCTCTTTACTGTATTGCCCAGTTATTTCCAGGTGGCATTCTGGTAATCAGAATAAAAGGAATGGCCTGTGCTTCCAGGACAAGTGCTTTACACCTCGGTTTTAAGCCATGAGCATGCAGGTGAAGCGCGCTCCCCGAGGGCTGCCCTTAGCCCAGGCTGCAGAGGGTGGGCACAGGCACTGAGAGCAGCCCTGGTGCAGAGAACTGTGTGGGCAGCACTTTGTCACACCCATGGGGCAGCCCCCCTTGAGCAGGCATGGGATGGGAAGAGCAAGTCACCACAGCATATTTCTGGGTTTGCAAGCACTGGACAGCAAAGGATAAAGACCAGGGCAGAAAACGAAGGCAGGCACTTAAATTACTCTTGCTCCTGTGAGCAGCTCCGTGGACTCCTTGGGCTCTGCTTGGGTGTAAGGCACGTGAGGCTCAAGGGACTTTTTCGTAAAAAACAAAACCATAGCATCTATAGCTCATGTTCTGGTGCTTTCTGAGACCCTGCAAGTAAAGAATGACTGCAAAAAAAGTTTAACATACAGGATAATGTGTCTGCAAACAGACATAAAGTCACATTGGTTGTAGGCAGTGGGAGGATGGGACTATATAACCAAGTCTGTCTAAGGTATGGGCTAACAAGCACCACACTTCCCACCCCTGTAAAATCATCTTCTCAAACAAGAGTGGATGCAGAATGAAAAGGAGCAGCATCAACCTGAGCATCACAGGCAGCTCTGGGGGGGTCTCATCATAAAAGCAGAAGCTGGTCTTTTTCAAAATGCACAGGGTAAAGGAATGAAAAGTAGAGCAGAGACAGTGGAGATGTAACAGCTGGAACACATCAGCTCCTTATTATTTCCACACTTATCCTCTTACTCCAAGAGGGCATTTAGCCTACAAGTTAGTGAGCACAAATTTAGGATTGAAAAATGGAGGATTTCATTTTAAACAAATAGCAGAAGTTTTGATGCCAGGTTGCTAATGGCATTGAGGTGCCAGACCTTGCAGGGACCCCCATAATCCTCTCAGGTCGTGCAGGTGGCCATGCCTTACCCTTGCTGCAGGAATGGCAGCTGAGCAGGAGACAAAATACAAGCTGCAAATGGAAAATGGCCCCTGAATAAGCGAGAAAAACTTCCCAGAGTCCTAGAAAAACTTCAGCCCTGTTCCTGATAGCAGCCAAAGAAGAAAACTAAATATTCAGGAATTAACAGTGGGAGTAACTAAAAGAGGCAATGCCACGTGCTACCATGTAAATACTGTAAGATTTGAGCCACCTTCTTTCCCCACACTATAAAAGCATAAAATAGGCTTTAAAAGGTATTCTTTAAGATGATCAGTGTATGTAGCAGCTACTGTTTGAAGAGAGTATCACTGAAAACATTATGATCAAAGGGAGAATCACTAGAACATTTTATAAGTGACAGTTTCTGCAAAGTGAGCAGTTACTCAGCAAGGCTCCACCTACAACAGCTGCGAGTTACCCTGCAGAATTTGCACACAAAGGACTTAAAACAAAATGAAGGCTTTTAAAAAATTTTTTATCCACCCACTGCAGGGACGACAGCACAGGGGAGTGGGGCAGCAGCCCCTGCTCCTTCCCATGGACGAAACCCTCAGAGTCACACACATTTTCCTCATCTTTGAAATTCAACCTGTGGATTTGGTGCCATGTTTTTCACAGTGGCAGCAGTTTCTCTCATGGCTGTTATATCCTCTTTCTGCCTCAGTTTCAAAACACACACTTACTATGAAATTAGCAAAATGAGAATGTTTTGAATGCTATATAGAATGGAGATGGGCAGATTCGGGTGGCAGGACTGGCCCTGGCAGAGACGCAGGGGTGCTGTCTGCTGAGCTGTGCACAAGGGCCAACTAAAATTCTGTGTGAATGGGGAGGGCATGGGAAGTGACAGGGAAGCCCACAACCTTTGCAGTGCAAGTTTTGGCCCCTCCAGGAAGGCAAAATGAGCCGGAGAGTTCAGTGAGGTTCCAGATGATCAAGAGATCATATTTCTTAGAGCTTCAAGTTTTCATCTTTGAGCAAAGGGCATGAGACTATGTGCATTTCAGTCATGCTTTGAGGGACAGAAGCATCCAGGACAAGCTCATCCAGTCACCTCTGAAGTTGGGTTTCCACAGAAAATTTATGAGAAATATTCACTTTCCTTCAGTCTGCCCTCATAGTCATACTCCAAATCTGCTTTGTTGCAAAGCAAAATGTTCTAAGCATACCAATTCTGCCTCCTTCCATGGAAGTGCCTCCCTATGAAAAATTTCCCCTTGACCTTGAGTTGTTGTAAACCATATAAAGAAAATGAGGCACCAAAATGTGGTTAAAATTGCATTCATTATTTTCTTGTGGTGAGGAAAGAGCAATAGAAATACCAAGACATGTTAGTTTCTGGGAAGAAAGATATGAGACGTCGAGAGTGGCAAAGGTCTCTAAATTTTCCATGCACATGTAATTTAGAAGTTAATATAGTGATAAATAAATATAAAATACTTATTAGGTTTAATTTCAATATACAAAAGAGGAAACATTTTTTTATGCATTGCTTCCCCTTTTTCATAAACAATGCCTCTCTACACTCACCTCAGAAAAAGACACGCATAAACCTTTTATGTGATTAGAAAAAAGATTGTGAGATATTTTATTCAAGGAAAGGTCTATGGAAAGAAACCTGAAAGCATTGACATACCCTAAAAGGACTCGTTGTTTAACAAATGCCCTCATTACGTGTAATTCAGTTCAAGCTGCAGAGCTGTGTATGGAAGTCTGTGCTTGAGCAGCCATAAAATCAGAGCCTCATTTAGGCTGGAAGGGACCTTCAGAAGTCCAGTGTGTGGTGGCAGGAGGGCTGGAGTGAGCAAATGTCATACACTTAAAGCACAGAAATGGAAATCACAGCACAGCTGTTGATCTTGTTCTTGGCATTCTAATAAGATGTTGCCAAGGCAGATCACAGCATCTTTCAATGACTTGAAAGAAAGCTTTCACTAGGAGACATTCAGCTGAGAGTTCAGTAAGAGGTCAGATTGAGAATAGTCCAAAACCCAATTTCTTAACTTCATATTTCACCCTTATAAATTCGGATGTCAAACAAGAATACTTGGAATATAACAATTTTAAAAGGCCACTAACCCTCCACAGCATGACAGCTACAGAAACAAGCAGTTATGTGACAGGGCAAGCACTGGAGATGTGTGTGACTGCCCAGAAGGGTGTGAGGTGTTCCCTAAAACCAGTCTCCATCAGTCCATGGGGTGAGAAGTGAGTAAAATGACTTGTGCTCTGACACATGCTGGGCAGCAAAGACCAGCTGGGTGCCCAGTGCAGGCTTTCTCTCTGCTCTGACATGGGAGAGCATCACAGAGCATCTGCCTGGGGAAGGGATGTGGATGCCAGGGCCAGCTCTGCTTTGGCAGCTGCTGGATCAGGGAGATCCCTGACACCCCTTTAGTTTACATTTGAAATTTGAAATATTTCTGATCTGGATCTGGGGAAAATCATGACACTCACAGTTACGTGCCCATCTTCTGCTCCTTCCCATTTCAGTAGTGGAGACAAGACAAGATTCAAGTAAGAAAAAATGCTAGTTTAGAAGGTAAAGTCTGGCCAAATCTGACGTGGTTTTGTCATAATAACATGTGAGCTTGCCTCATTCACTCTTGTCCTCACAGGTGGACATCACTCTCATAAGGTGATGGCAGTGAGTTTAGGTAGCACATCTTCCACCTTCTTCCTCCCTGCGGGAATGCTACTTTGCCTCCTGCTGCTGTGATCGAAACATTTAAATGACAAAGAGTCTGTCAGGTCCCCAGACATGCTGTGACTCTGGGCTCACACCCCAAGGTGGCATTGCAGCCATGGGGCTCCCAGCAGTCAAGGGGGACCATTGGGCAACCCTGTCTCCCTCCTGTCCTCCCCAGAGCCACTCTTAAGGAGCTAAAACACAGGTGCAGATTTCATTTTTTTGCGGGGGGAGGATGCATTCCTTGCCAGTGGGTCAGCAGAGAAAGCCACGGAGGAGAGAGGGAACCTCATCTGGACAATGAGTGGCACCTCAAAACAGGAAGCCTCTGTGGTGAGGCGTTAGCTACCAGTCCTCTGCAAACGCCTGCCTTAGGTGGGAGCCTTTTTTAAGGCCTGTCTTGAGCCACTGATTTTTCACTGAGGTAATTATTTCAGCTGAAATCTTTGCATTTTAGTTTTCCTAAATTAGACGAGAGAAATCTCAGGGACAGACAGAGAGCAGCACAGGCACAGACATGGACATGACAGAAATTCCAAGGATGACTGGACAGACGCAGACATAATCTTAAAGTTCAAGACTTCAGAATATTTCCTGTCTTTCTCTAATATAACTTAAAACAGGCTACAGTATTCCTGTAACAAGAGCAGTTCTTTACTGACACTGACTCTATTTTATTTCTATCTTTTTAATTTCCGAAAAGATTAACACTAGGCCCCTCAGAAACTAGACTTTCTCAAAAAGATGCAATCATTCATATTTTGATCCACTCAAAGAAAGATCCATCCTAGTATTTGAGAAAACATGAATAATCCTGTATCCAAGAGGCAGGGACAGAGCAAGGAGGGAAGGCAGATGAGCCTGTGTGGCCATGGAAGGGGACAGGGCTCTGGCCATTCCTCCTTCTACGGCTGCCTGCGTTGCCAATTCGCAGTCAGTCCTGCCAGGGATTTGAAGGAAAACAGCCAGTTCTGTGTTTTCTGCAATCCCCATCAAATCCAGCTCCCTTCCTTTTTAACGGGAGCTAACAAACTGGTGACAATGTAAAGAAATATCTTTGACATTGCAAAGAAATGACTTTGAAAGAAACAAGTAGATCACAGTGTGTCCACAAGCCGCTGCACAAATGTCATTTGGCATTGCTGCTTGAGCTTGCTTGGACCCCAGCACAGAAATCCATCCAGCACCCACACCATTGTCAGCAGGGTTAAAGAGCTCAAGCTTCTGTGCATTTTCTGACTTAATCTTTTTGAGGTGTAGATGAAAAGTTTTGCTTTGTGTGAAAAACAGACCCTTGTATTCTTCTGAGATACAGAGAAAGAGATACACGTCTCTTTTTCTTTTTTTTATCAAACCAGTAACTCCTGCACCTGATACCTAGATCCCAGAGTCAAAATTTCTCATTTCCAGGAAAGCAGGGCTCCATCACGCATAATTGTTATTTTGGAAGGCAAGCACCAAATATCCCCCTTTCTTTTTTACCTCCAGATTTTATTGCTGAGGACCATGTAATTCAGTATGGGATATCCCTCTGGTCAGTTAGGGTCAGCTGTTCCAGTTCTGTCCCTGCCCAGCATCTTGGCCACTGCCAGCATACTTGCTGAGGGAGGAGCATGACAAAAAGAGCAGGTGTAGAAGGTATGCATGTTTTGCAATCACTACTAAGAAACAAGCAAAACATTGGTGTATTATCAACACTGTTTTGGTCACAAATTCAAAACACAGCACCATCTGGACTGCTACGCAGGAAATGAACTCCATCCCAGCCAGAATCAGTACATACGGAGAGGACATTTGTGATACCTACAGTGCCTATTTATGGATGATCATTCCCACTTCTATTACCATCACTCAGCACAAATTGCCATTTGCAGGTTGCCCTCCTGTGGCATTCTGCAATAGACAAGCAATGAAATTGCTCCATTGGTTGCTCCCCTAATCCAAAACTGGAAATTAGTCAATGACAACACTATATAGACATTTTGCTTCCTTTGAAAACTTAGCGTGGCCCTTGAGAAATTAACAACACCACATCTTCCTACATTAGCTGTTCTGAACAGTCACAAACTGAGAGGTAGTGTATGGATCTAGATTTGTCATGCAGAAAGCCAGTCTAGCCAGCTCAGCATGGCTTCCTCAGGAGTGTAGGCAAATTTACTGATAGAATAAACCAAATTAGCTAGGAGGCATTTAGCCTAGTCTGATAGTAAATATAAATTGCCCTGAAAGCTTACACTCATCCCAGGGTCATGCATATTGGAAGCTGTCTGCCATCAGGTACAATTCATAGAGCCTTTTTGCAGAAAACTTTCCTGCTTTACGTGTCCTCTCAGAGCCAGATAGGTATTTATGCCATCACAGCACATCAGTACCATAGGTCACTGGTGGTAGGGGATGGCTGGTGCTTTTGGGATGAGGAGCAGCGAGCCCGTGGTGGCTCAGCAAATGCACACCCAGTCCAGCTGTGTGCACACTGGGAGCCCTTTGCTGGGAGTGAGCACCACTGTTCTGCTGTGGTACTCAGACAGCGCACCGCAGGCTTCCCTGGGGGCCAGATGGAGTCTTAAACTGGTATCAATCAAGTGCTTTCAGTTGGAGTACTTAGAAATTGAGTCCAGGCCACTTCACTGCCAGTTGGTTACTGACGAAAGAGCTAAACAAATGTCAGGGAAACAGAGAACAATGTTAATTACACAGTTTTTGAAGGCTCCTAAAAAAATACAATATTCTACAAAATCCAGGAGGCAGAGGGGTGACTCCCCGTGAAAGCACCACAGTAGATGGCAAAGTTCAGTAAAAGACTGAAAATGATATAATTTTGCCTAAGCAGCATTTTCTCTGCTTAATATTTAGATCATTCTATTAACCACTTATTTTTAGCATAAGATTTTGCTTGCTAAATGCTGACGCTACCCAGCTAATCATGTACACGCTCAGTTCAAAGAAAACTGCACTTGGGACTCAGATGCAGCCTCCAACAAGCACAAAGCCTCTGTTCAACCAGTCCCAAACAACCAACACAGCTGTGGGCAGTCCAGCCCTAGGAGCCTGAGAGGGATGTAGCCCACTCTGCCAGGGAAACCAAATCTGTGGCAGCCTCAGTCACACCCTACGCTCCACCAGCATTATTGGCTCCATCTGCTGTAATGCAGGTCTCATGCTTAGCTCGCTGATACGTGTGTGTAGGTATGGATTACTCTCATGCTGAATTCAACCCCCTGCAAAGGCCCATGTAGTCAAAGACAGCCAAGCCACTGACTTCCAGCTTAAGTACAGAGCTACATGTAAATTTAGGAGAGGATAACTGGAACAGCTTAATGTAACACCATGATAAAAGATGGGGAAACCCTTCTTAGAGTTGTAACGCTTCTTTATTTTCCCTCAAACTAAGAATAAGTAAAGCAGTTCCTTTCTGCATCGAGGAAATCTAGAGGAATATGCCACGTTTTCTCCCTTGCATAGCATAAGTCAGATCACGATTGCTTCACCTGACATTGGGATACCATGCATACAGTGCAGAATAACCTGGTCCCAGATGGTGAGGGACTGTCAGAAGACAACAGGATGAGCCCTTCTCCTTGGCTGACCTTCTCCTCGATGCGCCTGCACTCACACAACCAAACTGCAATTGGTTTCCTCATTGAAAGGCTGCAGAAAAAAATGAAATGAAGGCAGGCTGCTATGCTGAGGAGATGCCAGCATGGCCATAACACTGTTGCCAAGTGAGTGTAAGTGATCCCAGCTGCAAAATACACTAGCTGGCTGTTGGAGCATCTTTTTAAAGTAGCCCCCCAAGATATTAAATTCTATGTCATATCTTAAATATGTTTTGTGTTACCACTAAGATGGAGCCAGCCTAGTTTGCTTCTCGTTTTGACAGGCTGTGTCAAAGCCCCAAACACAAATACTGTCTGCTGTCCTGGGTCTCATTTAAAAATAATAATTTAAAAAGCTCCACCTTAAATGTTTGTTCCTAAAATTGGTGCATCTCTGTACAGATGCAAAGTAGGTGACTAAATGTTCTAGGACATGTGGCATGGTGACAGTCTAAATCAGGTGCTGTAATCACCAATTTGCTTATCCTTATGGGTATTCAATCTGAGCGATTCAGCACCCTGAGCTGTGCCAGCTGTGAGCATGGGTGCCTTGCAACTCTACAATTCAGATTTATGATACATTTTGGCTTCCTTCTTGTACTCCACCAGCAGGTGTATAAGCACTGCCTGTGCTGGTGTGCTGTCACTATTCTGATGGCACTTACCCCTTTACTCTTTGGCCAAAGGTGCATCACAGCAAACCCGTCAGAGCTCGGTCACTTTATACACATGGTTTTGCATTTCTGAGCAGTGAAATTGGTGATAATCACACAAAGCTCAACAAACTTCCTCTTCTTACACTAGGCAGCATCTGCTGATATTTAAGCAGCATCTACCTGTCCACCATATCCAGGGCATTTTGCTTCAGGCTTGTGGATGCAAAGGGGGGAAAGCAGAGCCAACAGCAGTCATAACCGCTCATGAAGGTGCCGATTCCCCTTCCCCTCCAGCTGGGGCAGAGATGTGAACTGTGAGGTTTGAAAGACCACTTGCACCAGCTGCAGCACCCAGCAGAGCTGTCAGAGTGACACTGCCCCATGAGCCATGGACATGTCCCCTGGGGCAAGGAGCAGCACAGCCTCTGGGCAGCCATGAGACCATCCAGCCAGCACAGGGGCCCTTACAGCTGCAGGGTAACTCACAGTCACCTAATAATACAGATTTTAAAAGTTGTGGATTCCCACTCAGCTAATTCTACAGGCTGGTCGTGATTTACTGAAAACTTCATTTCACTCTGAGCAAGAAATAAAAATTGTAAATTGGTGTAATTGAGGGTACTCTGAGGTTTATCAGCTTCATTCAAATGCTGACTGGACTTAATGGATGCTTTCCAAATGAACAGAACTTTAGGAAAATTAAAAACTCCAAAGGAGGGAAAGTTACCAATGCTATCGCAGTAGCTTAGTACAGACTAGTTAGAAATAGACTAACACTTGCACAAGGCTGTATATGCCATCCAGAACATTCAACTCACACTTGGCATGTAAGTCACAGCATCTGAACATTTCAGTCCTTTCTGTAGCATCAATAAATATTTTGAAAGTTAAGTATTGAAACATATGGTGTCATCCTCCAAATTATGAGACTGAAGTTCAAATATTGCAGTTGAGGATTTTAAAAGTTGTTTTGGGCTAAAACGTATAAAATAAAGCAGAAACTGAAATACTAAGGATGCCCCTTATCTCCAGGAACTGAGATTTTAGAAGAACACAAAATATTAAAGGAAAACTGAAAAACTTGTGAGAGTTGGCACAGGTAGAACACTATATAAACAGACATGTAAAATTGTACTAACTCTGTCAGGCTGAGCAAAATGCTGTTTTGACTCAGTAAGAAGTTAAAATAAATTGCACAAAGCAGTTGAAATTCTTTTCTTTAAGGCTGCCATATCCATCTCATATAAATGTGAAAATGAGGTAATCTATTAGCTCACCACTCACTGTGACATCAGTTTCTAGTGCCTGCCACGAGCTCCAGCATCCCACACATCTCCCTGTCAGCATTTTGCTGCCCTCAGACACTTAACATCATTTCTTGTTGAAAGTCAATTTATTACATAGCTGCTATGGAAATTTGTGGTGAAATATCTGTTTCTGCTTGAAGAGATTGGAGCTTTGGTTTGTTCCCCTGCTCTGCAGTGGCCTCGTAGCTTCCAAGGGGACCTCCCAGGATCATGCACTGCCAAAGCCAAGGACTTTGTGGAGGTAAAGCTGCCTGGATAACATGGCATTTCCCTCTGGGAAGCTTCCTTCTGGTCAGCAGTGTAAAGGAAAGCCCTTTTTGTATCATTCCACCTGGCATGTCATCTGGGCATCAGTTGAGCGGATTCATAAAGTCACGAGAGCAGTTTCCGTGTGACTTGAGGCAGGCGGCCAGGGAAGAGGAGCTCCCACCCTGGGGGTTTGAATCTGTAAGCAATAATAGCAGCACGTCCCCTCTGTTGTATGTCTGGGTGAGGGGCACTGCTGATATCTCACACTTCAATTAAAGTCAAAGTCCCAGAAGACTTAAGCAGTAAGGTCTGACCCACTTTTCTTCTGAGAACGGTAAAGGACTGCTTTGAAGGCTCACTTGCACTGGGCCTGCCCCGTGCCTACAGCCGTAGCTCTGCGAGGAAATCTCCCTGCCACTCTATTTGCCCCAGCAGGTAAATTGTAAAGTGAATACCAGAGGTGGGACACACAGGCAGTGTCCTCACAAAGCTATGTCTCTTTAGGAGTAGAGAGCCCACTCATGTGGTCTCTGATGAAGAAGCTCTGCTGATGAATCCCCAAATTCCTGAGACTGGCTCTCCCACCAGGGGTCACTCCTGGAAGCATTCAGGAGATGGTGGAGAAACCATGTGCAGGGATGGAGAAAACCTGAACTAGGATGTGACTTTGGTGGCAGGGTGTGCACTGCCCAGCCACCCACCTGCTCATGATTCCCTATTCCACACCAGGTGTGGTGGCCTGGGTGAGTCCACAGTGAAGCTTGGAGCACCCTCCCCAGCCAAACCTGCTGTGCATAATGGTTGAACTGATTTTGGCTGAAGGGGGTTGGATGAAATAACTTTGTTTTCTACTGATAATATTGACATGAGTTTGGAGGGAACTGCCTTTCATCATCTCTTTGAAATGTCTGGGAGAGGTGTGATCCATGTAGTACTCTTTCCTCAGGACTACGTGTCATAGCATGAGCAGCCCTATAGCTGTGTGACCTGTCTTTACCATGACGTGCAGAATGCTTCTGCCAGCTTTTGGAGACGTAGGATAGATGAATATCACAGCTTTCACCTTTAAAAAAATTACTGCAGTTGTGAAGACAGGCATTACAACACAATGCAAGAGCAGTCTGTAGGTACAAAAGTGAAAATACCCATCATGCTTCCATTGTAAAGGGAGTCAGTTCATTTTAATTTTTGTCTGTTAATGAGATTGTTCAGAAATTTTGCAGCATTTCCAGGCTCAGAATGACTGGGAGGGGACTCTGTCCCAGAAAAGCCTGGGCTGCTGAAGTGAAGTCAGTGAAGTCAGTGGTACAAATGACGGTGAAGGTTTGCAAAATTAAACTTTTAAAATGCATGTAACCAAAACATATGAGATTTGTCATTCCTTCAGGGTCTCTCTAAGTGGTTGCCTTTTCTGTGGTGAATGTCATCTATCCTGCAATGAGGCAGTGCTGCCAATGTAAGCAACCACCTGCATCCACCACGACTCCAAATCCAGATTCTCAGAAATTTCCCCTGTATGAAATAGTGGTGTCAGTTTTGGGAGCCCAGCCTGCCCTGGGACTGCACATCACAATCACCCCACCATTACTCTTCTCTGGTTGAGTTCAGAAATGCACTTTCTAGGTACTTTTTAGCACCAAATGTCATCTTGACTACATTGAGATGAAGATAATGGATTAATTCTATTAATTGACTGCACATATGAACACTTGTGATGCAGAGCAGCAGGTATGTGTCTGGCATATGGAGGCACGGGACTCCTATTTTCACCAGGAGTGTCCACCCTGTCCACTCAGCACTGCCCACCCCCATAACAGGAGTCCAGATCCCCACCCACCCACTGAGGCTGATGCAGTTGCAACTTTGGCTCACTCTGTACTTACGGCTCTTACTTATAGAAAATTATTTTGCTTTTTTAGCAACTGGTTTTGAGGTAAGTTTTTTGCATTTCCATGATAATAACAACTCTCAATTGTTTGTTTCTAATGCAGAACCCATTTATATTTATGAAAAGGAACATGTCAGAAAGTACCAGGAAATTATACCAAGGAAATCTCAAGATGGTTTCACAAGTCATTATTATCATCCTATGAGGTCAGGAGGAAACTGGTTTGTTTAGTGACACATTGTTTGATTTAGCAGCTGAGTGACTCACACCAAATTGAAGATTTGTTGCTACACTGAATGCTTAATTGCAAAGATAAGCTGTGCTGTTAGTTCAAAGATAGTGTGTAGGCTGAGATGAGCAGATGCCAAAATTGTGAAGACAATTGCTGAAGTTTAAATTATAAAGTCTGAATTGAAAGCTGTGATTAAATAAGGACTGTTCTTCATTAATCACTATTTAGGTTTTCCTCTCTTTGTTTCATTCTTCACTTGGACAGAAACAACACTATAGAGAGGACCTGAAGCAGAGCTAAATATCAGTGACTGATTTGAATCTTGCTTACATGGATCCATTTCCACTATGTAATTAGCACCACTGAAACCACCCAGGTGCAAAAGTAATCAGAATTTTGGCTTTACTCATTCATTTATTCTGAGATGGGTTGACAGCACACAGACCCCTCCTATCACCTCTGTGTCCTGTGCTTGTCCTGAAAGGCATGTATGTGAGCATCACATAAAAAAAAAATTCCATGTAATTGCTGAAGCTCACTCCTTCCTCACTTGCTGTCTCTGGTGCAAACAGGAGCATCTCAGCGGGGCACCCAATATGAGTGCTGGCTCAGTGGTGGCAGAGAGTCGGCAGAGGCATGGAAAAACTGGGATGCTGAGGTGGGTGCAGCTGGAGCCCTCTTGCTGGGGCTGCCTGGGGCTGGGCAGGAGGATAACAGAGAGGGGGAAGAGCCACTTCTCTTAAGAGTGAGTTTTAAAAGTGCTGGCAGAGGCAATCCCTGTGTCTTAACTGGGAGCTGAAAGTCTTATCTCTGTGTCCTGATGTCCTCGGGGATTTAGAATGGAGGTAACAGAGATGAAACTCTCTCTGGAGAATCAACTAGGCATGTCTAATCTTAACTTTTCATCTGGTGAACCCAGGAATGACATAAACCTTGGGGGCAGGAAAAGTGTATTTGGTCTCGAGGAGCAGGTGGAGGCAGAAGGATTCCCCACAGTGGGTTGGCAGGACGAGGGCTCCTCGGGGAGCCTTGGGAAGCAGAAATGGCCGAGACAGCCCTGTCCACGGTAGGGGACATAATGCAGAAACTCCCCCTCGTTGCTGCGAGCTTCTTGCTTTGCTCACCAGCAGATGGGGTAATGTCTGACACAGCAGCCGCTCGAGGTATAACACAGGAAAAACTTAACTATTCATGGCGGAGAGCCCGGATGTCCCCCGCTCCCCCTCCGCCCTCAGTTTGAGGGGTCGCTGCTTGCTGCTGCCCGCTCGGACACAGCCGAGCGCATTCGCTGTCTGAACCAGGTGCTGTAATGTTGCTGTGGCTGACAGAAGCAAAGATCCAAGTTGGGTGGCGCAATGATGCCGTGCCTGCCGCCGGCGCAATCAGCGCCGTGCTTGCAGTGACACCGCTGTGCTCGTCACTGGACCAGGAGGTCCGGCAGGGGGGACAGCTCCGCACCCAGGAGCCTCCGTCCCGCCCGTGTCCTTGGGTGACGGGGGCGGGATCACCCCGTCCTGCGCCTCGGGAAACGCGTCTGCCACAGCACTGCCCGCTTGTTTTTTTCTAAGCAGAGATCGGCTTAAAAATGCCCTCTGCATTTCCCGCAGCCCAGAGGAGAAGGTACGCGCTGTTAATTCCCCTGGCTCCCCAGGAAGCTGCAGCGGGGCCGTCTGGCTGCCGCCGGCGGGGTGGCTCGGCTCGGCTGCTAACCCGGCAGCACGAGTTTGGCTCGGGGAAAACTAGAGGAGGTGTTTGAGCAGGGTAAGCACACAGTGAAAGCTAAGAACAGAAATCATCAATAAAATAAACCCCAAAGCTGTTGGCTGACATCCCAGGAAATGGGCGCCAGGAAAGGCGCAGGCGTAGGTTTGTGATGCTGTCGGCGCGACACTGCGTGGTTCGTGCCACAGACCGGGACAGCACCCGGGGAGGAGGCGACGCGGTTCTCAGTGTGCCTGTGGTGACAGTCCCCTGACTGTCACTACAGACCCAAACCTGAGCGGCGATGACAGAGCCCTTCATCTGCAGAGGGCACCCCAAGCACACCCCATTGCTCTCGTCACACCCCACATCAGAACTCAGCAGCTATCGTAGTTTTATGGAAGCTACAGAAAGCAATATTTATTATCAACCCAGAGCCAACAGTCATCTTTTCCCATTGCCTTGGGGAAGATTAAATACAGACCCATGAGTGGGATGTAAAGAAGCAAAGCGATGATTTGATTCAGAAATCATAGGTTTGGGGGGCAAATTTCAAAAGCAAAGCTTTTCCTTTTTCTAAGAGGGGTACAACAGCACCGAGTGAATCATCACTCCCAGGGGAAAAATAGGAGGGTGAAAACCCTCCTACCTCTCCTGTGAAAGTGCTGTCTGTGCCCAGTTGTTCCCGTGAAATAACAATGTTGGCTGCAGGGCCTGTTCTCTCTTGCAAATAGATTAGACTGCTGCGGTTTAAGCTTATTGGAGATATTGCCCTCGACTCCCAGGATTACCTTATCAGCAGCAACCAGATGGAGCGTATCAGTCATTCCACACCTGTTGATCCTACATGGGAGCCAAAAAATTAATTGCTTAAAAATGTAAAAGTAAAAACCTAAAATCAGGGTGGGGGGGGGCGGTGGGAAAGAAGAAGGATTAAAGGGAAAAGTGGGGAGGGATGGGAACTTCTTGCCTGATACTGGTATGAGTGTCAGCACATTCTGGAGGATGTCTTATGTGGCATCTGATGCAGTTTGCAAACGCGAGAGGGTGGAGACCCCAGAGAGCCGATATTTTTGGCAAGAAATACCTATTTAGCGGCTACCAGCCGTGTTTAATTTGCATACATATGACTCGTGGAGATAACGGCAAATGCAAAAAGCTTTCTAAAAAGATGCTGCCCAGCGATGCTGTCAGCTTCCCGCTCCCGGGGTGCCGCTTCCCCGCCTCGCAGCGCTCCCAGCGGGAATGGGGCTCCCTGGCGCGTGGCTCCCGGAGCCGCGAGGAGGAGCTCCCGCGCCGGCTGAGTCCCCGCGCAGGGCTCAGCCACGGTCCCGCGTCCGTTCCCAGTCTCCCCGCGCTGCGGAGCGAGAAGGAACAACAGCTCCCGGCTCCCAGCCCGTGACAATCTCCAAGTGCCCGAGCCACGAGCGCGAAGAGGATTAGATCTCCACGGCTGCCACGGGAACGTGTACCATGAAACAGCTTGGGAAGCAAACACATGAGAGAAGGATCAGGCTTGTTCCATCTTCTGTAAACCACTAGTCACATTCTCAGTGATGGGAATAATGGCAACGAATTAGGGGGAAATGCATACAATGACAAATATAGAGAAACTGGTATTTTTAGTGTTGCCCTCTGTCCTGAGGAGCCCCGGAGCTGGGGGAGCAGTGAGGGTGCAGGAATGTTACTCAGCTCCCTGCACCCCTGGGGCAGCACGCGAGCACCGCAGGAGGAGAAAGCGGGGTGGAATCTCGGCCTGCCCCACACCTCGCCCGTCTCTCTGAGCACTCTGCAGGCTGCTTCATTTCATACACGATGTGTCTGCAGCTCTGCCTGTCGGGTACGCGGGCAGGCACAGCAGCCTCGGCCCCACGGCAGCCCCCGAGAGCGAGCAGGGTGCGCTGAAAGCCCGGCTGGAGCCCCGGAGCACTGCGCACCTCCAAGGAGTGCCCGAGGCTGCCCGGCAGGTACAAACCTCCTGCTGGCCATCAAAATAAGACCTAGAAGATGCAGCTAGCGTGCCTGTGTACACGCTGGGGAGACAACTTTCCTGCCTTTGCCTCTGTAGGTAGCAGTAGCCCAAAGACGCAGGTGGTGGCAGAGGTTTGTGCCGAGGAGAAAAGGAGGAATTGCCTATCACACCCCAGGGGAGCCCCACTCTGAGCAGTTACCCTAGAAAGCCTTATTTTTAGAAACGTCTTATCATTTTGACTCCCTGAAGCTAACTTTGCATGATTCAGACATTTTGCTGTGCTGTATTAAATGACAGCAGTCTTTCCATAATCCTTTATTTATGGATACAAAATTAAAAGAGTGCTGCTAGAAACAGCAGGGACTTAAGGATCTCCTGTTCAATTTGCACAGCACACATTATTCCTGCTTGTTGTTTTAACATAATTTTTAATTAAAATTGGCAAATCTCTTAGGCCAGTCTGCATTCATGACCTTTAGCCCCAAATATGTTAACTTCTCACTAGAATAATACGGCATTTATTCTCAATCTTTGTCTCTTCTTTTCATTTTTTCCCATTAAGTGATACAGGCAACTGCCAGAAATTTCCTATTCTCCTTATTTACCCTACCTATTCGGACTTGCCTGACCTCTTAAGAGCTCCTGGAGCTGGGCTCTCATACTCTGCTCCTGTACAGAAGTCCCCAGCTGCTATCTCGTTGCATGGACCAGTCGTGCTGGGGAAGGTCAATGATGTCTTACAGAAGTCTGTAACACGGATGCTTGAAATGGGTGTGGGAGGGAGAACGGTTTAGAGCTGAACTATTTTCATGCAAATAGAGGACCACTTTCTCAGCATTGCATTTCACATCCTGTCATATGTAACAACAGTTTTGTTGTCCTCAGTGTACCAGATAAACCTCTGGGAGCTGGGAACTGAAATGGAGATCTATGTACTTGCCACCGACAGAAATATATTTTTTCTTCACCTGAGCTGCAGCACTGATTATGAAGTGGCACCAGAAGCCTTGTTGGGCACAGCAGTGCCACTGTCCATACTGCCAAATTGTTGGGTCAGCTCCTGGTGTGCCTCAGCAGGGCTTTCGAGGGTTCTCTTGGCTCATTCTCAGTCCCTGGATGGAGATAGCAGAGCTCCTGATGGGCAGTTTGGGGTGAGTCACTGGGCATTGTGTGCCTTTTCTGGCATGTTCAGCATTAGGGAAATATGTAGAAAATTGCCTCAAAGATGATGAATAACGGAGTGGAGTTTATGTAGAAAAGGCCCGCATACTGTTTCACAAAAACCCTGCCGTAGAAGTGCCAATACCAGGAAAAATGGGTAGGAATCTTGTTGTGTGACTGATCACTGAAGAAACCTTCAGTGTTACTCGGCAGAAATAGGTGCCTAAAAGCCTTTACCTACCTCACCTATCTGTTACAAGTGTTCTTTCAGATGGGATGAATCACTTTCCTGGAATTGTCTGTTGCTCTCCACTGGCTTTAAAGAGAGTTATTTGTCTTCATTTGGCCAACTAAATACCACCTCAGGCAACCAATGGGGAAGAAAAAAAGAGCTTTTTCCTATGTAAGGAATAGGGTCTGAGTTTCTCACTGACTCTTAGTATAGGAGGTACAGGAGATTTAGGGGCAGTCTCTGCACATTCCTCTGTAACAGTGGAGGGAAGCAGACGCCTCCAGGGTAATCCTGATTTATGGGCAGCGCTGCCCTGGCAGTGCCCAGCTCTTTGGGCTCCACACAGACAGCAGCAGATGCTGCTGCTCTGCAGGCAGCTCGCACCTCCACCCCAACATAGCTGCAATCAGTCCAGCTGAGGTGAGTTGAAATACTTTCCTGGAAATAAAACAAATGGAAGAAAGGAACCCCCAAAACAATTGAAATATATTGTGGCAGCTCTGCCACACTCTCCATCTACCACAGCAGAAAGCAATCCTTTACGGAAGAGATGCCTCTTAGAGTGCCACAGAAAGACCCATAAACACAGTCTCTATAAAATGTGAGTGAGAGCCAGGAGGTTGCACAGGCTTTCTGTAATTTCAATCCTTGTGCAGAAAAGCTGTGGAAAAGAGAATTTAAATACATGTATATATTTATGTACTAAACATCATCTATCAAAAAGATCACCGTAAGATTTTTGTCTTTTATGAAACAACAGTGACATCCAGTGGTACTGTAGGTATAGCCAAAGAAAGGGAAAGCCTTTCACCCTGGGACAGGCTCCCTGTGCCCCGGACCCTCGTGGGAAGCTGGCAGGACACAGGCAGCTCCTGCTGCCCACAGCCTTGAGCAGCTCCTCTGTACGGGATGAACCTGTAAAGTAAAAGAGAGAGAGAAAAAACCCGATGTTTTTCAGAGCATGGAGTGAGGACACATCCATTTCAGAGGCTTTGTAACAGCACATATAGGTAAAAAAAAGTAGCCTATTTTAAAAAAAAACCCAATATCTTCATGTCAATTGAAGTCTACTTTCATGTAAATGAATGCATTCTTTAAAAAAACCCTTCTCTCTGGCACTTAATTTCACTTACTCTAAGACATAATTAAAATTGCCTTTTTCCTTTCTTTAATTTTCCCTCCATTTTCTGTTTTGTGTACTGATTTATAACTTTCTTAAAAATATTTTCCTTGGGCTTTCTCTCTAATCTCTTCCAATTTCCCTTTATTTTTCTACCATTTAGATTTGGATTGGCTCAATTAAATTTTCTTTTCTACTTCTGACTGGTTCTCTTGAATAAGCTCTCAGGGAGCATCTGCCTCTTTCTGCTGTCATTTTGACTCACTTGCTTATCGCTTTCCATCGATTTTCCCGTAGGACTAAATTTTAATCCAATTTACAGTGTCTGTAATCTGGGTAGTTTCTTTTAGTTAAATTTAGATTCCAACTAATTTCCTTTCCATTGACAACTGTCCAACTTGCTCCATTTAAATCATTGTACTCACTCTGTGTCGGCCAGGCTGTTCCCTTTCCAGCTGGGGCTTGCTGGCTCTCGCCTGCTGCTGGCTGGGAAGCGGAGGGAAGGACTGAATGGCTGGGAGATCAGGTGGCAGGAGGCAGGGCGTCGGAGGCAGACACCCTCCCCACCCTGGGCTTCAGTTATTTACTTGTGGCCAGAGCAAGTGGTGGGAATGCAAATCTTTCATCTGTGCCAGCATCCCCGGCAGCCTCAACGCCGAGTGCCACCGGGTGCGGAAACAGTGCCAGAGACATCGGTTCGGCAACATCCCGAGGGACATCAGATCCAGCTTCCCAAGGACCCAAGGACATTGATGGGAGCCAGGCTCTGTCTGCATGGGTGTACCACACCTCGGGTTTGTCGAGGAAGAGTTATTTGCCAGGGACATCTAAAGAGCCATTAACTAGTGGTGTGAAGCCAATACTCAGTAACAAAAGCACTTGAAATCCTCCCCCTCATCCCTGAACCATGATGCATGCTCTTGTTCCCCGAGTAAAATGGTCAAAATTTGTCATTTGTCAGGCATGACGCTACAGTGAGCTGTGAACACTCTTCTTTCCAGGGTAACACCAGGAGGTATTTGTCGCTATATGATGCTCCTCTCACTTTGATTTCTTTCTTTTGCTTCTGTCTTATTTTCTTTTCTTGCATAATTCACCCATCCAATTCCTTCTTTGAAATGTAAATGAAGAAACTGTTTCATCAGATCTATATGGAAAATCATAAATGCTCTTATCGCTAACAGCCTAACCACACATTTGGGAAAAAAACCCCCACATTATAATACGAGCACATTTTTTTTCTCAGAAATGTACTTCTTTATGATATTTAATTAAAGATATAAAAATAGTCTCTCCAGCTATTTTCCAATAGATCTGTCTTGGCTTTATTCTGTAGAAATATTAGGAAAGTTCTTAAAAAGGAATTAAAAAGTAGCTATGCTTGGAAGCAAAGCTGCAGTTTTTTGTGCCGCTTACATTGAATATCACCACCACAAACCTCAGCTGAATCTATTAGAAAACATTATGTGCTCTTTCCCTGCCATACACCCATCTTTTGTCCAGTTGCCAACTGGCCTGATCTTTCATCAGCAAATAATTTTCACTTAATGAGAATTTACTCTTAAGTGCCTTTTCCCTCAGGAGCACACATTTCCCCTTCATCCAGCATGAGTCTTCCTATGCAGATTGCAGCAGTTACTGGAGCATGATGAACCCTATTACAGGTATTGATTTGTCTTAGGCTGCTGCCTGGACAACTATTTGCGTTGAACCACCACACCATCACGCAAAGGATCTGCCTTCATTTTTCAGTGGCTGCTTGTTTTCCTCGTGGGGGCATAGGCAGGCTCACTCTGGTCAGCTCTGGTGATCCTCTGCAGCCACACTGCTCTGTACCTTGTGAGGGCACACTGAGCAAAGGCAAGGGGGAGGCTGTAATGGGCTGTCAGCTCTCACAGACTGTGCACAGTTATTTTTAGATCTGCGTATCAGACACAGATTTGACTGATGGGAGCTTGCTTTCAGCTGCTCCCTCTCTAAGTGACTTTTTGAAGTAGCTCCGTGCTCCTCCCCACAATGACTCCTCTGTGTTTCCACTCCTGAGAACCAGGAGAGCAATGGCTGCCTGAGCAGTGCAGGAGGAAACTAGAGAGAGATAAGAGGACACTGAGGGCCATAAACATGGGCAGGGTGAAAGTCATCATAAATATCTTCAAGTTGTCCTATAATGTTCTTATCATGACATGGGCCCACTTCTTGCTATGCTCCCTGCACTTGCTTAACTTTTGTCAAATGACAAGTCCCATCAGGATGTAATAACCTGCAAAAACACTTGAAGGAAGTTGCATGAGCAATATCCTATTACTGTTCTGCACCTCTGCATTGATACTTGCTGCGTTGCATATTAAATGTGTAAACACTTGCTCTCAAGTTATGCCTCACTTGTGAGGAAACTGCCACCATAACACCCTGAGCACCACAGCCGCACGCAGGTCTGGGCACAACTTTCTGAAGAACAATTTGCAAACAAAAAGAGAGTAATTTCCTTCCAAAAAAATCCTCTGAGAGAGATGAATCCTGTTTCTTAACTGTCTCCAACATCACACTGGGGCTGGTTTTCATGTACCTGGAGCTCTTAACTGAAGTGCTGTTCAGTACATCTGTTCAATGTTTGTGCCTTCATTTTTTTTCCCCAGTGTAATTTGCAGTCTCCATTTTTTTTCTTTTAAAGGGGAAAAATGAGCACTATTGTCTTGTCTGGTAAAAGGTGAAAGCAGGCTTACTCTAGAACAGTTTTAAAATCATGAGGCTGTTTCTCTTTAACAAGGTCTGTTAAAGCTGTGCTTTATCCCCTGCTCACCTCTGCTGGACCTCTGGTCTCCGCCTCCCAGACTGCGTGGTCCCGTGAAAGAATGAGAAGTGCACCAGGCTGGGAACAGGGCCTCAGCTGCCTCCTCTGCAGGCTTCTTTGGCTGCACAGTGGTCCCTCCAGGCCTCCCCAAGCAGTTGATGCAAGGAGCGAGGCTCTCACGTGGGGTGGGGTGGGATGGGTCTTTACCTACAGCACCTTTCTCCATGGGATACAGAAGCTGGGAGAGCCAGCAATCCCTGCCCTAAAATTCTGGGGACACAGCAGCCAAATTAAACTCCTGAAGTGAAGATTAAATCTACCTCACACATACCTTAGAAACACAGAGCTGCCAGATACCCTTCCCTTCTCTGCTGTGACCCATTTATCAAGTGATGACATTTGGCATAATTAGTTGTACTCCTGCATTTGCAATCAATTTAAAATTAGCAATTCCTGTTTGTTTGTTTGTTTGTTTGTTATCAACAAAACTATCCAAGGGTCTGAAAGTAAGTGCAGATTAAGAAATAATTGCAGAGGTTTACAGTTCAAGTCAGGCAATCTCCTTAGGGATTTGGGGCTGTTTAGAAGATACCTGTTTTCAATCACCACTGGACCCTGATCCCACCAGCACCTGTATGCACATAGTCAGCAGCTCACATTATCAGAAACGACTAATGGTCATTGAAGTTTAATATGAAGGAATTGCTCTCTACCTGCACACATCTACTATGGTGCCTGAAATCAGACCTCAAAAATGCAGACTTGCGAGGCCACTGGCTGCTTGGTAAATACGGGGCAAAGTGTATCTGTCTTTTTCAGATCTTTGGCATACACATTTAGTTCCTTGTATTTCATGGACTATTTGCAACGCAGGGTAATAGAACCATGAGTAAATCTAAGATGCGGAAGTAGGTATCTGGGTGTTCAACCCTGAGTAAAGGAGGTGTTTTCAAAGAAGTCAATTTAACTGACATCATTTGTATGCATGCTCCCTTAAAAATCTTACCTTGAAGGGAAATTATCTGGAGAAAGACTATCCTGCATTGACATAGAAACAAAAGGAGTGATTTCATGATGCTTGAAATGACAGTGGCTCTTCCAGTTGAACTCGATGGGAGCAAAGCCGGTGTTTGATGGCTCCTGCTTCAGTGCTGCTCACACTGGCATGCAGCTCTGTTACCATAGCACCAGGCTCTCTTGCAGCACATTTTCCATCAAGTGCTGGTTAAGATTTTTTTTCTTAAATCCAAGAATCCAGAGCAGGTGACATGCTAATGGAATGTCTTCAAAAGAAAATATACACTCTGATATTATTATATTGTAATAAAGATGCTGAATCTGCAAGTTTCCCTTTGATTTTTCTGTCTCCTCTCTCTCAAGATTTTGAATCATCTTCCATCAATATACTATAATTTCCACTAGCTGGAATGGAAATTTGCCATGAACAATGGAAAATGGATGAGAGAATAAATATAGGTGCTCCATCTTAGCACAGCCCTCTGGATTTTGTTTCTTATCATGGCATGTATTATGGATACTGAACAAACTGATGGATAGTAAGGGCAAATCCCTATCCAGTCTTGGTTCAAGACCAAGCTCAACATATAAAACAACAAAGGAATGGCAACATGGCAGTAATGCCTCCTTATTTTTTCAGCCTATGGCCTGGATGTAGGAGCTTCAGGTATTTTTGTGCATTGTGAAAAATAGAAGCCTGATCACCCCGGATCACTCAGTCCTGCATAAGGAAATAGTCAGCTTCAGACAACTTCTGATCCCATTGCGCCAAGAGATAGCCCAGGATGTTGATGGTCAGCCAGCTATTACAATTAAGTAGGATAACGTCAGCGGCATGTTCACAGTTTCTAAGTAGGGAGAGATTTTTAAAAGTGCTCAGTTTGTGTCTCTAAGTCCAGGAAGCAGTTCATCATTTACAAATATCTAAAAGCATGTTTTTTAGCTCCACCAAAAAGGTTTTGCCTCAATCTATACGTTTTTATTAGATTCTCTGCTCTCGTAAATCAGTTTGTTCTCAATAAGCGTCAGGAAGGCGTACCACTGCTGTCTTTCCATAAATTTAGTACCTTTTAATCGAAGAAGGAAGCTTTGTATTGTAGCAGGCAGCTTATAAAGTGGCTTTTACCAAGCTGAGCCACTTATTTGTAAGCCTCTCTATTAGGGAGCTCCAGATAAGCCATTTGAGAACTGAGCAAGGTCTGATGGCTGGAGACCAGGCGCTGCTCCCAGTGGTACCAGTGCAGATTTGGAGCAACTGCCCTGGAGTTAACAGCTGGATGAATAAAAGCTGAAAAGTCCTCCAGCCACACACTCATCCACCTCAATGTACAGGTGGTTCTTCTCTAGAGCTTCCTGTTGTTATGAAATGGAATATTTTGTTCCGAGGGAAACAGGAACACCACTTTGTTTTCAGCACCCTTTTAATCTTGCAGCAGGATTAAAATGCTTCTTGGTTTAATGCTAATCATATGCCCCCTGATTTGAGAGTGGCCTGAAGTTCCTCTAACTCGTTCGTGTGGCGTGACAAGGCTGCTTCTGAGAGGATTAAAGAATTGTGCATGTCATTTAAGGTCAAAAAGGCCTCCCATTCATTTTCAAAATAACAAAACTTCCTAAAAATTCAGTCTCCCTGCAAATACATGCATAATAATAATACTGAAAGTTAGGATATATTTCGTCCATTTCAGAGGCCTCACTGGTAAGGGAAGCACCCCACACATGATCAGCAGTGATTACTGTGTGCTCTCACTGCCCGAGGGGATGCCCTGAGGTACCCCCAGCCTTCGTTCCTGAGTGATAATCCCCTTTGGCAGCCCGCTGTCCCCAGCAGGGCATACTCCAGGCATGGGGCTGGTTTCTTATGAGACTTCTCCTTCAAGTTGGGGTAGTGGTATTTGTTTCACGTATTCCTATTTTCTTTACCTTGTTTTTCCCCTCAGGCAAGGCCACCTGGAAACTTGGGTTCAGGGTTGTGCAAACCTGGATTAGAATCTCTTTAAGGATCAAAAGATCTGTCTGCAGATCTACTGCACATTTTGAAAAGAGCTATTTTGTTTACATAGCCTTCTAATTTCTCAGACACAGTCATGAAATATAGACTAAATCACCTTGGAGACTTAAATTATTTCTTTATAAATCAGGCCTTGCCACTTTTCTAGTTGATAAATTTAGCAAAAATTTTCAATATGTCTTCTTAAGCCTCTGTTACATTTAATTTTAGTTCGTGCAATAGCATGATGCAAGATATTTGAAGCTTTGGAGTCTTTGTCAGCAGAAATGATTGGCAGCCTGAAGCAAAAATAACTCATTATAATGGGAAATATATATAATAGATTCATTTCTTTTTGCATTCAAATGATTTTGGGGAGGGAATTTTCTATGCTAGGTTAAACTGCTACTCCCTTTCCTCCCACCTCCTCTCACTTCTCCCACACATACTTAGGTGGTTCCTGCTGATATTTTTACTGCTTCTTTATTGCAATATATATATTTTCAAATATTTGAGCGTTCTAATTTGTCCCAAGAGCAAAGGATCAAACAGTGAAAATAATCTTACCTATCTCAGTGCTATCTGAACTGATCTCCATCTTAAAATAGGTATTCTTCTGAGGCATATTAGCTTTATTTAAAAACATTTCATTAAGTTACTTGATTTGCAAATTAGTCATTTAACTTTCAAATCCTGTCTATGGGAATATGTTCCATACAAAATCAGATTAAAACTCCTAACTTGGGAAAGAGATGTATAGAGAAGGTGAAAAGGTAGTGACTGTTTCTCACTAGCAGCAACTAAAGGACATTAAATGACATTTCCAGAGGTCTCGAAAGATGAAATAATTTGCTGCAGAATCTGTAATTAAACTGTGGAATCAGTTGCTGGCATAAAATGCCAGATGTGGATACCCATGCAATGCTGGGCACTGGAGATATGATAATGAGCTCACTTGAGCTTTTGTCCAGCTCAGCCTGTTGGGTCTTACGCTCTCAGGTTCCTGTTGTGTTTCTTACCCTGCATCTAGAGAATGTATAAATTAATCTAGTTTCAGAATAATAGATAACAAGGAAGTTCATGCTAATCCGTGGATGTAGTGGGAATTCTTCCTGTAGATGCTGAAGGTATAACTCCCTCCCTCCATGGGGGCAGGACACATTAGGCTCAGGACAGCCTCCTAGTCCTACCCTCATGGCCCATTTGGCATGAGAAACAGATCCACCCCTTTGTTTCTTAGCCCTCAAGGAGACTGATTACATTCAGATGGTAGATGACTTTTTGAAAATAAGAAAATAGAAGTTGAATAGACATGCACCAACACTTTGGCAGGGAAAAATGTTTCCTTTCTGTGCCAGTCCTTCATTGTCCTATCAGGTAAATACACTGCCTGCCAAGGAGATCTACTCTGCACATAGACAGAAATATGGAAGTCTTCACCACTGGGTTCCCGGGAATGGAATGAAGCAACCTGGACTTGAAAAGTCTAATCGTAGTCAGACTTCAGCTTCATGTCTTTCCCCTCCCTTTGAAAAAGAAAGAATACATCTGCATTTCTTGGAAAGTTGTGCCTGAAAGCTGCTGGCAACAAGTGTTTTGCATCATCCACTGTCACAAGCAAGCCCAAACCTTGGCGAGGGGAGCATTGCACAGCCCCAGGACGTGGCTCAGCAGAGAAGCTCAGCTCAGGGCTGCTCTTCTCTGAGCTCTTTGCTCCAGTGCTCTGGGGGTAGGAGCATTCATGATGTTATCAGATGGCACTTTTTGGAAAAACTTGGATGCATTAAAGTAACTGCTGCCTATTCTTGGGGATCAGGTATGAAAGACACCTCAGGAAGCTCTGTGCCCTCTTTTCCTATTGCAAACTGTGCACCTGTGGATTAGCTAAACTGAGGACATGACCTGAACTCCATGGTCATGAACTCCAACCATCTGACCTGAGCTCATGGTCAAGCTGACATGAACTCCATGGTCAAGCTAGGTTAGCAAAGATAAATGGAATTTTCTTTACTTCAAGAGAAATCATGTGGCTTGGTAGCCTGTTATAAGAGAAAGAGAAATTTGATCTCTTTGATTCCTTGTGCCCTAATGACTTAGAAATATCAGACTTTGCAGGTGGGCCCCACTTTCTTAGGAGTCAGAGTGTGCTGTGATTCTCTCCTCCCTCCTAAATAGAGCAGAGCTTAAAAATAATATTGATAGCTTTTTATATGTATAGCTTATTTGTGCAATTATTTTTTTGCAAGGTTAGAAGAGTATTTGACAGCTCACAGGAGGAAGTATCTCTGTCATTCTGTGGCTGCTCATGTTGTCAGTGACCATTTGCACATCAAAAAGACAGGATTCCCTCTTGTAGAAGAGAAAGTCAGACAGTGCAGTGTAGAAAGCAGCTCCACAGCATTTCCCCAGTGCTTTGGCCTTTAGGACACCCTGAAGGATCAGTACACATCCATTTGTTGTAACACTGGGGAAGACACGATCCTCCTTTATGGTCACCCTAATGCTGTTTTTCTAGGCTGATGCACTATGTCAAAGTCAGGCAGCTTCACATGGCAGCACTTTGGCTCCTTCTGATTGAGTTTTTTGTCTCCTCCATCTTGGCAGCTCAAAAAATCAGCTCCATTTAATTTGAAATAAAGACAATGGATGTCAGCACCGAAAATTTCCAGTCTTTGAGAGGAGAAGGAGTCAAGCAGCTGCCACGTGCACAAGCCTTCTGTGAGGGCTTTTCTCAGACTCAGCAGGGAAAATGAGATTCAGGCAGACTGTGTAATCAGTGATTCTTTCCAGCTCCTGAAAAAGGGCAAATAGACTTAAACATCCAAATTAAAAAATGCAGCTGAACGGGCCATGAAATACAGTACCTACAAAACTCGCCTGGTCTGAGCTGTGCTCTTTGCAGAGAATGTGGCTCCTCTGCATGAATAGCTGTGAGGAGAAAAGAAAGAAA
The DNA here is from genome assembly GCA_013397115.1 of Edolisoma coerulescens. Taxonomy (NCBI): domain Eukaryota; kingdom Metazoa; phylum Chordata; class Aves; order Passeriformes; family Campephagidae; genus Edolisoma; species Edolisoma coerulescens. The sequence goes on along the minus strand of VWZW01004266.1, from coordinate 8,116 downwards.
ATAGAAGACAGCTGTGCAAAATAAATATTACTTTACTTCTGTTTTAAGAATAAGATATCTCTAGGCTCATCTAGAGCTCATCTCTAGAGTTTGTAATAGAGGGGTATTATTTTTTGTAAATGAAAATGTCAGAAATCCAATGTACAAGTTTGTGAGTTTAATAGGCATGGTTTCTGTTGTGATGGTAAGCTTTATATTCTAGTCACGATGCATCAGTGGTTTATTCTGGAGTTCATTCTGAGGAGGTAATGACTAGGAAAATGACAAAGAAAACTGTTACTGACCATTAGTGAGCAATCACTCTGTCATATTACCAAGATAATTTAGATAAATATGGGGTTTAGCTGTCTCCAAGGGAGACGGGATGCTGATATCTTAGATAGTGCTGCTTTTTAAAGCTTTTCCATTTGACGAATATATATTTTCGCCTCAAAGACACAGACTAGTTCCCCCTATCTTCCTGATGGAAATAGTAATAGCTCATTTCAGTGCTGTCATCTTTGCTCAGTTGTGTAAAGCATGAAGTTACAGAGTTTTGCAGCAAATATGGAAAGCTCTGTTTGGAAACATAAGGTATTTTATAAATGAATGTAGAGTATACCATGTTTTTCTTCAATTGGCTTCCATTATTTTAGCAGCTGCTAATTATGCAGTGTTGATATTTAGAGAAAGAGTAACAGATTTATCTGTTCCATCTGGATAATCAGGCTTTTAGAGCATGTCCTTCTACCAACATTGGACTTAACTCTTCCTGTTTCTTTTTTTGATCCTGAGGCCATATCAGGTTAAATTAAAGGGTGCAAATTTCAGTTGAGATAACTAGACAATTTTGTTCCAGTTTTTAAAAGTAGTTTCACTGTAGTCATCACTGGCGTAACATGGCTCCCAAGGAGCTGCATTGGATCAGCTGGATATTGAGACATGGATTCAGAATACACAAGCCAAAGACTTTCAAGATCAAGGAGCCAATACTAGGTTTAGGCATAAATATAATATGGGGTATAATATGGGGTTTTCCATGTTGTACATCAAATATCACATCTTTCTTGAAAAACATATAGTTTTGCAGGAAGGTTTTGCAGCAGTCAGACAATTTCCCAGGTCTAAAATCAGGGGACACAGAAAAGCAGCATTTGCACTTTGTACACACAGTTGCACTATACATGCACAGGGCAATCCTGCCCAGCATGTGGAAGTGCTGCAAAGCCACTGCTGTAAAGAATTCAGCCACCATTGTACCTACAACCTCTGTATGTCTGTGAACAGCCCCAGAATGGATGTGCTACACATCATGCTCATTCAGCTCCTGTTCCATAGTCTGAGCTTTCGTCTTTAAATTGACTCCACATTCCTGAGCATTGTCAAAGTGGTGAGATCTACCTGGAACAGAAAACATCCAGAGCCAGCAGCAGAAGGAGGTGCAAATCATCCTGATTCTCTTCCAAGGACATTAACTCCCCAGGCACGAATGACAATTTTTATCTTCAACTTCAGTAATCTTTTAACTAGGGATCAAACTAAACAAAAGAAGGGCTCTCAGAGTCTCAAGAACTGATATTGCAATAGACTCAGGATTAGACCCTGCTACTCCTGAACTTGTGGTCAATTTTTGCCATGCAGCATGATGTTTCTGCATCAATTTAAGTGGCATAGCTTTTGAATATTAGAAGGTCAAAATTAAGTCAATGGGTGGGATGATGGAGCTGAAAGGACAGAACTGGCACGGGGGGCTTGTCAGATGAGAGGGCTGGAGATGCAGACTCATGTCTTGGAGTCTGATGGGATAGAAATGATACCTGTACAGTGCATCTGATTTAATTTGGGATGTAGAATAAACTGCTACAGGCTTTCTGTGGGGCTGAGACCTTGTGGGGCCCTGCCAATACATGAGAATAATCACTAGCCCTGACTGCAGCCCCCATTCACACAGTCCCCCACTCCAGGGAGCCTTTGCTCTCCAAAAACTACATTATTTTTTGCAGACTTAAGTCATGATTTCTCAACCCTTAGTGTCAGCGCTGCTGAGTGAGAGCAGATACCACCACTCCAACTAAACATATACTCAGCAAAATAGTGAACTCATTTTGGGTACTTTTTGGGGGCAAGCAATTCCCCTCTGTTGCACTCACCCTGCCTTGTGGGAGGCAGTTCCTCTGCCTGCAGGCAAAAATGAGCCAATGAAAGCATAATTAATAAAGGCTAAATTTTCACCATTAATGTATCATTGATGTAATTCACTCTATTCGCTTACTCTGTTGTTTTATTTTACTCAGGCCAGACTTCCCTGTTTTTTTCAACCTATTTTTAGCACAGCAGAAGTCATATTGGACACAGGATGCCATGGCTATTTCCATAGCAACAGGCTGTTCTAAACCTTGATTAGGATTTCTTGGCAGTGCTGTTTTCTCAATGTCTGTTTTTTGAAGAAGGAAGATTTGGTCAAGCAAAAACCTTTAAAGACATACATCAAGAAAAAAACTGTAAGTGGATATAATTATTTTCTGGAAAAGTACACCAGAATTTAGTCGGATGTGTATTTATAGGATTTTTGAACCCACAACTGTGAGATAACACATATACAAAATATACCACACAGTATACAGTTCCAGAAGATGGGTAAAAACATCAGCCTCAGGAGAACACTTGTTTCTTCATATTTAATCCACACATTTTCCCCCAAATGGTGTGTTGCAATGCTTTGTGTCTTTCTGTACAATGGATTTTTCCAGTGTTCAGGTTCCTCTTTTGAGTCAGATGTGTTTTCACCAAGGCTGCCTGGCCTTTAGCCAGGGACCAAAGGAAGATTATGTGCTTCTGAAGTCACTAAGCAGGTGCTCAATTTTTAGTTTCTTTTACCCCCTAATACATCTCTACTTTTCTGAATCTTTCAGCCTCTCTGTGTTTAATTCACTGGAAGTTCTAAAAGGGGTTGGGGAAAGGATATATACTTGTTATGCAGTCAAAAAACTTGTGACTAGAGTTGCTGAAGAACTGGCATGATCTTTGTAATACTGTGTAAAGTTTTCAGGAGCTTTCAGATTAATCTGAATTAATCCTAAGAAATAACAGAAGAATAACAAAGCCCCAGTGCACTTTCTGCAAACACTAGCATAAAGGCCAGCAATTATTTAATTTGGTTATCTTATATAAGCAAAAATTTTTCATTTATCCTAGCTAGTATATTAATATGAGCATGGTGGTCCTCCCGGTTCCGATCAGTTCTGTACTGGCAGAGTAGAGCTGCAGAGCTGGGTCATTTATAAAATACCCATTTTGACCTCTTTGTCAGGCTGAACACTGCAGATTAACTTCACTGAAAGTCCCTGTTTGGTCAGTCTGATCATTGGTCAAAATGTTCAAGCCTACCATAGATGGACAAAACATACAGATAGGTATCTCCCAGATAGATCCTAGTGGGACAGCAACTACCACAGGATTTATTACTGCATGGTTAGATGTTTGTCACTTTACTACATTTTCAATTCTTTCCTTATATTTGTACTTAAATAATTACTGTCAAATGTGGGAAAGTGCACTTATTGTTCAACACTTTTCTGACAAGAGTGGTAGTAGTGGCCAGATCACAACCAGGGCTTTGCCCTGAGCAGTACCCAGCAGCTAGAGAGCAGTAAAAGCACAGGGCAAGCTTGGAAAAAGGCCTTCCAGCTCTACCATTCCAGCCTCTGAAAAATTACACCTCTGACACTTTTTGAGAGAGAAATAAATTTATATTTCATTTTTGTCAGTGGATTTTTCTTCCTGTAATTTTTCTCACTGGTCTTGTGGAAATGACTCTCAGAAGTCATAATTCTGCAGCAAGGAATAACAGTTTCACTCTACATCATGGGGAAAAAAATCCCTTATTTGATTTGCTTTGGGCCTATGAATTTTTCACCTGAAGTCCATCTACTCTTTCCCCACTGTACTGTTCACCTTGTCCAGGACACTTGTGCTCTTACAGAGTAACTCTTTCATTTATTGTTAAACAAATGCATTCTAGTGCAATTAATCAGTGCTTTAATGAAAGTTGCATTATATCAATAACCATCCTAATTCCCTTCATCTAAACTTCTTCCAGTTCCATTATGTTCCCTGTGGGCAGAAATCTGAGGACCAGAACTACCTAGACAAGGCAAATTCAAATACATCATGCATTGCTACAGAGGAACAAACATATTCTCTGGTTTGTTCTCTGTTCCTTTCTTGTAATTCCTTATGTTTGGCGCATTTCTTTGACTGCTGAACTCTGAACTTGAAATTTTAATATGATACTTATAACCCAACTTTTTGCCTAAGTCAGGTCAAACAAGTTTTCATTGTGCTTTACATTTATTCAACATAAAAATTCAACCTAATTTCCTATGCATTTTTGCCCAGTCCACCATCACTTTCAGGTCCTTCTGCTGCTCTTAACAACCAGCCCTAGTCTTTTTTCTTTGTGAATAACCCTGTGTCATCAGCAGACCACATCACCTCCCTTCTCATTCCATTTCCACGTTGTCTGTGATTATGCTGCACCACTCAGACCTCACTGGTAATCACCTCTACTGTTAAAACTGGTCACTTATTCTCTTTTTTGTACCTTGAAACCAATGAACATGTTCAGGCCAGAGCCATCTTTCTTCCTCCCTTTCACCTGAACTACTTTGACAAGCCCATTGTCCAGAAGTTGTCAAAGAACTTTTGGGTCTAAATACGTGACACTATGTATGTCGATGTCTAGATCTATTGATGCTGGCTGGAAATTATCTGATCTTATCAAGCTGTTGCAGTTTCCTTTGCCCATATTTGCTCCACAACTTTGCTCACTGGCGCTTCATTATGTTTTTGCACACGTGTTTGCAACTTGGTGTCACTAGCACAGTCCGATGTCTCACAACCGGGACCTGGAACACAGGCGGCTTGGGGCACAGGCTGTACGAGAGCACTGAAGGTAAAACAACATGAGCATTACCAGGGCTCTCGTTTCACACCTTTCTCATTTTTGAAAGTGGTTCTAACACTTGTGCTTTCATGAACAATATGGATACAGTTCCTAACACACACTTGTTCATTGCTGACAACTGGATAAGTTATTTAATGAATACAGTACCTGAAAAAAGGAAAAAAAATGTCATGTTTGTAGACACCCCCACAGCCACCATCACAGACACCCCCACAGCCACCCTTTCAGGCAGCCCTGCAGCCTTGTATGCCCTAGCCTCCCCACAGCCACGCACAGCTGAACAGACAATGTGTTTTAGATTGGGAGGAGGGAAAACACTGAAACAGCAACAACAACTGCCAGTCAAATCACCGTCCAAGCTGTTATGCTTCCCTGAAATGGTGATGCTCTTACACAGCCTAGGGAGATTTTTAAATTGATGTTTCTCACAATACCTTTATTCAGGTTGTCGATGCCTGATAGCAGAGAGCGACAGACTGTGCTGATGAGAAATGTGGGCTGTCCACCAGTGGCTGGGGAGAGACATGACCCAGGGTTGCAAGTTAAAAAGCACAGTCTTTATTTTTTTCTATTTTTAATGATGAAAACAATTTGATGTCATATGTAGTAAGTGACACTAAAATATTATTTTGGTTTTCTGTCAAAACACATTTCCCCCACAAAATCTTTATTTTACAATAACAGGAGGAAAAAAAATCAGCCTTCTGTCACAGTTTTCTAACATTTTGTAGTCAGCTGCTTGAGGACACCATTACATGCCAGCAAATTTTTGAGCAGGGATTTCAGTATATCATAGCCAGTGTCTATATTCTTGCATTAGTCTATTTGGGGATAGAAAATCTACTCAAGATATATGAAGCAAAAGGACCTGTGCAAAGTAAATGAGTTCCCATTCTTGCTGAATCATGCATAAGATAAGGTCATAACAAGACAAAATAGATACTTTCAAATAAAATATATGTAATAATATCAGCAGAGAGTTTCTTTGATTAAAGATCTCTTCTAGAGGAATTAAGTGATGTTATGAAAGCGATTTCCAAATATAGTTGCAAGATAACCTTTACTGCACTACTTTTATGGCTATCAATTAAAATACATATCCCCATGAAATTTAACATGTCAGTTGTAATAGCTTTGTAAATCTTAATGTTCTTCCATCTGTAGTTCAAGAGGTAAATTCATGGCAAAAGGAGGACATACTCTTTCCTGCAAGGAAGTATCTGGTACTCCACAGCCATGCCAGGTATAAATAAACATAAGCTTTTACACATACTACATACACTTATGCATGCAAATACACAAAAGTAAGTTAATCAAAACCTTGTTTTTCTTTTAAATGTGCTGCTTCCATGATGTTCTCATTGAATTAGGTGATTAAGTCCGTTATTTGGGGGAATGTGGTTTCAACACTGATCACATTTTCCTTCGGCCCTAAGTTCAGCATAAACAAGACAGATATGGATTCTTGATATCTAGTCCACTGGAAACAAGACAGAGAAATTAATAAAAAAATAGAGGTCATTATTTGCTTAGGTTTATATTCAAAAGACAGAGTCCTGAGCAAACCAAGCGATTGTTGTTGGAGGACTGCTCAGTGCCCAGTATGGTTTTGATGGTTTGGTCCCTCATTTCCTTTTGCCTACTCTGGGCATTTCATCCCCTTAGGGGTTAAGCGTGGCCTCCTAGCCCCACACATTTCAGATGGGGCTGGCCTACATCTGCCTTGCCAGAGCTGCTTTTGTCTCCTGTGTTCACTGATAGGAGAGCTGGGTGACATGCTGCTATGCTCCTGTGCTGCCTTAATAAGTCTCCATGTCTCAATCTACCCAAGGAAATCAGCATCAATTTTCCCAAGCTATCAAAAGGTAATCCTAAAAAGGACTTCTCTGGCAAAACTTTAGGAAAATTCAGCATACTCCAGAAAATATGCTTTGTGAGGCAGACACAATGTCACAAGTCTAGCTATATTGCTTTGCTCTCCAATAAACTTTTATTATTGTGTTACGGTAACCTGGTGTGCTGGTTTGGGATGGGGTGGAGTTAATTTTCTTCCCAGAAGCTGGTACAGGGCTGTGTTTTAGATTTGTGCTGAACACAGGGCTGACAATAGAGATGTTTTTGTTGCTGATGAGCAGGGCTTACACAGAGCCAAGACCTTTTCTGCTTTTTGTATGGGCACACTGGTGAGGATGTTGGGGATGAATGGGAAGATGAGAGGAGAAACAGCTGGAACAGGTGACCCAAACTGACCAAAGGGATATTCCAAACCATATGACATCACGCTCAGTATATAAAGCTGTTGGGAAGAAGGAGGAAGAGGGGGACATTTGGAATGATGGCATTTTTCTTCCTAAGTAACCAGTGCACATGATGGGGCCCTGCTCTCCTGGAGATGGCTTAACACACCTACCTGCCCATGGGAAGAAGTGAATTAACTCCCTGTTTTCTTTGCTTGTGTGCACATCTTTTGCTTTCCTTATTAAACTGTCTTTATGTCAACCCCTGAGTTTTGTAGGTTTTACCCTCTCAATTCTCTCCCCAATCCCTGGTGGGGTAGTGAGTGAGCAGCCGTGTGTGCATGGTTGCTGACTGGGGTTAAAGCACAACACCTGGATAGGACTATACAACCTCTTTGTGCTCAATGATCCCATGCATTTAACTAATTTTGCTTTCAAAATGCTGGTGGGGATATTTGTTCTCCAAGACTTGTGTCATGGACATGCCATAGCCTCGATTAAAGCAATATATAATATTCAACTTGTTATCAAATTTCAAACTTGTTTTAAGTTTGGTGAGTTGCTGAACATCACAACTATAAATTTTATGGGAACATTTCTCCAGAATAATGCAGATATCTCAGGTAAATGCTGCCACTGTTATTACAGAACCTTTTATACTCATAGAGCCTTAGCAGATTTATTAAGTTTTCTTCCCTCAAATCTTCTCAGTTTACTGTGTGTGACAAATATAAACCCAGAAGACTGACCCTTCATAAATGCCAAGCGAATATAAAAGCATTGCAATGCCTTTTGCAAACGCATCAGTCATGCAACTCCCAAGGCTGCAAGTTTTTGATCTAAGTTATTGCAGCCTTTCCTGCTTCTTGCTCTCAGTCTCCTTTGTCAGGTTTAGGATTGTGTCAAGCCCCAAGTGTAAGAATGCTGCTCGGAT
>VWZW01004265.1:538248-747142 GCA_013397115.1 Edolisoma coerulescens | reverse complement strand
TTTTTTTTTTTACCCTAAGGCATCGTAATTTACCGGCAGAAAAACGAATAAATGACCCCGTGTACGGTTGTGGGTGCTGAATCCGTCAATGTGATTCCTGAGAATATTAAAGTCTAAATTAAAGCGTGCTGGAAAAGCGTTAGCTCCTACTGTAATAGTAATAGCGATAATAATAAAATGACAGAATTGGGAGCGATTTACATGTTATTGAAGAGGAGGAATTACTGAAGAGTAATAATAGAAAAGAAAACAAGTCGGAAGCCCGTTATATAATGCACTGTGTAGACAACGAGAGCGACAGGCTATTTTTATTTTGTTTACCGTATGCTGTGTAATAGGGACTCCTCCGAGCAGCATCTCTCCCCTATGAGCCCGAACTCCAGATAGAATTGGGGAAAAATTTTAAGCATTTCTTTTACGACCAGACGAAGAAATCTAGGTTTGTAAAACCTTCCTCTTTACAAATGATTTCTGTGTACAGATCGGGAAGGGTGTGCAGGTAGATGACCTTTGCCGGAGACCTCTTCCCTTTCATACGCTAAAGAAATTCATATTTTGTAACACAGCTTACACTTTAACCTTTAACGCTCATGGTTATGTATTTTATGCAGTAATGGTTACTTTACGTGTCAGATACGGTCAGGCATAGTGAGTTACTCTGCTGACACACTGGTAAGTCAAGGACTTTTAATTTCAGTTTCGAATGAAACCGTCCCCTAAAGGAAAATCCTGGCTTCTTATATAGTATTAATCTATTAGGGTGATGGAGACGGTGCAGTTTTATCATATGGAGCAAGTGTTATGAATGGGGGAGAGGGAAATTGAAAATGGCCAGGGAAAATATTGCGCCGTAATTATTTTTGTGATGCTGCAAGATAATAGTAGTAATTGTACGTTATTGCACCTAATTTATTCTTGAAACTGGCCCGGTATTTTACGGGCAGCAGCTGTTTTGAAAGGGTGGCTGTAATCTCACTTTTTACATAAGGCAGAGGTCGATAGGTTTTCCTCCGTGCTCGGCTGTCTGTCTGTCTCTCTCATCATGTAGCGACATGTCAGCGGTGCAGGCTTTCAGCGCGCTTACTCCAGCCCCGATCAGTCATGTAATTAGATCAGGCTGCCATGGTAACAGACGGGATTCACCGTATTCACCGGCCAGCCAGGTGCGTGTGTGGCTGGCGGGCGACCCAGCGGGCTACCGCCAGCCCTGCGTGTGCCGCGTTGGTGGCGCACGGCCGGCGCGGCCACCGCCTCGAGCTTTCCGAAAATTGAAAGATGCCGGTGGTGGGTTCCTAATGGCCGAACTTCTCGGGAAGGGTGTTCTTTGCCCACTGGAGTGTCAGGCAGATGGGATCGTACGTGGCACGCTTAGCAGGTCAGCCAAATCGTCAGATCCACTTGCGTGTATTATTAGCAAATTAATGAAGGTGTGGTACTTTGTAAAAATGCTTTTGGCTTATACAAGCTTGCATGAAAGTTTCTTCNTAACTGTTTGGTGGCTGTAGCAGTGTTTGTTAACAGTTCGCATTCCAGCATTCTCATTAAAGGCCACAGGCTTGTTACTCTCCACTCCTGTACTGTACTTTACACCCTCTGTCTGGTAAGATGAAAATCGGTGCTACTTGATGTCAGTATTGTCGCTCTAGGTTTGTTAAGCCTCCTCATAGTTCTTAGCAAGGTCTAGGCCCTGTTGTGTATTAGGTGAAAGCTGACTGCAGTTTCTCATGACAAAATCCTAAGTATATGCTATTAAAACCAAATTTTGCCTCAGCAAACACTTGTTTTCTAGTATGAGTGGTTTTTTTGCATTTATGCTCCTCCAAATATCATAGCCACAGAGCAGGAGACTTTCTGACACAGTTTATAATAATGTCAAAGGATATGCAATATAATTAGCTTTGAACTGCATGTTGCTCTTAAAAACATGTTTCACTAAGCAATGTGTATTTGTCTTCATTCTCAGTGTTGGGACATAACTCTTTAAGCCACTCTTCCACAAATGTAGGTATAATTTTTTAAAAGCACCAAATTTGTCACTGTGTTCTAATGTCATAAATCTGGAGCAACTCCAGGGGATGGGATTGTGAGCCACTTACATGGGTGTATATCTCGAATAACTCCATTTATTGGACTTAATCCAGGCATGTAGTAGAGTAACTGAGCTCAGAAAGTGATCTGCTGCGTATCACTGTTATTTTCTATATATTGCTTTTCACTGCAAAAAGCACTATGAGCTTAAATAGGATTTTTGCCTGATTAAGGAGCTGCATTAAGTATCTATAGAAGTGGGTAACACCCCTATTCCAGTCACTAATCTTGGGTGCACTTACACTAATACTGAACTTGGCCCAGAGGATTTTGTGTCTCAGTGATGAGAAATCATCAGCACCCACAGCTCCTGAGCGTTTGTAGTACCAGGCTGGAACATAAAGCAATCCAGAAATATCTCAGTAAAATAGATATTTTAATCACTCTGGTGGTAAAGCACTGGAGCTGGAGGAGGAGGCAATGAGAAATGTCTGTTGGTGTTTCAGCTCTTGTGGTGACAGGCAGCTGGCGGTCTTGGGTTTGGTGTGATGAGTTTGCAGGTCTCAGCCTGCCTGTCAAGCAGGAGTGTTTCTTCTTGGAGGGGTGAGAGGACAGGGTATCTGCAGGCAATTCCCTGCACTGAAGTGCAACTTCTCAGTGCTTCAACTAACTTGCCCTGGTTAGGAGAGAATATCCTCTGCTTCGTGTGGCCACCTCCATTTTGGGCCTCCATTCTGAGGAGGTGGCTTGAAATAGAAGAGCTTGTTAGGAGGGCTGGCTGGAGAGAGTGGAATTGTCACAAGCAGGACGACTCCTGTAGTGTGAGCCTTTGTGTGCCGCATGCTGCTTATACATATTTTATTGTAAGACAAATTACCTCTGTGACTAAGAGTGTTAGAAAGTAATTATTTTCAAAAAGGCCATATATACATAGTTTAAAAAACTTTTGTGAAAAATAAATAATGCAACTTTGCTTTTCTAGCCTGATTGAATGTATTTGGAAAGGTTGAAAAAACTAGTTTTGTTTTAAAAGACGTTTACAAGAGACCTGGAATTTCACTTAACAAAAATTTTTTATGTAATAGATCCAGTGGCCTAGTTTCCTATTAATTAAGAAAATAGACACTTGAATGCAGTCACCTGAAAAGCAATGAAGGATTTAAACATTAGAATTTAAAAATAATTGAGTTCGTAATGTGGCTAGTAAAACAAAATCAAGGCCTAATTTTCCCCTTGCTGAAGTTTAGTAGCCCATCTTAGCAGATGACAGTCAGGATTATCATTGTTCATACTCACACGGCTTTTGTTGTGGTGTACTAATTGAGGGGGAAATGCAATAAAGAAGTATGGCAGGCTGTAAAGGAAGTGCTTGTCAGGATTGCATAGATGGTCTGAAGCACTGGCTGGCTGCAAACCTACTCCAGCGTGCGAGGCAGCTGACGCTGGTGATGCTTGAGAGAAGCCGGGCTGTGTGACAGCCTCAGCTATAACCACACAGGTTGTGAGTGATTTGGCCGTTCTGGAGAACTGGACAGGTACGGTCTGTACAATTCGGAGTGTAGGTAACAGATTTAGTTGTAGATCTCTTCTGAGACTGCTGTTACCAACTCTGCATTAACAGATAAAGATATAATTAGAACAAGAAACAGAAGTATCCCAGGCTCGGCACAGGTAAATATTTCATTGCAAAGAACTGCCTTTCTATACTCCAGTGACTTCAACAGCCTGAGCTTTGCAAATTGAAAATCCTTACCTCGTCCTTTCATTTTACTTTTAAGCAAGACTCTAAGTGTGCTAAATAAATAAATAGATATTTGGATGAAGGCACTGTATTTTGAAGTCTTATTCAGTGGTTCACATTCTTTATATGAGAAAGTTGAAGATTTTTACATGGTTTTGGCTGAGGTGATGCATGACTAACATTTTAAAATGTAAGAAACTTAGTAGATTCCTGATTTTTGCAAAAAGACAAAAACTAGATCCATGGCCACAACTCCTTTTTGATCTCAGTGCATGTGTTGAGAATGTAATGCTTCATGACTTTTTCTTTTTCCTCTCAAAACTATAGTCTGAAGTAGTTGTACAACACATGCAAATCTGTATGTGTGCATTGGTCCCAGTCTGCAAAGTTACTTTAGTATGTGTCCCAGTGAGGGTTTTGCTGAATGAGAATTGATTAAAGAACCTATCTAGAGTTAAGTATGCGTGTAAATCCTTCCCTAAATAGGAACAAGTAAGTATGCTCATAAACTGAAACAACAGAAATTATTCTCAGTGAGGGAGAAATGGTCTCCCTAAATCCTTTTATTGTACCAAGAGTGATAAAAATATTTGGTGAGATTCCAAGTGAAAAACCCAAACGTATTTTGTTTAATAGGTGATGTCAGCAGAAGTTCAGTGTTGGCTCATCATCATTTTGCTGAGTAAAATTACAGAAATAATAAAAAACCCACATTCATAGAGTTTTTCTTTGTTCATATTATTTGGGAATTTACAGTAATAGGCATCAACTGTCATGTGCCACCTTTTATGACAAAATAATGTACAAGGTAAAGTCACATTCAAATAGGTGAATTTTTTTCACCTAGTAGTAGTAGTTGCAGCACTATGTTTTCAGGATGCTACTGCTTCTCAAATAAAATATGTTCTGTTGGCAGTGAAGACAGTCATCTCCACTCGCTTATGATTCTTCACCTCATTAAGATCACATTTAGGAAAAGAACACTCTGAATAAATGGGCTCTGCTCTCTACTGTATGAGTTCTGTCTGCAGGATTAAATCTATAGTTTATTTGTGCTTGAGTAATAGTAAAAGCAGTCTCTCTTAGTCTTCAACGGGATGTCTTAGTGTGTTGTAAATGGTTTGACTCTTAACTGTGTTTTTGTTTCTCTTTATTTTGGTTTCCATCTCTTCAACTCCTGAACCAACAGTCACATTGCAGGCCAAGCCAGATGGGCAAGCAATACAAGCTGTGAATTTATTCTTGACCCCGTAGGACAGTGACCACCGTCATTTTTGTCTTCACCGTACAGTTATGCACTGCCAATAAGGTGAGAATGCAATGCTTTTTATTTCCTTCAGCAAGTGTACACTGTCTGCTCTGGGCTTTAAGCAAAGTGGACACCTTCCCAGTGCCTGTGTGATTACCTACCCGTGATAGGTTTGTACTTCCCTTGCCTGGCAGTAGAGGTCCTTGAGAAACTCTGCTCAGAAAAATTCCTTTAACTCTGGTGACTCAGTTCGCTGACTTACAGAACAAGTGTGTTCCAGATGAGTGGTTTTATGCTCACCTGAGGTCAGAGTATATTCAGTTACTGGAAGATGTTAGTCTGAATGGAAAAGTTGGCAGGCTTTGATTTTTGTTATAAAATGCCATGTGTAAAACTGTATAAATCCTTCCTTCACTTTTACGAACATTTTCAGGATACTTGTTGCTTGCCGCCTCCTTTGTTTTTCCACTGTCTTGAGTTTCTTCTGTGCATTAAACTTTGTCTGGCATTAGAATAGTTCTCAGGATAATTAGTCACTATTGTGTGTCTTTTGCTCTGTTTTGAAGAATGCTTTCAGTTCTTCTGATTTTCCTCCCTGAAATGCTGTGGCCAGACAAGATGTAAAAGTGCATGTGTATCAGTCTGCTGCTGTCCCTTTCCTCTCTCTCTCCTTTCCATATGGTTGTGGAAAATAACTTGAAAAGAACAAGTCCCAAGACTCAACAATCATACTGCCAATAAAAAGAACATAAATTTTAATTTTATTTCTTTAATCTGATTGTCATTAAGCCAGCCTGGTTTTTTGGACCTGTTCTATGATTTTTAAGTGCTTGGGATTGGCAATACTGCTAATGCTTTAAGAAAAAAAAGATAAAGGGTCATAATAAAATTGCCTGGGTCTTTAAATAAAAGAAAATGAAATATAATGGTTGCTTGCAGAAAATCAAAGGGTTTCTTTTTTAAATTTACAGTCAGAAAGCTTAATTACAGTAGCGTTCTTATTTATGCAGGGTTGATCAGAAAGTCTCTATTGCAGAATAACTTTTTAATGTATACAGCATGTCATAGAAAAGTATGCAGCGCATCATTTTCGTTTGTGGCTGTGGGGAAGGGGTGCTGTGTTTTGGAGGGAAATTGCCCAGGCAAGTAGTTACATGCAAGGACATGCCTATTATAGTTTCCAAATGAGCTTGAATGGTGCTTGAATGGAAACCACTGTAACTTCAGAGCAGTAAGAGTTTCTTGAGAGTGAAAAGCCACACAAAGTGCCCCTGCGCTGACACACTTTGTCTTTCCGTTTTGGAAGAAAATTGACTTGGTAGCAGCTATTGGTTTGGGACATCGAAGAGAAGGAAGTTTTTTGCTATGACATTATCATTTCCACAAAGCATTTAATTTTTTTTCAGGATTAGCTTGGGTGGTATGAAAATGTGTTTATTTGAAGAAGTGATTACTGCTGGAAAAGCTTCTATCTCTTAATTAGAAGAAGTAATTGTTTATAGGGCATTGGTCAAATCCTATGAATAATCAGATTGTGTTGCCCACGATGTATTGCTAAGTCACCTTGGATATTTTAGCATCTGGTATTTTCTGCAATTACATGAGAGAGAATATATTCGATGTTAAGCAAACATTTTGGATAAAAAATGTAACCTAGTTAAGTCTAGTGCAGAGGCATGACAGGAATATAGTACTAAAATGCTGTTTTTTCTATGCCAGCTCAGCTTGAAGTATAGTGTTGTATTTGTGGACCTTAGATTAGGTTAGATTTGGTTTAATTTCTTGTCATTGGACATTTTAGTCACTGAGTTGGGGGTACCTCTGTTGACCTGATTAGTTAGTTCTCATTTTCTCTATGGAATGATCAAAATCAGGCCCACTGTATAATTAAGTAAGTGAGATAAAGGTTATTGGGATAGACACTGCCTGCTTACAAATGTTCTCTCTGTCACTGGAGGAAGCAGACAGGAGCTCACAGTAGTAACACGTGAAAGAAACATGACCTGGCACTGTGCAGGGAGCAGCCACAGAGCATTTCATACTCACACCCATCGTCTTTCAGGCTTTTGCATTTGTTTCGGGGTGAAGGTGGCAACAGCCCTGCTCCATTTTAGGCAGGTCTGGGTTATGACCCTGGAGTCTGTCAGAGGGACAGAACATGGGACACATTTGAAGGCATCCAAAATGGATCTCAGAAACTGTACTTGAGGCCTAATGTCCCTACATGGGCATTCATGGCTTCACTCGTGTGAGGAATTGTGTGGCTTCAGTGGGTGACATCTCTATTGTGTGTCAGCTCTCCAGGTGTGCTTACCCTTCCAATTCAAGCAGCATTTTCTGCAAAGCCTGCTAAGCATCTTGCCTGGATAAGGACATGGGTATTAGTAAAAGTAAAATGAAAATAAATAAATAGATACAGCTTTTCTTTCTTCCTTTCATTTTTATTTTTAGTTAATTTTAGCCTGCTCTCCAAAACATAGAGTTATTGTTATTTGTTCAGAGTGTGCACTGCCTCCTTCCACGTAGGCAAATGACTCAATGCTTTCTTTTATACAGTTGTCTTGAGAGGATTTTGCATGAGATACTGGACATTTTAACAATTAAAGAGTTCTCTTCAATCTTTTCCACTGTTGAATCACTTGATATTTATTAATTATATTATAGTACTGGGATGAATTTACAGCTGCAACCCATTTGTAAGAATTTTTTTTTTGCTGAATTTTCAGCAAGTATGTCTGTATACTACCTAATATAGCTTATTTTTTACATAAGACATAATTTCTGTTTTACGCATACTTCTGGCTACTGCTCTCTGTAAACAGGCAAGAGTCTGCCCTTCTAAAATATATAATAGTGAGCATAAAAAGAACTGATCTGTCTCTATATTACTGTGTACAGTGGTAGGTTTTTGGTTGTCATATCAGTGTCCTTTTATCATAGCTGGTTTTATTTCTTCCCTCATGCTGTTTATGAAGATCTGCAATAGCTGTAGGGCTGAAAGAAGACAGGCAATGGAGATTTCTAATGTGTTAACAGCACAAGTGAAATGGAGCTGTGAACTAGGTATAATTGAATAGTAATTAGGAATAATTTTAATTTTTTAATTGTTTATGTGTGAGCAACTAAAAGGTAAATTAAATGAAATTATGTGAGTGCTGACAGATGTCTTAAAAATGAGGCTTTGTGGTCCCCTCACCTCAGCCATAACCTTTTATGTTTTTGCTTTGTTGTTCCTTCAGCAGATACTGAAGGTCTGCTGTCTGACTGATAGAAAGTTTCATAACATGGTCTGAAGTGTAAATGGAGTTGGGCGTAGTGGTATGCCTACATAAAAACACAAGGCTGTGTTCATAATGTGATATAAGGCATTATCTGAGGTTTGATTCACCTTCCAACTTGATGTTTTTAAAAGGTGTATCTGCAAATGGAATGAGACTTGGTGTCCCACGCACTGCAACTTGTTAGCATTCCTTTAAAAGTGTAGGCTTTTGGATGTTAGTGTGAGTATGAGTAGATGGAGAACTTCCATGTGCTGGGGGCTGAGAAGTGGTGAGATGCCTGGATGCAATGTGCAGTTGTGTGTAAGCCTGAGCATCTGTGTGTGCCCTCCTGCTGCCCTCTCCCTTGGCTGTGTGTGTTGGGCAGGGGTGTGCTGGTGGGCTTTGCTTCACCTTGAAACCAGGTCTGTGCTTTTGAAAGAAAGTTAGCCCTCATTACCAGGGGTATAATTTTGGTCTGAAGTTAGCCAGGTGGCAGCATCTGGATTTAAATGTGTTGGCTGAGGGGTTTCTCATGGTGAGACACTGTGATAGAGGCAAACCTCAAATTTGATAATTGCCCCTTTATTTTCTCATCAGTTATTTTGGAACTAGCTGTAAACCTGACTTTGGGATTTATTGAGTCATTCCTTGCTCTATAAAAAGTACAAATGTCAAAGTCTTTCTCACTTTTATTAGAGTGGTTGTGACTGTTACCACATTTTTGTTTGTCAGGTCCCCACGTGTGAAGGCCTTTGTAGTTTTGTACAGCTAACATTTCTGTGAGGCCAGCTGCTTGAAAGAAAGTCAGGCTTTAATGGAAAAGGATAATTACAAAAAGCAGGCTTAATCCTCCTTTACTGTGCTCAGAAATTTTGTGCTACTGAATATTTTCTCATTGGTGTGGTTCCTTTTCAGTGGCATGTGTAGCAGCTGACTAGAAAGTGATATTCCCGAATGTATATAATAGTAAATTCATTTCGCCTCTTCCGTAGCCCCTGAACATATTTGCTGCTTGGTACTGTGCTGTATTTATAGCTTTCTCAAGGTAGTCTGACAGTAAGTAGATTCAGAATGGTTTGAAAATTCAATATATTCAAGGGAAAAAAAATCCTAGTAGGTTATTACGGTAGAAGAAGTTGTATCTTTATTCTCCATGTACCACTAGCAGTTAAAAACCCATTGCACTAATCATATGTACTGAATTGTTATTTACAGATTAGTAGGCTCTACTTTGACATATGACTAGCAGGGAAGCCCCTCCCTTTAACAGTTGTATGTCATCTGCTTCAGAGAACTAATTACTTGGCAATTCCCATTTGATAATTCCCTCTTTATTTTCTGATGAGTTACTTAACAGTGATGAGCTTGTTGAGCAGAACGCCGTGCTTAATCTGTGCTTCAGAAACTACAGCATGGGCCTGGGGATATCATTGTTTTTGAAATGCTGTTTAGCCTTGCCATAGGAGCATTGAAACCACGCTAAGATACGTGAACAGTTCACAGTTAACGATAAGCTGAATGTGAGTGATGCACAGCATTTGCCAAAAAATAAAAGAAGGGTTTAGATTACTGTTGCACTGCAAGCAGAATGTTAAATACATAATTTCTCAAAAAAACCCCAAACACCAAACCTAAGGTAATTTAGATGCTCAGAAGCAGAAGCTTGTGTCAGAGATATACCTTCTATGTATCATTGCTCCTCTCCACTGAAATAATCAATTTAATGGAATTTTTTTTTAAAAAAACCCCACTGTTTATTGTAACACCTATTTGACAGCTCAGCTGATTCCTGGTGGTTATTGTGATCTTTTAATACGAAGCACTTTAGTAAGTTTTTCCTGTGTTTTCTCTGCTGTTACCTGTCTTATTCATTCTTCTCCACTCCCTTTTCACATTCTTTTACTCCAGTGGCCACAGCAACCCTTGTTCCTGGCTGGGGAATGCATTGCAAGTCTCACTGCTAATTACAGCATCGCAGTGTTTCTAGAGGGTACCTAAGTTCAGCAGTGCTTAGCTACAGCACCAGGAGAGGGGATTTATGGGGTGAAATGACATCAGCCTGCTCATGGCAGTCATGGTACAGTCAGCCTCTCTTGCAGATCAGGAGTCAGATGGGTCCTGTTCAGTCCCTGTGCCTATGAAATTCAACCATGCTATTGAATTTGAATAAAAATTTTTTACTGGTTTCAGTAGAGAAAGGTTTGTGGATCATCTACAGTCACTTTGGCTAGATGGTGGCATAATTCCACTGATACTGATACCTGAAGATTTCCGTTGTAGCTGAGCCAGTGCTATAAGCTGAGAATTGGGCTATATTTTCCTTTACTGGAATAAAAAGTACAGTATTTTGTGTATTAGCTCACATGACATTGCATCATCAGGCTTGCTGATTTATTAGATATTCACAATGTTATCTTTTGCCCAGTACTGGAAGCTGTGTAACAGGATTGTTTTATCAATGAGAAAAACTCATCTGTACATAGTTACATGTGTTTTTGTAAAATTAATCAGAGGAACAGTAATTTTATGAAACATATAATTCAGAACAGATTAATCTACTTTAATTGTGTTCGTGAAGTACACCAGCTATAAAATCTTTTGAAAGGAATATTAATCAAGTTGATCAAAGGTGGCTTGAAGTACAGAATTCAAATATGAACACAATTACAGCAAATATACAGACAGACAGAAAGTAGCTTGGGAGATTATTTTAAAAAAATTAATACAAAAATAAGTCCCATTTTCCTTTTTGGATTTTTTTAAAGAATATGTCATGTTTTAGAAGCAAAGATAAAGAAGAAAAAACAAATACAATTTGAGATTTTATAAAATGCAGTGAATAGGCATTTTAAATAGCATGATAACACAAAGAGTCAAAACCTCACAGAAGGTCATTGAATCATTTTTCAATTTTTTAACAGCTATTTTTTGTCCTATTTAATTTTTTAATGACTCAAGGTGTCTCAGGTAGTGCTATATAGGCATTGCTGAAAATAGGAATCCGCTGTAAGAATGGGAAAAGAAATATGACTTTCTTAGGGAGCCCCACCTATGATATGAAAGGTTTGCTTACACTGACAGGACTTGTCCCTTGACGAATCCTTCTACAAATCATTACAGCTCTTGTGGGGGGACCTGCATCCTGAGCCATGGTATCATATTTATTTTCCAGAGGCAGCCAAAGATGTTGATTTAGACCGATCTTCATCTGCCTGCTTCAGAGGTGTCTAACATTGAACTTTAAAGTGTTTGGCCCCAGACACACCAATACACACCAATGCTATTTCTATCAATTGTTATGCAAGTAAAACACCAATGTATGAATATTGTGAATATGATTTTCAGTTAACACAAGATTTTAATTACATGCTAATGTACTAAGATTTGGACTCTGGTTGAAAACAAAGACAACCCAACTCACTAATATACTGCTGAGGTTTCTCTGTTGACCCCTGCTGTTCTTTCCCTGGCACCCAAATGAAATGGTACCTTCCTTCTACTTTATTACAAGTGAGAGAGTGATACATCCTAGATACTGTGTTTCTTCTCTCTGGATTCTCTTTGTCTTTTTCCCCACCATCTAGCCTGTTAGCATCACTCTTCTGTGAGTAGCACTTGCTGATGGACTAGCCAAGGATGACCTGGCTGATCTGGTCAAACGATTTGTGTTTGCATCTCCTTGTTTACAGAACTGAGAAGCTGCTGCGCCTCTCTGCTTGGGACTTGTCTGCCTTCTCTTTGAATCAGGGTTGAGTTTCATGTTTCCTTCTTGCCGCTCTTGCTAAGCTTTCTTGGATCTCTGCTGTGATCTGGCCTGATATTTTTGTTGTTAATGACATCTTGGAAATCACTTGGATTTGCTTTGTGAACTTGACAGTTGATTAATTAAATTGGGGGGAGGTAAGTGCCATGTCAGTATGTGTAACACATCTGTGTCCTATTTTACAGGGAAAGAGGATGATGGTGGAGCTTACAGACCAATAATCTATAGTTTAAAATTGTACTAAATGTGTGCTTGGATAGCTCACAAATGCATTAGATAGTGTCATAAATCAGATGTGATACTGCAATACTGGAAGGACTGAAGGAGTAAAAGTCTGCATTTTGTTCCATATTTGCACAAGAGGACAGAATAACTCATTCTTGGTCCATGGTCTTCAGGCATGAGAGTGACACAAACCAGCATGGGTGCATCCTGCCATTTGTTCGTTACCACTGGTTTATTTTGATTGCACCTCAGTAGCAGATTCAGAGGGAATACGGTGTGTAGTGACTGAGCAAATCAAAGTAATTCCTGAGTAAAAACATGACATTTATTACATGAGGCTACTATCCAGATGTTGTTATCTGTTAGTGTACAGTGAGAAAGAGCCCTAAGGAAAATTGAGGTGGGTAGAAGGTAAGCATCTGAAATACATTAAACATCAGCAATCGAGTACACCCCTCTTACCTAAGGAGTCAAACTTGGTGAATGTCATGTTGGCTGTATGGAATGGGAGAAATGCAAACTAAGACACACTTCTGCTATGTGTGCAGCTCTGCTATGAAGCGTGTTCATCTGAGCTGTCAGCTGGCTGGCTGCAGTGTTTGGTGCTGTTTATACAGCTCAGCCAGAGTGTCTTTATGAAACCAGTAGTGCTGTGCAACCTAGGCTGCAGCAACCAGTGGTTTTATGCTGCTCTTCTTACTTACCATGAAGTGTGAGTGTTGCACATCGCACCAGGGCGCTCAGGCAAAGTCTGTGGTGAAATAACCTTACTTACTTGGGTGGTTTCAATGGAGCCATGTGGGTGTAAATGTGGTGTGATAGAGTCTGGGGCCTTTGGGGTGTGTCGGGGCCCTCTGGGCTCAGAGCTGTCGCAGACTGGTCAGCACTGCTGATCAGACACTGTTTGCTTGGCGGGAGTAGAGCAGTCACTTGGCTTTTCCTTCAAGTGGAGAGGGAGTGAAAGTTGTTCCTCAGTCAAATGTCATCAGTCTTCTTTCCTTCCCGTGCCTCAGGTGGATGTGTTAGTGAATAAGACTTATCTTTCTTTACATAGCCCAAGTAGTGTTTTGCCTTTTTATCCTTCTGTCCTGTTTTAACCATTTCCAGACTTCTTTCTCTTGTTGCTGGCCAATTAGTTTTTCTCCTCACTGCCTTCTCTACCAAGATTCTCCTGTGCTCAGCAGTTCTTGCTGCTGCATATCTGACCTACTTGTACACAGCTCCCTCACTGGGTTTGTTACCTGCACAATACTTAGATTTTGTATAGACCCTTTCTTTCATTTGAATTGTGTGTGTGTTTCTATGTGTCTCAAATGGACTTCTGCTTAGAGCATTTCAATACCTCAGTAGTTTTCTGCAGAAATGTGAATTTGAATGTTGTTTCATCTACCTCCCTTCCTTCCTAGTTAGTCATAGCTGGATTCTGACCTTTGCGACCCCAGTGATCTGCCTGGACAAGCCTTTCACTCCATGCAACCTTCCGCTTTTCCTCATGGGAAAAGACCATTATTTCTTCTCTGAAGCTTCTCTGTGGGTGCCTGTTTCCCTGGCTGAACATTGGATTTTCAGTCCGTGTGCCCCTGCCAGTCTTCCCTGGCTTCCAGCTGCAG
Source organism: Edolisoma coerulescens (assembly GCA_013397115.1). Taxonomy (NCBI): domain Eukaryota; kingdom Metazoa; phylum Chordata; class Aves; order Passeriformes; family Campephagidae; genus Edolisoma; species Edolisoma coerulescens. Next base: position 733,266 of record VWZW01004265.1, on the reverse strand, counting down.
TGTCTCTTCGGCAGACATCTTGCTTTTTAGGCTTGTCAGCTGATCTCTAACAAATCAGTAGCATATATTCATTTGTAAAATGTTACATGCTGGCATTTTTAAAAAAAAACAAAACCAATGAAAAACCACAAAACCAAAACTTAGTCAGTTATTTTCTCTGTACCTGAGCATGAGGCAGGAGCCACACTTTGGGTCATTTGCTCATAAAATAATGGAGTCACTGTTACTTTATTTTCATATCATGTGATCTTCTAATCAATGGATTCTTTTACTGTATTAATAGCAATAATTCAAATTGTTAATGTAAATTTTTAAAAATATAGTACCATTTTCACATGTCACACTGATGGGACAAAAGTAGCAGCTTGGGCACTTTTCTTTGGGCTTCTTTATCATCACTTCTCATATCGTGACTCTTCTCCAGTGATAAAGTTCTATAGTAATAGGTTGTGAAATATAAGTTAAATCAAAAAAGAATTTTTGAAAAGCACTTCATTCAGAAAAAGAAAATAAATTTGACACAGTATGCATTTTGAGTAAGGTTCTTCAGAGAGGGAAAAATTCCTGGACTGCTATGGAGAAGTACAGGAATGAAGCACCCACCGAGTGAGTGAAGTTCACTTAAGGTGTGAAGTGGAAATATGTAAGACGGTTTTTTAATTTTTTTGTTTTTGTGTGTATCAGCATGCTTTTGCCAAGAACTGACTGTTGGAATGATATTGTGGTTATAATAAATTTTAAAAAACCCGAACAATTTAATAAGTATTTTGGTTGATAATTCTGGAGTTGGTATGTTTTCTCAAAAAGGAGGCTTTTGACTAAACAGAAAACCATCAAAAATAATTTCTATCTGGAAATTGATAACCCTTCTTGTTTAAGTAACAACAAAAAGGGATATTAGAGGAAAATACACATTTTCCAAATTGAATTACTCAGTGAATTTAACAATAGCTTGAGTATAGTTAGTTTCACTTTTCCTGTATGTAGGCAGTTTCTCGAGGTGAGAGAAACATCTGAAAAAAACCCCCAACCACATGGTTATAAGATTATAAAAACTGGTGCAGGGAGCTTGGAGGTGTGAGTTACTACTTTTAAAGTCCTCTTTTAAAAACAAGGCTAGACTCCATATTGATGGAGTGCTTTTAAAGGCAGTGCCCTTTTAATCAGCAAACAGGTCCTCTGTGCATCAAATAATTAAAAATAGAGCAAAGTTTCTGAACAAGGCGTCTGGCAGAAGCGTCTGTACTTCCATCTGTGCATGATTAGCAGAATGTTTCATGATATTTAAATAGCACAAGCTTTGCTCTCTTTTTTATTATTTGTTGTGCTGAAGACCTGTTTGCTTGTTAAGTGGTCTTTTTTGAATAGTTACTGGCAAGGAATCAGGAAAGTATATGAAGACATCTTGTACACACTGCAAATGCCAAATTGTCCCTTTTTTCAGAGACACTGCCCTTACTGGTTTTTTTTTTTTTTGATTGGAGTTTTACCACATCCCTCACTCGGTGTTTAAATTTTCTTAAGGACCAGTTCATTTCAGAGGGGGTTGAGCATATATTCACGGTGGCTGCCTGGGGACTGCAGTCTCACCGCTCAGGGCTGTTATGTCCAGGGCAGCAGCCCTCGGAGGCGCGTTGCCCTGTGAGTACGCACCAGGGTGCACTTGCAGAGTACGTGTGTCGGCTCAGCTCTGCAGCTCCTGCCGGCGCTGCTGGGAGCCCTGCTCTAATCTGCTGTGCACACTACTCTGGAGCCTTACCCTTTCACGGGGACATAATCAGCCAGGCAACAGCTTTCCAAGCGCTTTTGAGGCCTTAAGCTGGGACTCCTCCTTGCTGGCAGTCATTCAGCGTCAGATTGTGTGCTCTTCGTCTCTGGCTAGCAACACGGCGCTTTGCAATTGTAGCCACTGATTTCCCTCCATACTAGTAAAGTTTTTGTGTGTGTGTTTTACAAAGGCCTGTACAAGAAGGTATGGAATGAAAAGAAGCCACTGTCTGGATGCTAAGTGCATTGCTGTAGCTGGCTGAGGGCAGTTCTGTTATGTGGAAGTGCCCTGTTGTTGGGAGCCGGCAGATTGGCAGGGAGCTGAGACACTCGGATCGGCTCAGAGGTCCTTTTTGGAAAGCCAGTATTCAGTCCTACAACAATCTGTGGTCTTGGATGGGCACGGAAAATAAGACCTTTTGTGGTGTGTGTAAGTGGTGTTTACTCTGTAGCTGGGCTTTTTGTTGCTGGGTTTTTCTTCTTATGTTTGAGAAAAGCTGTGGTGTGTGATGTGTGAATACTGACCTGGGTTATCTCTTAACTTCAGCTAAAAACTTCAAAAGAAATTGTGGTTACTACTGAGAGCAAAGCTGCTAACCTGTCAACATAAATGTATAAAATCTGCGTGTCTGCACCTTAGAAAAAACCACTGAAACACCTCAGCTGTGAAGAAAGAGCATGCTGTAGGCCTCCACACAGTGTTCACCTCACCTCACCTGGTTAGTGTTGTGTTACTGGTGTCCACCAAGCTGTTTCTGGCCCAGGTTCTGCAGACCAGAGTGCTCTGCAGTTGCAGAGCAAGTTCTCCTCAGCAGGTTTATATCTTACATGCAGAAGTTGTTGAAATTCAGGGGGGCAGTGATAGGACCACTTTGCAAATACCTGTCCATCGCATCATTCGGCTTCTGGTCCAGGGAAGGCTTGAAGATGACTGAGTAGATACAGAGAAGTCCTGGAAGGGCAAGAGAAGGAACAAACATGTTTCACTGTAAAAATTGAGGGTAACATGTGTGCCCATTCCTTCAAGTAAACCTCTCAACTAATGCATGAAGCAGTTGCACTCGCATTTTACCCAAATTGCTCTTAAAAAGCAGTTCCCTTAATAATTGATTTCTGCAGAAATAAGAATTACTTCTAGAGCTGATTCTTGATCAGTGCAGTTTGGTAGGCCTAATATTAGCATCATTCCAGGAGCAGGAAGGAGAGAAAAGACTTGGGTTCATTTTAGAAAGATTCATGGTGTTTGTAGGTTGGTTAAACTAAGCCAAGTTTTATGTTTTGCTCCTAGTATTTGTTCTCAAAATACACCATAATGCTTTTTTGGAACAGCTTCAGCTTATGTTGTGAATGTGAATTAATTAACATCAGTATGAATTTCATATTGTCCAACAGAATTTGTTTTTCTGTGTCTTCTGCCATGCTCAAGGTGCTTCAAGCACTTTAAAATAATGAGTTCAGTTATAAAAATGCTGAGGCTCTGTAAACAAACAGCCATTCTTCTGAGTGCAAGGAGATCAAATTCAAGGAGGGTTTTTTTGATAGGAGTGGGAAGAATACTGCTTGTGATGCTAGTATTACCTGTGGTATTTTTTCAAAAGCGTTTGTGACAGGCTCCTTATTTTGGTAGACTAGATTTTGCTGTTTGTTACTAAATTTATAATTCTCAATGCACTGTAAACAAAGTGAAGAAGAATTGCAGGGCACGGTATTCAGAAGCTGTTGTTCAAACCTAATTGTTGCATTTCTAGCCCGGATTATTTGACATGATGACATACTACATGAAAAATCTGGTAGCCCTTGATTTCCTGAAACAAAACCAAAGCTTCCTTTTATAGCCCTGCAAAAGTACATTGTATCAAAGCAGGTAAACTGGAATTCAGCCTTAGACTGTTGGATCCTGTTGATTTGTGTGAAAAACGATGGTTTTATTAGTTGTCTGCAGGTCTCTGGAGGAGAGGGAGGGCCTTGTAGCTAGCACTCAAAAACAATTCCTTTCAGCTGGCTGGAGAGAAGTATGGATAGCATCCAACATACAGACATCCCCAAGTACAAAGATTATAACGGACGTGTTGATGAGCAGTCAGTATTGATATATTAGGAAGTATTTACGTAACTCAGAGTTGTTGACTACTGTAGAAATGTTGTTTCAGGCCCCGTTCCCACTGGTGTTCCTCCTGTTGACTTTTGGAGTGTTAAGATCAGACCCCTTTGGCTCAAATTTGGAGTGAATTAAGACTGAAAGAAGCATGCATGTTCTGTAGTCGCCTTCCACTTTCAGAGGGAAGAATGGAGTAAATAACTGACCTGTGCAATGGTACCAAAGTACTTTATGTCATCATCAAGCCGTACACTGAAAATAAAGCTTTCCTTAAGCTATTTGAGATATTTCATTTTGATCTATAGCCTAAAGTGTTCCCTGTTAATGGAAGGCTCGTTGTGATTTTTGTGCTTTCCTCTAGAAGCTGTTCTTTGACAAGGAGAAAAATGTATCTAATTAACATGCACCTTTCTGTATCTGGATTATTATGCATTCATTATTTTAAGTTGGTGCTATTATATGAAAGTTTCTCCAGAACTCTGGCAACTTAGTAGAAAGGAGTGACAGTTCAGTGCATTCTCAGCTGTGCAGCTCTAAAATATGTTGCTTTTAAAGACACCTATGTGTTACAATAAAAATACCCTTATAGCCAAAGATGTGTGACCACAGTCTAGGTAATTACAAAAGAAAGAAATTCAACTAAGTACTGGCACAGGGGGGAAAATTTAAAAAAAGGCAAAAAATTTTAAGAGCAGTAGAAATTATGAAAGAGAGANCAACCCCCAAAACCCCAAAAAGCTCAAGGGTTCCCTATATGTAAAAGTCTCTATCAGTTAGGGAATATATGTGGAATGAAAGTCTGAAATACTAAATGCTATAAATTTGATTGATATTCAGGGCTCAGTTGTACTTGAGAAAAAGAATAAACGTGTAGCTTTGCTAGAAACAACAAAAGACAACTTGGGGAAATGCAGAAGTACGGCTAGAAAAGCTGAATAATACATTTCTATGTAAAATGCCATGTGACTAGTATAAGTGCTGTTCTGTCCCACATAGGGCTGCTGAAATTGTTAAGCAGGTAGCAAAAACTTACTGTTTCATATTTCATAGATAATAATTGTTCTGAATGCTTTAAATAGTACAGGAAATGTAGTGTCACAAACTTGACATTTGAATATTAATATTGATACTGAAACAGTTCACCACAAAGAATGCCAGGGCTGCAGGAGGAAGGACAGCATTTTGATCAGATAAAGACAGAATAAGTTATAAAGCCCTTCATATATGTTGAAAAAAAGGCCTTGTGAAAACTGAAAACTTTCAGGATTGGACATTTTATATCCTGTTTTGGTAATATCTCTGCAGGTAAAGTTGGAAGCAGAGAGATGTCTTCGCCATTTCTGTCTTCCCCCTTCCTCCTCCACTTGCAGTTTGATGAAGACTGTTTCAAAAAAGGGTAAAAGCACAGGGCTGCTAAGTGTTTTGGATTCACTTGTACAAATATGTGAGTGGATATGGCCTCAAGAAAAGACAGATGGGCATGTATAGTCTTTGGTGGCCAGTCTCAAACTTGCTTGAGATGCACTGTAAGTTTTCCTCTGTTAAGTTGAGATTTGGTGACAGGTTACTTTATTGAAGAGACACCTTTCTTTTCTAAACATAAAGCAGTGCTGACAGTCCCTTTTTTTTAACAGGCAAGCTTGCTCTCCCACATCTGTGTGCACATGAGTGTGTGCACAATCCCTTACTATAAATTTGTTATGGCTTGCTCGCTTTTTGTAGTTATGTGTGGTGAGATCAGGAGAATACAGCCCTTCACGTACAAGTACACAGTGAGTTTCAGCCTACCTACATGATGGGGCCCAAGGACTGTGTCCTCTTTTCATTCACAGTGTAACAAACATCCCTCAAAGAGGATACAAAATAAAGATGTAGACTGGTGAAAAACTGGTGATATTTTGCAAGCAGAAGAGGCCAGCCCAAGCCAAGCCCACTGAAGGAACAGGAATGTTTCTGTTCTGCCGCACTCTGCAGTGCAGTGCTGGTGTGGATGTGCCCCACTGTTGATAAATCTCTTAGTGGCTTTTGGCAATTGTTGTTATGTAGATGATGTGGTAAGTCACTTAGCTGCTGGTAGTACTGATAGGTACATTGCTTTCCAAAATTCCTTGTCAGTGGAGTATGTAGAGAACATTTTTGGCTTTGTACTGGTAGTATAGGTTGCGCCAGTTTAATTTTAGCTGTTTAGCTATATGCAAACTAGTTAAAGGAGTTTTATTTTTTGGAACAGGAAGGAAAAGTTTGTCAGCCTCCTTTCTGAAAGTGTTTTGGTAGCTGTGACTGCTTTTTCCATTCAAAAATATATCTTGTGCTTTCAGACTCTCTTATTTTCAGACATGATTAATGGAAATTTTTATCTTTAGAATGCAAATGGAATTTTAGCATACTTTTGCAGCATACTGTATAATGCTTCTTTCTGCACAAACTGCTTACCAGACAAATTAAAAAGACAGGTATGTATTTAAAAACCAACCAACCAAAACCAAAGTGCACTTTACCTTCTGAAATATTTATATACTTGTAGTTGTAGGTGCTGCAACATATTTATGCCAAAGTGACACCATTCTGCTTTGCCAAGTGTAAGCAGCTCCCTTTAGCTGTGTGTTGCCACTGTAGGCAGGAGGAAATATTGGGCAGTTCGCTGGAATAATGGCAAAGCCTTTGTGTCTCAGTGGGGGTAACCTACATGGGAACAACCCCTTTGAGGTACCTTTTGCAGGGGGATGTTGGGGAATCACAGATCCCTGGCAGTCGTTGGCATTCCTGTAAAAAGGGTGGAACAACAGCACTTACATTAAGAAATGCAAATCCCCTGCTGCCATGTACAAAGCAGGCAGACTCCTGACCCCTGGATGATGCCAATGGCATTTTAGCCTGCCTCAGTGAGTTGTTAAATTCCTTAGGCACAATCTCATTTTCATGAAGGAGACCTGGACTAAGATAGTAATGCTTTGGAGATCTTACTCTCCAAGGCTGTGCTGTTTATAAGGTGATTCACAGCATGTACAGAGGGAATGGAAAATGTTGTCTTGGAAGCATTCCAGTGTGTTCTTATTTTGAAGTCATTTTGCCCAGGCACAAATGCTGGTGATTGTATGGGAGCCTCTAGAGCTACAGGGTGGAAGGTGAACCTTCTATACCTTAGGTTAGGCTATAACTAGTAAATGATATTTTATTCTGTGGCCAGCTATTCACCTGACTATTCAGACCTCTGTTCTAAATAAAAAGCAAGAAAATAAAATTCTTGTGAGACTTTGGCCTGTTACAAGATGGGTTGCTGCTGCAGATGATTATATAGATCTATTTTACTGGCTGTTCCCCATGCCAAAATTTGGAAAAGTGTCTTGATTTTGAACTGCCCAGAAACACAGCCCAAAATGGGAGTAATCATACTGAAACAAATTACTTTTTTTACACCCTATACTTCCTCTATTTCTTCAACTGTTTCCCAGAATATTGGCTACTTCTACTGCCAGTGGTAGAATAATAGGTTAAATTAATTAAAAAAAAAATACAGTATAGTTGCTCAAAGGAACATAGAAGTAAATTGTTAAGATAACATTTATCTTCTGATTTAGTGTCTGAACGTGCTTCCTTGATGTTAATGCAAATTAATGAAATTAGGATCATACCTTTAAAGAATTAAGAACAATAAAAAACCCCTAAACCTCAACAGTAGTATGTTTGAGCTGATCAACATAAAACTGTGACTGAAAAATTGTGACATAAGCCTAAATGTCATCTAATTGTCATGGTGAATGGAATAATCTTCCGTGGAGCTGTGAGTGGCCATCATGTTATTGTGCACCAGGGCCCTATTAATCCATAGATTATTGACAGAGGATATGGTAACTGTTCCAAAGCATACCATACATGACATGCTTTTTGTATTATTGTTTAAACTGCATTCTAATGTGTAACTGGGGAGATAGGTAGTCTCAAAAAAACCATTTTGCACTGTGGTATTTGCTAGCAATATGGTATGTGGCCAGGATGTTCAGTAGATATTCAAATTCAGTATGCTGCAGAATTAGTGAATTTGCATTTTAAAATACTTGTCATTTCTGGAAATACCCTGAAGTGTAACTGTCCACAAACTTCCTCTTCTAAATAATTATTAAATATTTGCTTTCAAAGATGAATCTTTAGCCATTTAGAGCATGAATTTCATAGCCGGTGATTTTAAAATCTTATAGTCAGGACCATGACCCAGAATTTTTTTTTACCATTCTTGCTGTCCTGTTGATTAATATGTGTGAAGTACCAAAGCCCATTACCTGAATGCTGTGCCCCCCTGAGTGCAGTTCATTACCTTGCCTTTTGGGAAAATTGAGGAACAGCTAGGAAGAGATGTGGGCAGGACCAGAGAGCCTCATGCAGTTCAATCCGGAGATAATTTCACCTGGCATCACTTGGCTAAGGAGAGATAAATTGCTCATGCCTCTGGTCAGAGCTGTGTAGTTACATGTGAACACTTGGGAGTAGGGGGTTCAAACCTGGAAGATGTCTTTCCTGGGGGGACATTTTGGAGACTCTGGGGGTGGATTATGTGAGTGCTGGGGCTCTTCCACCTCAAACTGTGAAAGCTAGGGCCTGTGTGTTGTTCAGAGATGGGGAATTGCCTGGGTGCAGGTGACCAGATTTTAATTTTTCCCGTCTGCCCCTGCAGCAGCTGCTCCTCATGGTTTTTTTTTCTGCTGCTCTGTGCTGCTGCAGGGTCAGGTTCATCCTGAGAGCATATGCTTGTGGGTGCTCCATGCCAGTGGTGCAGCTGAGGTGTGGGACTGAAAGGGGAAGGAGGGATGTGAGCCTGCTCACCTTCTGCTCAGTTTCAGGAGACCTGGAAAAGAAGGCAATTTATTGCTAAGCCTGGAGTTTGTTTAAATACGACTCAAATGTTGCATAATGTCTATTACCTAAATTTTTCAATCCTTTCGGAACGTTGCCCCTTAGGGATAACTGGATACAAGAGTGTTGCACCCCATGTACATAAAGGCAGGAATGTCCCTTCAGGCTGTTGCAGCCCTCGCTGGAGGTTGTGAGCGGCAGAGTGTTGGTTTGCAGCGTACTGGTGGTTTTTAGTTTGTACTCTGTGGTGGCAGTAGTGACCAGTGACTGTGGTCTGTGAACCTGTTGACTTGGAGCCTGCCTCTGAAGAGCAGGGACTCAGGAAAGCAAAGCCGGCTGTCAGCTGGTGCAGTTGTTCTATGGTGGGCTTCACTTTTATCAGGAAAACCTTAAGGGTCTTGCAAGTGGAAAAAGATTGAAAGCTTGCTTGGCCTTTCTGCAGGTGAAGAGAGATCATAAAAGTTATCTTTTTGGTATGCCAGTTATTTTTTAGAATATTAATTATACCTTTTCATTTTTATGTCATTTTTCCTGTTTTTCCTCTGCCCATTTTGAGTCAGTTAGCACCTCTGTCTTTCTCTTTGTCCATATGTGCAGTTGTTGATATCCAAAATTCTTTACTGATCTAATAAAGTAGTTAAATGAGCTGAGTTTGAAAACACAGTAGGATAGCTAAGTGAATCTATATAAAAATAAATGTTTAACAGAGACCATCTTTGATTAAGTTGCCAAACATTCTGCGAGCAGTGTTATAGTTATGGCTGTTTTCAGAGAACTTGAAAGCTTTCTGGAAAACTCATCCTTTGGAGTAAAATGTTTTCTGCTTGTTTCTGTTATGAAAGGGAATAAAGTGTTACTTTTGGTATTTGTCGTAATCCATTCAATTCTCATACCTTGTAGTAAATGATAACACTCCCCTTCCTATTTTTGAGATACTGAAGCATGGAAGTGAAAAATGCCTCATTTCATTATTTAGATATAGGCAAATAATCCTTTTTTTCCTCTTCTCTTGAACTACTTCTGACTGCTCTTTAAAAATTCCACTGCACCCCTGGTAGATGGGCCTGAAACAGGAGAAACCATTCCTCAAAGTTCAGCCTGGTTCATATCTGAGCATGCTGCCTCTCTTGCTTCATTGTGAATCCACATCAACCCACTGGTGTGATAACATGGAATGAGCTGCAGAGTCACCCATACCTTTGCTTCATCTGGAGCAGTCAGGCTGGCAAGACAGTGGAAAATGCTCCTCAGTAGCAGGTTTGATGCTTAGGAAATCTGATTTGGGAGTAAATTCTTGCTCGGATGGGGACAGCCTTGCTCCTGTCCTGTGCTATTGGTGCCATGGTGCAGGGTGACAGAGGAGGAGCAGCAGGCCATGCCAGGCTGGGTACCACTGGCATGGGCCTTGCCCACATGTGGTTGCAGGGAGGGGCCTGATGTGGCGTTTGCTCAGACAGAGCTCTTCCTGCTAGAACTCATGGAGCCTTGCTGGAGTTCAACTGAACAGTATAATTAGTATCATTTTAGCTCCCAGTCAGCTGTAATAGGTACAGGAAGCTGTTTCTCTTTGCATAACTTATTAGAAAAGATATTTTACTTTCCTACATGTATGCCTTATATGGAAGAAAAGGCGGTGTGGCATTTTGTCAGGAGACTGCGTGAACTCTATTTTCCAGTGTCACAACTGGCAACTGTGAAATCTGCATCAAAATGCTTTTCCCAAGCATCCTTTAGGCCAGGGAAAATACTGCTGGGTGTGCAGGGTGCTCATACCTGAACTCAGGGCAGATGCCTACTCTCGTCCTCACTGGTGTCAAGGGAGTTAGTGGTTGAACTAGGGAAGCTGATCTGGGCAGTCTTCCAGCCTGAAGGATGTGAGGCAGAAACGGATGGGAGGAACTGTAAGCGATATGAGGGAAGCAGTAGGCTAGGAGAAGAGGGGTCCAATAAAATCAAGTAATAAAACACATCTATAAAACTGTAGGACCTGAAGTTTGAAACAGTAGCTCTATGCTTACATGTTTGGCACAACTTTCATTTCTAATTTGTCTGCTTCCTTCAGGCTTCCTGTTGCCAGAGAGGTCATCTGTATGCTCACTGTCTGCAGCTGGAGAGTCCCTGGTCTGCTCAGGCCAGTGGCGATAGAGGACCACAGGAAGATAAGAGTTTTCCCTGTAGCAGTCATTGCTCTTGGGTGGGTGTGCTTGGCTCGTTTTCCAGATCATAGACTTCAGGCAGAAAGGCATTAGAAAAATTAGTCTATTAAATATACTGTGGAGTGTTTGGCTGCACTAACTGCTGCTTTTAATAGAGTTCAGATCTGACATTTTTGGGACTGAAAAGGTTTGGATGTAAACTTTGTTAAATTGGTTTTGAAAAAGGAAGTTCTTTCATGCTTTGAAGGGAAAAAAATATGAAGACAGAACTGCAAGTCTCTTCCTTAAATCAAAGTTTTCTGCCTGAAACGGGAACAGCTCAGCAGAACAGTTTAAGTAAACATGGCCATAACTGCTTATCTGAGACATTGGCATCCTCTCTTCTTACTGTGTTACTTTTTTGTGGTATCCTGGCGTCTCTCAGTCACTGATGTGTTTGTTCTCACAGCACCTCCTTTGTAGGCATATACTTTTGTGTCCATTTGATAGCTGCCACCAAGATTTGAGGCTTTATCTGAAGAGCTTGCTCCAGGAGTGTACGTTTTCTACATCTCTACGGATGAGATTTTGGTATTGCTGTCTGAAAAGTCCTTCCTGCCTCCAGCTCTGAATTTCTCTCTGTCTCTGTTGTGGCTTCTTTACTTATTAAGTGGGGAAAAAACAGAGGCAACTGTTTCTGAGTCATCCCAAGTCAGTGTTCAGCCCAGAACAGGATGAAATCTAGGCCAGTGACGGCTGGTGTACAGTTGTAGCCTATGTGGGGGTTCAGTGAATGCAGTATAAACACTGGGAGATTTGCTGAAAATCTCATATGTATGTGAGAGTGCAAGGAATTAGGTACCATACTCTAAAGTTGGTGCCTGAGTACGGGATCGTGATTCTTCTCCTAGGTAGGAAAAATGCACCATATTGCAAGAATGACTTATTGATACCTAACATTACAGCTTGGTTGGGTTTTGCCTGTGTGTATTACAATAATGTAGACTCACACTGGGTCTTTTATCCAGGAAGCATTGCCACATGCAATTTTGTGCATTTCAAGTGCTTCCACTGTACCATTGCTTGAAACTTCATTATTAAAATTAATTTTTAAGTTAATACTTTGCTCTTAAGACCAGCTTCTAAAGAAACAAATTTAACTTGTACATGAACAACAAGAAAAATGTTTTAGTTACAGAATGTAGGATTGTAATTTATTTGATAGGTCTAATAAAGTAAAAAATTTAGTCATGTTTCATAGAGTACTTCTATAGTGTTCTATAACATGTTCTTCAAAGTAATGGAAGAATAAGAAATGAGAAGTGAGAGAAGCTTTTTGTTTTTTCATGGGAATTAATGTGTCTGTACATTTTTGAGGTTCTAGTATATGTTCTTCCTCATTTTGGTTATGTTACGAGGAATAAAATCAATTAAAAGATGAAAAAGAGAAAAAGAAGACTGCCTCTCTTGCTCAGTTTTGTTGTGATTCAAGCAACAGTACCTCAGGACATGGGAAGTGATCTCAGCCGTATTTTTAGTTACAGTTTAAAAAATGATATTTCGTGATGAAATAGTGTCCAAAATTTTAAAGCTAGTGCACATGCGGATGTAAGTATATTGCACTCCCAGTGCCAATCTAGTACATAAAGAACTTCACAACTGTTTGGATCTGTTCTTCTTTCCTAATGGGCTGCAACTTGTTTACTAATGCTTGAAAGCATGTACACATCACATAAATCTCTGGTATTTGGGCCATAGTGTACCAGCATTATGCAAAGGGAAGATTAACCACACTCAGTATTAAGCTACGATCCACTTCACTCTTGATTCCTCGCCATAGTAAATCAACCAAGCCATCAAAGAACAGAATTAGTGGAAGAGTTCCTCAGACAATAGATTTATTTCCATGTTTTTGTTAAGAAAAGGGAAATCAGCAGAGCAAATCTGCCTGGGGCTCAGGGCATTAGAAATTAATCAAAAGACATGAAGTGAGCTTTTGGGTGTGGAAAACCAGCACCAGATGCAAATGCTACATAGCTGCATCATATGGTGTGTACGGTGTTGCTGCAACAGCTGAGAGGCAACACGCCTGCTTTGACTGCTGCTGCTCTTAATAGATGGTCTTTAGCAAGCAGTACATTGGCAAATCAGACACAGAGTGAATTTGCAAAATTGACTCAAAAGACTTTCCTAACATGAAGCATCTTTAATGCATATCATTTTAGCTCTTTCCTGTTTTTACTCTGCTCTCTTTCAGTGAAAAGGTCAAGAAAAGCAGTAGCTCAGTGGCTGAATTTTTCTGAAGTGTTTTACAGCAGGGAAAGTGGGGAAACCTCTTAAAGTGGTGGCTTATTCAGTAAGTTAAGCCTTTTTTTCTTCAGTTAATGAATTGATTTTTCTTTTACTTTTTTTAATCTTATGTATCAGAATAATTATAGTGACTTATAAGGTATCCCCAGGCAGGTGTGAAGCTCCTCATCCCCACCTTGGCTTTCCCTCTCCCCCAGGAGTAGTCTTTGCCATGTGAAACCTGTTAGCCCGCTTTGCAGATATGGAAGTGCGAGCTGACTCAAACACTGCCATAACGTGACTGTCCCTCTGCCCCCCCTGGGGCTGGCTGCTGCGCTCGCGTTCAGAGAGCGGCACTGCGGAGTGTGCGTCTCTTCCTTCAGCACTTGCCCTGCACGTGTCTGTGTGTGCACCCACACACTTCAACAATGCTCCCCCTTTGTCTTTGCACTCGGAAAGCCACCAGCTGCATTAATGAGAGATTTTTCAGAGATCAAGAAGGGAAATTTTTGCGTTTTCCCCTACAGCAGTAGGATAGGTATATTTGATATTGCTATCACTGTCACTATAAGGAATAAAAGAGAGAGGACTGTATCAATTTCTTTACAATAATAGATATGGAGGCACTCAGGAAGATTTTCTTTAATTTAAATAGAGGTTCAGTTAGTGCTGCTGCCTTATGTTGATTCCAATAGAAGGTCAGAGCTGTAAAAAGTTAAGTGTTGAATATTCAAATTTAATTTGTAGCATCAATTTAGGATGGCTTCTAAGTTTAACTAGCCTTAAAGGTGCTAAGTACTTCCAGCTGAGGCCAGAAGGACTTTCAGCTGGTCAGCAGTTCTTGTGATTTGGCCTGAAACTACTTACTATCATTTTCTTGCACACCTGATATTTCTGCATTTTTCGCAGGTATGAGTTTCTTTGCTCACATCCTTTTATGTCTCTTTTGCTAACTCTTCTGTTCTGGAAAATTGGCAGGATGACAGCAAGCAACTCCCTCATCCTTTTGTGTTAGGACTAATCCTCAGGGTTCTTTCTGATGTGTCTCCAGAAATATATATTCAGCTTAGGCTGAATACTGATTTGATTTGTAATACTAAAATGTGAACAGTGCAGATCACTTTCTGTCTCTTAAAAAAAAAAAAAGATCCTGGTAGAGGTGTACATGAACAGTTCCAGAGTTTTAAACTCAGTCACAGATGTACTTTGGCACATGGCAAAGTACTTTGCTGAATCTGTATGTTTGTCTTTGTTTTGTAAACTTGGAACTTTACAATTAACAATTAGATGACCGATCACGTAACAGGTTATGGTATTTTAGTGCTCTGAATTGTGCTTTGGCATGATAGACAGATTTTTATTTTGGTTTCAGATGATATGGCTTGTTTTTACTTCTTTTTTTTGCTTAACATATGATTTAATTAAAGTTTTGTTGCAGTGATTGACAGTTGCTTTATTTGATACCTGTTTAGAGGCATTAATTCATTACTTTTTCAGTGTACTGATATTTGTCAGAAAAGAATGGTATTATTTCTTTTGTCAATGAAAATGAGGCTATAAATTACTGTAATTTTGGGATACATTTCTAGTATGAGCAAACAGTATTCCCTTGGTGAGTTTTCTGCTGTGGAAAACTAGGTTATGCATAATATATTTTAGAAAAGACCTGTATTCCTCTGAAGATGAATGGCATTGTGCAAATCCTGGAAACAGAGAAGAATCTAAATGTATGTATATTCTTATTCAAAGTATGGCAGCATCTGCAGTGTTGTTCCTCCTTGTCCACAGTGGGGACTGGAAATGATTTGTTGTGGGTTCTGCTTCTGATTTTATTTATTTATTTTTTTAACACCTCTTTTGTAGGACATGGGGTGAGGGGTTCAGCTGGAGCACCTTGGTCACCTGCCAGGTTCTTCCCAGAGCCACCCTGTGCCTGCCACTGGTGCAGCTGTGTTAGGTCCCAAGGTGACGATACCCACAGTCACCAAAGATCAAAATGAAAGTCACGCAGATGTGTGGCTTTGTATTTTACTGACAAGTACAGAAGGATTTTGCAACATTATGACTCGAGTAAGCTGTGGGAGTAGGGAGGATATGATGTATTCTTCCCTGCTAAAATCATAGTGTTAACATTCTTGGCACCGTCACTGAACTCCACAGTAACTTGCGGTGTACATTGTAAGAACGCACCAAACAGCACACACTGTTTAATTCGGTGTCCGTTACGCAACAGAGCGCGATTGCCTCAGTGAAGCACATCTGCATTGCGAGAGTAAACTCTCCTGGGAAGCAAGCGCATCTTCCACAGAAGTAGGAGTGAGGCGTGGGCTGGGCATTGCTATTTTGGCAAGCAAAGGGAGCCAGTGCTGGAAAGCTGCCTCACCTTTCACTTTCCATGGAACTTACCCTTTCTCCCCGTTTCAGGCACCAGCCACTGCCACTTGCTTCTCCTAGTGGTGGCACGGGGCTGGGGATGTTTTCAGTGGTTGATTAAAGCATTTATCAGGGTTTTGGGAACCATGGTCTTTGCTATCTCTCTGGTTTGTTTGTGATATCTGAGCAGAATAGGCTGTTAGAGAGCAGTAAAGAATGCAATTTGAAAAAACATCTGGAAGAGCTAAGAAAATGTTTTGGTTTTACTAAAAAAGCCAAACTAAACCACACCTGTGTGATAGTTTCTTCTTTAACATCTTTAGTATCTTCTTTAACAGTTAAGTCGGCAGCAGTGGATGGAAGACACAAAATTCCTGTAATTTTTATATTATGTTTCAGTTTGCTTCTTCCAAGTCTCTCTTTTGCTGGAAGCAAAGTGAGGCTCCTGCTGTCTCAGTTCTGCTGAAGTTCTTCCTGTCATCCTAAAGGTTGGTTATCAACCCTCTTTCTCCTCTTATCAGCATGCATTACATTTTTATGGCAGTGCTTAGCAAAGACTTTCCAACAGTGCCTATGACAGTGTAATTGGACCCCTCTGTCTGACAGAAATTACTCCCTCTGATGGGGGGCTCTGGCTGCTTTCTTACACAGTTTTCTTTGAGGCAGGCTGGGTGTGTAGTTAGCTGGTCTGTAATGTGGGTGCACAGCATTTCACCGGGCACTAGTCAAAGTAGGTATTCATCGTTTGCTGTAAACTTCAAGACTGGAGTGAGTGAGATTCCCCAGGGGTCTGTCCTGGCTTTGATAATACTCACTGTTTTCATTATTGAAATGATTGATGGAGCAGAGAGCAGTTGTTAAATTGACATAGGGTAAGAAGTGTGAAGGGGGGCTGCAGGCTCCTTGAAAGGCAGGATTAAAATTTTGAGCTGCCCTGGCTAACTGGAGGAATAGTTTGGGAAAAAACCCTTAAAAACAGCCAGGGTACAAACATAGAAGTGCTAT
Organism: Edolisoma coerulescens; assembly: GCA_013397115.1. Lineage (NCBI taxonomy): Eukaryota > Metazoa > Chordata > Aves > Passeriformes > Campephagidae > Edolisoma > Edolisoma coerulescens. Next base: position 716,751 of record VWZW01004265.1, on the reverse strand, counting down.
AGAGAGATAGAAATATCCAGTTGCATGAGACAGAATGGGGCTGACTCACTAATGGTTCTACAGAAGAAGGTCTGTGAGCTGGTGTTGGGCTGTGCTGGAGTTGCTGTTTGGCCTGGTTTGGTTGAATAGGGTGGTAAGAAGATCACAGCTGGTTCCCAGACCACCAGAGAAAACCAGTCTGTGACATGTCCTTCTCTCCTCTCCTCTCCCCTGGGACCTGGGCTGCCCGTGCTCTGCTGAGTGGGCAGCTTTTCTTTTGATCCCCTGCCCGCTTTGGTTCTGACCCTGGAGCTGGTGACCATGCCTGTAGGAAAGTGTCCCAACTCAAATCCTCCCAGGCCATGCGTGCAGGACAGCGCATCTGAGAGGGAAAGGGATCGCAGACCTGAGACCGTAGGTGTCATACAGCCATACAAGGAACAAGGGTTCCCCATCCAGGTTCCTCAAAAAAGCGCTGGTTTAGGGTGTGTAAAGAAAAGGCACGAAATAACCCGCCCACTCCATTCAGTGTTTGAAATGGCTTAACATCTAGTTTGGGGCACAGCATAGTCAAGAGCCAGCTGGATGGTGTCCAGGGAGAAGGCAGGAAAAACGATGAAAGATTTGGAAAACATGACCTGGGAAAGAAGATGAAAGAATGGGGATTGTTTAGTCTACAGGGGACAAGGCCAGTAACAGACATGATAGTAGTGTTCAAGTATGTGGAAGGTTCCTACGGGGAGGAGGGGAATAAACTGTATTGCCTGACTGCTTGGGGTTAGGACTAAAAGAAATGAGCTCAATATGAAGGTGGCAAGACTTAGGTAAACATTTAAGAAGGCTTTGAAAGTATAAGGGTATTTTGGTGCTGCAGTTATTTGCCTTTGAGAAAGCTGTGGAAGCATCATCACTGGAGGTTTTTATAAAACAGACAAACCTCCTACGGGAGTATTTTGGGCATTGCTTTGGGAAAGGAGGTGGGAATACATGCTTCTGAAGGTCGTTTCCCAGGAAATAATGAAGAATTTTTTTTTTTTTGATTCACTGAACTTAGGTAATCTAATAACCTAGCAAATAACTCAAGAGATAGTGGCAATTCATTATTGCAACATAGCAGTGGTAAACAGACAGCTGATTTATGCACAAAACCCAATGATGATGATACTCTTCTGCTCTCTGTTCTAGTTTAAAAAAAAAACTGAGTAAGCTAATTTTACTGGAGCATTTCAAAAGGCTGTTCCTGTAAATATCTTACTCTATACAGAAATAGAGGAAGTGATGTTGGTTGGCTTTGCTTATTGAAATATTGTGCAAACACTATCAGTATCTGTTATTGATTGTACATAGCATGGCCATAGTAAAGCCAGCAGTACTCTGTGAGGCACGGGAGTTTTACACTGGAGCATGATGTTGTGCTTTCAATCTTGATGTTTGTGCACTTGTCTGCTTCTTTTATGTGGAGTAGAGAGCAGGCTGAGAAGAACTAAGCTTTAATTACCTCATTGCTATAGATATATGAGTTTCTCGCTGTTGCCTTGTTACATTAAGTGCCTTGAGAAATGGCTTGTGGTGTCCCCCTGGATACTTTTCCTCCTTTTTTTCCCTCACTGGAGGATCACTTCTATGACTTTGAAAGTTTCTGCAGGTCCCCTGAAGTCTTTCAACTCCGTTTCTGCTATAGAACAAAAATGTACTTTTCTTTTTGAAACACAGCTTCCCCTGTCCTTGTCGCTATGCATGACAGAGAAGAGGAGGTCTCACGTGGTGCTATAATCCATGAGAACAAGCTGGGTGATGGAGTTGTTACAGGACACCCTTAGGAGAGTTCCCTGAGTTGCGAGGGCCGGTTTGCATCCAGATGAGAGCAGCCAGGCTCCTTGTGTCCTGCTCAGCGCAGCCTTTGGCTTGACAGCCCTGAGAGATGTTTTGTCACCCTCATCCTGGGCCTAGGAGCACTGGCAGAGGATGGTGCAGAGTCACCATGTGCCCAGCATGGATTTAGCAAATGCTTATCATAATCCTGGCAGCATCCACACTAACCCCGAGCGGTCAGACATCACCACGCGTTTGTGTCCCCGGCCCTGCAGCTCTGGCCTCGCACTGCTGTGTGTACGCCAAGAGGACTTGCTGCTGAACCACTCCTGGTGCTCCTGCACCTGGAAGGGCTGCCCTGAGCACTCAAGAATTGCTGCCCATTACCTCTTTGCAAAAGCTTCCTCTTCCTAGTCTGCGGCTATGCGGGTCTGTGTCCTGATCGAGTGCGATAATGAAATGAGGACACGTATTCACATGTGCACATATGTGCATATATTTTAGTCTCTTGCCTTTTTAAAATACGGAATAGTAGTGTGCACTTGTCTTTGTCCCAGTGTATCTGCTTTGCATCAGAAAACTAACGTTCTTCATGATCCTGAGTGTCCCATCTCATGAGAAATAAATCAGCACTGCTCTTCCTGTGGAGGTTCTTCAGGGGATTTAAATTGCTGATTTCAACTGTGACTAAAATCAGCAATCAGGAGAACTTTACAGAAATCGTCAGCTTCTAAATCTTGCTTTGCATTTACTCTTTTTAGTTATAGTCCTTAAACAAGAGAATGCTTTCAGTACTTGAAATAATTTCATTTATCTTTTTTTAAACTTGTACTACATTATATATCTACAGATGTTCTACCAGTAATGTGCTCCAACATAGATTTCTGTGGGCCTCTAATTTTTCTTTTTTTTTTAATCAGTGGTGTGCTTTCTGTTCACTGTTTACTAGATTAGATTTTTGCATGCAACTTGTATCAGGCTATATTCACATTAAAATAAACGTTCAGCAAAAATGCCCAAAAAGGAGATTCTGAAACATTTCTGCCACGCAATTAAATGCTTCCTTAAAATAGGAGCTGAAAAATAGGAGGGGAGAAGAGAAAAAAATTCAACTTGTTTTGCATTAAAATTAAGTAATTTTTAAAAGGAACAGTTAATTGTAGTTATTAAGTCAAATTTGGTTTTTTGGTCACAGTATCTTAGGTAAGAGTTTTGGGAATCATAGATCTTGAACTCTTGCATATCACTACTGTTAAGAAATTATTTTAACTCCTATTTTCTTACATTTACAACTTCCAGTTTCTTTCTTTTGTTTGAGCCAGCTATGTAACTCAGCCTGCTAAATGCATTGACATGACAGATACCCTCTCTGGCCTGGAAGAAGACTCTGCTGCTGCAAGCTGCTGCTGGCTGTCTGGCAGTCCTGATTTAAGAAGTGTAGTCAGTAACTGATAGCAATTTTGAGGTTTGATTTTTGTTGTGACTTCAGCAGGAAACACAACCTTCTCTAAATGTTTTTAACAGTTTCAATAGATACAACATTTGAAGGTAATATGCATTGTCATAACCTAGTTTAGAATATGTCTTAATTTACATACATAAATGCATGAGAAAGAAATCACTTATATATATTAGCCTGTATGCAGAAGGTGGTGACCCATCTCTACTGTGCCCAGAGCGGGAGAAGAGGGTTGTGTAGCAGACTGAGGAGAGGAACAGAGCTTGAGGCTTTGCTGTTGTGTTCCCAGTCATGTTCTTGGATCTTGCAAAAGTGACTCTGTCTTTCAGATTCATCCAGCTGTAAATGAGGAACTGAGACTGAGGACTGTTGAGAGATTTTATGAATAAATTTAGTAAATTTGTTTTCTGATATGCTACATAATCTCTTCCAGGAAAAGGCAGTGATGGCTGTTGGTCCCATGGGGGGCAGTGAGCTCAAGGCACATAGGGATCAAGTGTGATAACACTGATCACTTGTGGAGTCTGGCAGTTTTCTTCTTGGAGAGCTTTGCAAACACGAGCTGGAAGTAAAGATACTGGAAAAACTAATTTTCTTTCTGTAGTGTGTATAGGAAAGTCAGTTCTTGGAAACTGGGGAAGGAATCAGCTATGTTGTGCTGAGATAAATCTTAAGAGATGGGCATGGGTGGAGGATTGGGTGATTGCCTCTCTTCCATCTCCCTTAGCCATGACTTTGGCTGCACACTCATCCCGGCATTGCTCCTGGTCAGAGTTCACACATAGGAAGAAGCTGCTGCTCCTGGCATGTACTGTGCTGGTTAACTCTTAGCATCATGAGCTCTGTGCACCCTCACTTGTACCTTTCCCTTCTCCTCTCCTAGCTTGATGCCCATCCTCAGCTGCCTCTGATGCAGGGTGTTGCTCTTGCCTGTGTCTTGAAACTTAGCTTAGAGGGATGAGTGCATCTGATGGATCCTTTTGAAAGGCGATGCTCAGAAGTGTGTGTATTGCCAGGGGCTGTGGATGGGAGATGAGGAACCTTTTTGCAGAACTATCAGTCATGGTTTGTCATCCATTCGTCACTGTTTAGCAGTTTCTGCACTGGGGGCCTGAGAGCCCTGTGGTGGGAGTTACGTACATGCAGCACTGTCTCCAGGCTGAGGACAAGGGAGTCCTCACTGAGTCTGCATCTGAGTTCTGATCACAGTTTGTCACTAATTGTGATCAGGTTAGTCGACACGGCACTGCATGTCCACATGCAAATTGCACACTGATTTCAGGAATCATCTGCAGAATAAATAGAAGCACTTGCATCATGAGTTCAAAGAAAATCAGTAAGTGTGAAACCCAGGAGTAAAATGAGCATATGGGTGTTTCTGGCCAAGACCATTCAAGGGGTAATGGAAAGATTAGACTGGGGAAAAATTGTGCATCAGCTTCCATGAATCCCATGCATTTATCTTTTGGTTATTTTGTTTGTTGCTGTTTGTTTGGGGTTTTTTTGTGTGTGTTTTTGGTTTTGGTTTTTTTTTTTTTAAACAGCTTGCCAGTGGATGCTATAATCAGGAGTATGTTTGTTTGAAGACTTACAAGGAGAAGGCCAACACAACAATTTGTGGTTGCAGACTGATTCACTGGCTGCTACAGCCTGCGAATGGTGGGCAGGGCAGAGTGGATTCCAGGAGCACAGACACTTAACTGCAGGCCGATAAGGGGGACCTTCTGTGAGCGAGTAACAAAAGGAGTTCCACTGCACGCAGGCCAGAAAATATCAGCTAATGAAGCTTCTAAGATAAGATTTAAACTGACAGGAAATGAAAACTAACTTTACTGGTTTTTCATACAAGCTGACCACCCTCCCCCTTCACTACTGCTCCTGATGACTGTAGGGGAGCAGTTCCTCTACCTACTTCTTGGAATACACACACTTAGGTTTGAAAAGTGCATGACCAAAGTGCAGAGCCAAGCTCTGCTGTCAGTGGGGCTGCAATGAGCCTTGGCTTTCAGTCCAGCTTTATTTTAGACAAGCCCTTGCTGTTGTTATCTCCATAAAGCTGCATTTGAAAGCAAGGATGTGTGTAAAGAAGGAAAGTACAACACTTTCCTGTCTCTCTCTCTCTGCCTGTAATCTGTTACAACAGATCTGTTGCTGTGCAGAGTGTGTTAGGCTCAGCAACTGCTCTTCCTTGGCGTACCTGCCAAATTTTGAAATCTATAAATAAGGATGTTTGGAGCAGGGGGAATAGACACACCTTCTAACTCCATTGAAATGCTTGGACATAACATGCTTATTTTGGCAGGAGAGATTGGGAAAAACAATCCCTCTCTCTCTCTCTATATATATAGCTAAAATATAGGGACTATCCCAAATAAAACAGCTGGTGTGTCTATGTGGCTAAAGCAGATTTCCTTAGATTTATGCTAGTCATGCTATGAGCTGCACTAAAAGAAAATTTAAACAAGTCATGTTTCATTCCCTTCAGCTGCAGACCTTTGCCAAAGTTTGTTTCTTAGAAATTAGATGAACCTGATGAAGCAGGATCTTGTATCTAAAAATAGAGCATTTTACTTTCCATCTCGCCCCTTACAGGCAGGGTATAATTTTAGTTCATCCAAGAAGTGAGATGAAAGGTGATTTGAGCTTTGCCTTATGTCTCTATCCTCTTTTGAGCTTGTGACAGAGGACCTTCGTCTTTCCTGACCAGGTTCAGAAGTGGAGGTATCCTGACAGTGAGGAACAACCATTGCAGGTTGTTCATGTGGTCAGGGCAGCATTTGCATTTTGCAGGTAATGTGGCCTTGCATATGACTGCATGGCTTCTGCTACCCAAGAACGTGGGGCTAAATGTTCTGCTCTTGCAGCAAAACAGGGTTTGCAACCCTGAACAAAAAGATGGAGCTTTAAACCTGAGTTTTGCAAAGCCACCTGAGCTGCAGGTCCACTGGAGTGTAGCTCTGCAAATAGCCCCAGCTGCCCTTTTGGCTTCTCGAGACATGTACGAGCTGTCCAGCTGCAGCTGCCTCTGGGCTCTGCAGGTGCATGCAGGGGAGCCAGAACGGGGCCGGGGGAGATACTGCAGCCGCCTGCCCTCGGCACCCACCAGGAAGGCCAAGTCTGACAAGCAGGAACGGAAAAGCTGGCTGTCGGCCAGGTTGAATGCCATGATCCCAGCGACAGCTTCCTTCCCCTCTTCTCTTCCTCCCCACCCCGCCGCCTGAGTGGTTTGGAGGGTGGTGTCCCAGGCACTCTTAAGGGTGTGTGAGTGTCGGGGAGGTGCTGTTGCTTTGCTTTCTGTGCTTTTTTTTTGCATGTGGATCTGTCTGCAGCTGTTTGCCTGCTGCTTTTCTAACCATGCGTGGCGTTCTTTGATTCACAGGATTGCAAGTGTACGAGCCAGCGTGTGGCAGCTTGGCACGACCGTTTCATTAGAGCAAAGAAGGCCTGTGTCCTGCAGGGTGGTTTTAGTAAAGACATGTCCCATCTGCTGCTTCTTATCACCCTTTTTATCTGTGCTGCTGACTCATGGAGTGTGGTCTGCTCAGCTCTCCACTGCAGTCACATCACACTTTGAGTTACCTTTACTATGAGTCATGTTTGCTTTTTCACTTGGCAAGTGTTAAGTGAAAAACAACCCAGTCTTCTCTCTCTCTTGTGTGTTGTGTCCTTTTCCTACCCTTTAACTCCAAGTCTTGTCTCCCTGTGATAATCTTCTCCTTTCCCTCAAGTAAAATATTTGTACCTAATTTTTAGGCTGTGTAATTTTGTCTTTCAGAGCATCTCTGCACTGTGCACCTCACGCTAGTGAGATTGCCACTCTGTGCTAAAATATGATAGTTCCTCTAAGTTGCCATCACAGATATGTTTGGTGGAGAATATTTTTTTGTTTCCTCTGTTTAAAGAAAAAGCATGTTTATTGATGTTTTGGTGTGAAATATTGCATTGGGACAACATGTGCATCTTTGTATTTTGATACGTAGTGTATGCACACAGATCCAAAACCCCTTGACTTCAAATTTTGTGCATACTTTCAAGCCTGTGTGTTGAGCTAATGAGACTATAGCTTGAAACAACTTGTGCTGAGGTTTCCCTTGCTTGCTTTTGGCCTATACTTTCAGAGCCAGCTTGTAGACCAAGATATGCATCCTGTGTGGGCATCAGTAACTCAATTTCACCAAGCTTGAAATCCCCATTTAAAGTGCTATTGCATTGTTTCCAGGCTAAAGAGAGTGACTGAGTAGTGCTACTGAAGGCTTGGTATTTCCTTGCTTCAGTTGAAGGGAATTTTGCCAGTTATTTCTTTGTGGACAGATTTGTGTGCATTTGGCCCTTTTCAGTGCTGAGATCCCTGAATCTTTTTCAAAGGAGAGCCTGGTCCATGTTTCACTGAGGACAGATGATTGGCAGAGGTTGCTGTACAGTTTAACTGATGCTGAGTTCTGTATCTTACTGTCCTGAGTCCTTGGTCATGCCAAACTTCTGCCAAAACTGGCAGTCTGGTTGAGGTCTGCCCTGAATAAACCTTGAAGAGTTGTGCTTTTATAGTGCTGTTGTGATAACTACTTGGATACCATAAAAATTGGCCTAGAAATGAAGGAGAGAAATTCTTGGAAGAAGTTTTAGAACAGGAAGGGAGGGTAATGCAAGACTTTTTATTTAAAAGAAAAAAAAGTTGTCCTCATATTCTTCTAGCAAACATGAGGCAGGTTTAGATTGCTGTGCCAGATTTTCTTTTCTAGGAACAAAGTTAGACTTCTTTTTTACATTAGGGTGCATGCAACAGATGAGAAAACACGTCTGTCTCTTTTAGACTTGTGTGTAGAAAACATTTTTCAGTGTTAAACAGGTAACACTTGTTTTAGACCAAGCTGCTTAAAACTATTGCAAAGGCTAAGTGATTTATCTATGCCCGTGGACATAGTCTTTGAAGCAGCACTACCTGATGAGGCAGACTCTCTAGTCCCATTTCAGCCCTCTGAGATGGAGACAAGTCCTTTCCTCACCCAATCTGCAGGGTTAAAGACTTGGTAGCTCCTTCCTGTGGAAGGCACCAGACCGTGTTTCAACATTTCCTTCATGGTGTGTGTGCTAAACAATGCCTTGGATAGAGTGGCCCCTTGGCTGCTAGTAGTTTAGCTTGAAAATAACAGGGGATACGTGGTAAGTGCAGGAGGTTTACCTTTCCAAGATTGTGGAATGGCCAGCTTCTGTCTCTGGGCAGGTATGTCATGCCCTCTCCAGTTCCCATCTCTTCTTCCTGTTTAGCTTGAAAACTTGATGATTCTGTGAATTTGCTGTTGCTGGGTGTCCCTGGCAGTGTGCTGCCAAGCTTTGTTGGTCCCCGCTGTAAATAAACAGCGCTAATGATGATCACAAGCAAAAATATTCCATTGTTTCTGAGAAGCATCTCATTCTCTTGTAAGCCTAAACTAATACACTCCATAACTCCAAACCACGAATGAAGGGCCCTCCTGCTCAGCATGTGGCATCTGACTAGGAGACAGGCATTGCTCATTGGAGTCCTTGACTCTTGGAGATTTTGATTTTCCAAGCCCATGACCACGGATTATATATTTACATGGTGCTGTCCCTGACTTGCTGCTAATGGTGCTGAGGTATGTCATGGGCACACGATGTGGGGCAAAGGAAATCAGTGCTTATTGGCAGGGGTTCTTGTGCCTCACAGACATAGGCTGCACCCTTGGGAAGATGGTGGCATGTAGAAATGTCTCTGTTTTCTGTTTGCCCTTGTGGTGTGAGGGGGGGAAGCATGGGTCTGCAGGCAGCCAGTGCTGAGCCCTCCTGCTTGCTACTGCAGGGTGGCTCTCCCTCAGCAGGAGCAAGGCAGTGCTTCCTGCCTCGGGACACAGGCTTAGGTTCAGTTTGCGGCTCATTTTACCCATGTGCAAAACAGATGTGTAATGATACCTGCCTTTGATGTGGAATGGAGTCTTAATTAATTAATTAATTAATGTTCCCTAAATGCCTTGAGATCTGAGAATCACTGTATATACTCCAGAGCAGCAACAACACTTGGAGGTTGAAGAATCATCTTTGCTCCCATGATGAGGTTTCCCAAAAGGAGAAACTCCAGCCCCTCCTTCCCCAGCTCCTCTCCCATTTTTTTTTTTTGATGAAGTGACACTGTTCTGCGCATTAATTGTATGGCTTGCTCCCTCTGACTTCTGCCTAAATAAATAAATAAATAAACTGATGTGCTTAATGCAGTCAGCACGTAGGGTGCTTGCCAAAGAATTTCACAAAGCAGCAGAGCTGGGCTGCCAAATGTCATGTCTTTTATATAAAGCGTTCTTCAGGAAGCAAAGTTGCACAGGGAAAAAAAAAAAGAAGAAAATGTTATAAAAACTCTTATTGCTGTAAGAAACATTGTCTTCCCCCACAGGAAGAATGTCTGGGCCATGTCATGGTGGGATCAAGGGATCCTATTTTTATTTCCTCTCAAAGGCCCCTCTCTCATTTCTTTTCTGCACTCCCCCTCCCAAAGAGTAGCTCTTTACTGTGCTGGCTGGGGGAAGTGGATTTCAATTAGCATTCAAAAGCAGGGTTATGGGATGGTCAGCTCATATGTGGATTTTGCCAGTGGATTTTGGGTGGAGGAAAAGTTGTTTAAACAGTGTCACTGTCAGAATATTTATTAGTATAATATGATGAATGATTGAAGAAAGCCAACGGAAATTTTTTAATGTATTTATTTCAGGGAGCATGGGGGAAGTAATGAAACTTCAGCATCAAAACATAAGGCTGTACGTTGTAAATGCATGCAGATCTGTTTTTACTGAGAAAGCTTATATGTACCATTGATATGTTTAGTTGTGTCGATGTTTAGGAGTGCATTGTTTCACCTCAGCAAGTGTGAGCTGCAGTGATTTGACCCTGGGTTTTCCCTGACAGGTGGGGTTTGCTGTGGGATCTGCTACAAGAGGGATCAAACCCCTCTTGTAGTGCAACCCACAACTTACTGTGGGCTTGTGGGAGCCAAAGGTGCCCTAGGGTGAGGCAGCACCTGCCGTGTTTTTCCAGGGGCCAAGGATGCCAGTGGGTGCGTGGGTGTGAGCGGGCGACAAGCTGGATTGGGCATTTTGAGGGTCAACATTGTGTCCCGTGGGCTGGGCATGGATGTCCTGGGTAGCTGGGCTGAGCAGGGAGCATGGTTTTGCCCAGTTTCAGGGCCCTGTACGGGTCCCTGACAGCAACTGGCTGCTGCTGCTCAGCTCACCCGGCTGCTTTTTGGCAAAGATGTGGGAGGACGAGTTTTGGAAATCACTCTGTGTAGGCTCGTAGCATTGCTTCTGCTTATTTGCGTACTCCCAGTTCCCATCTCTGGGTGGTTCTTACAACTCCAGAGGCCGGTATTTTTTCCTCTAAATTAAAGCTTTGTTTTGGCAACGTGTTGTCTGTAAGTGTCTGCAGGCCCTCCGGTGCTCTCAGTGTTGTGCACTCACTGGTTGACTTTTTAAGCCTGGTGTGGATTTGCAATGTAAATGTGGTCCATTGAATTGGTATCAATAACAGAGAGTTGGAGCTGTACTGAAGTTTACAAAACAGGGTTGAAATTGATTTTCTGAACTTCAGCCCTCTACAGTGCTTTATCTCACAGGACTATTTAATCTGGTAGCATAATGTGTGATCATTTAAGCAGTAGTGCAGCCTTGCAACTCAATTCTCCCATGCTATAGCTGCAAACGACTGAATGCAAATTTAAACTATATATACTACTGTTTCCTTCCATATCTGTCACAACTCCTTTGAACTTCCATCAGGGTTACTACATGGCACTGCAGAATAATTAACACAGTATGCATTAGCAGTATGTTCATTCGTCCTATATTTTTTCAGGAACAAATCAGCACTGATAATCGGATAGGCAGCAAGAGGTTCTGCTTTTGGATTCCTAATGCCTGTATTGCAATAATGCAATAAGTCAATGGTAATGAGTCTTTTTCAGTTAGTAGACTTAAATAATTTTAAAATGTTGTGAAAAAAACCCTTCAATCCTCCTTCTCCTTCCTTTTTCCAGGAGGAAAACTGAAATTCTGTGTGATGTAAAAATCCACATCTCTGGGTACGGTGTCAGTAGGGAAGTCCTCACCACACAGTTAATTGTGACAAGTGCTGGTGTTTCTTCTGAGATGTGCTGCATCAGAAACAGGGACTCTTTCAATTGTACTTCTTCTTTCTTCTTGTAATTACACAGTTCTGCAGTCCTACTTCTCTCCCTGAGTTGCAAGCACTGAAATTTTCACTGCTTCTGAGTCCTCAGCCATGTGTCTTGTGTTGTGTGTTGATCTAACAAAGAGGGAAAGAAGACCAATTAATAGGCTAGTGCTCAGATTTCACAAATTTTTTACAAAAGCCTTTTAATTTAGAGTGCAAGTGTTGTAACATAATTCCCAGATAGGAGAAAAGCATTCTGAACAACAGTTGTTGTATGTGTTTGCATGACTAGTGCAGTAATAATGTGAATTAATATGATATGTATTATATAGGCATAATTTTAGGTTAATTTCTGAATTAATAAGTTATGTAGTTCTCAGAATACATGAAAGTGAAAATGATATTTGCATGAAGAAAGAGAACATGATAGGTAACCCTTCTATTTATACTTAAGCACAGATGGGGTATGGTGATGAGAATGGGAAGAGCCTGCATTGGTTGGAGTTATACTGACCTAAGTTTGCCACATGCCCTTCCCTCTCATGTTCCCTCTAGGTATTTTTACATTCTTTCTTTTTCATTGGGGAATTATTTCTCTTCTCTCTATTTTGTTTACATTGTCAATATAGCAGTGTTTGTTCAGGAGAGGTATTTGATTTTGCAGCTGACATTTATTTACAGGGTCACCCTCTAGTCCCTGTGTTGGATTGCTATTCCTTGTGAGCAACGTTTCATGAGCAACGTCGCCTACTGTCTAAGAGATTCCGTAGAACACCATCTCTTTCTCTGAGTCCCCAGTAAAAGGCAGATGAAGGCTTGCTTCGGGCATTATGTTAACACTTTTGTGGAGATGATATTGTTCTTTGAGACATAATAAGCCTCCAAGATCACACCAGGTCAAAGGGTTTCTAGCAGTGTACTACTGCTGCTGAAGCCTGTAGCTCGGTTTGTGTAGATGATTTTTGAATGGTAGCGTTTCAGCAACATAATCCAGTGAAGATGTCTCTGCACATGGCTGGGGAGATTCTGTGATTCTGTCGATCTCTGAGAAGTTTTTACTGCTATTTTTCTCCAGTGCAATGATCATCTTTGCATTTTCTCAGCAGTTACTCCTTTACTACTAGGAGCAGAGGGTACTGTGTCTTTGAATGTTTTGACACTCACTGCTTTAGTTCTTGACTCATGACTTACGTAAGTCTCTTGAGTAGGTTTCAGGTTGCTATTTAGAGGTGATGATATTCTTCTTGTGGAGAAAGCATGGAGGCAAGGAGCTCTAGACACTTGTCTTGCTTTCTTTGTCCTTTTCTCATGATTTTTGGCACATTTTTTGGTTCGCATGAATAGTCAGGGAAGACAAAAAGGGAGAAAATAGGTTCTTGGAAAACATGTGTGCTTAAATGCAGATGTAGGCATGTGAATATTTATATGCAGATTTTAAATTTTGCTGGTTATCAGAGAGATTAAAAGAGAATAGAAAAATCAGTAGGCTTCTCTGGGTGAGTAGCCCCTTGAATATGAGACCATTGCTGTTAAGGTGCTCAAATATGAGTATAGAAAATATAAGTTCAGGTATTCAGGTTTGAACACTTTACCATTATGGAAATGGGAAGTGGAAAGAGGAGGAGTTGGAAGGTAAGGACCAAGTAATACAGTGACTTGTGGGGAAGCATCAGATATTCAAAAACTGTTACTCTAAGGTTAAACATTTTCAGCTTTTAAAAATCAGCTTTCTGCACCAATTTATTTGACTTTTTTTCACAATCCTCACATTTCCCCTCCTTTATTTTTTTTACAGCTCTCTAAGCTAGAAACCTAAGTGAAGTGGGGAGGGGAGAAGAGAGCAAGAGACAGTGAGCATGACTTATGAGTCTCACATTATCAAGAATGTGGTGGGAGGGGGGATAAGATAAATCTGTGAATAATGCCATGCAAAGAAGTTCAGAACGTGGAACCACTCCAGACCATGAATGATCCTGTGAAATTTCATGCCTTGTTTGTGTAAGACGCTCAGAAAGTTATTTTCTTCTTGTCTCTGAAAGAAAGCTGGCTCCAGACCTTCTTGAAATCTTGTGGGATTTGCTAAAAATCATGGGAATCGGTAGCAAAAGTCAGGGTGAATACAGCACTTAACTCTATATAGATGATTATTTTGGCTCTTGGTCTTCATACTTCTAACCTTACTTGCATTAAAATGCTTGTTGTTAGACTTGTAAAATGTCTTTAGAGTCTTCATAAGATTTCTTGAAATTACCTGCAGGAGAAATAGTAGGACCATGTTCTTCATGAAAATTTTTTAGATCCTTTGCAGTGTATAAACTGCGTGTGTATGTGTATGTATTTTTCTTTTTCATCAGAAGGATAAAACACTTCTCAACATGAGTATTTTGCTTTGCTCAGTAGCTTTCTTGTCAGATAGGAATGTGGATTTGAGATATACTGTGACTTTATTCTGATATTTTATGCCTGTTGTGCACCTGTACAATACTTGTTTGACTTCTGAGTGAAATGCTGTGTATGGTTGTAGGAGAACATATATTCAGCATTTTAAGAACACTGTAACATACAAACCTGAACTTCAGCATATAGTTTCTTAGTGTTTGCTGTGGTGGAGGCATTGCCCTGTGGTACTAGAACAACTTTCAGTTTTTTGATAGTAATAGTGATCTTTGCTTGCCTTGCTACAAATACGCTGAGTGGGCTTTTGAGGGATGAGATTTACTGCTTACTTTAGCAAGTTCTGCAAACAATATCTGACTTAATAATTTTGTTTTCTGCTTGTAATTACACATCCTTCTTTTTTTGGTAATGCCTTCAGAACTTCTCAGTTCATTATAAACTCTCAGATCATAATTTTAGGAATAATGCGTATCCTGACTGGTCATAACGAGGCTGAAATTCCATCTTGGGCTTCTGGTGTCATCACAGAACTGGGATGAAATTACAGCTTTAATTTATGTACTATGGGGGATACATTATTTATTACTGTGCATTAGAAAATGATTAATCTCTGCTTGTGTTGCAAGGCTACCCTACTGCTCTGAGTCCCCAGGAAGTGCTGAGACATTGTAGAACTTCTTGTGTGGATTACATACAGTTTTATGAAGCTGCCAGAAAGACCATTGCATTATTCAAAAGCTGCTGGAGGTGATGAAAATTTAGGAAGCCACTGTGGGTTTCTTCCTAACTAGTAGAATTCCTACAAGGCTTTTGTTTGCTAAACCTGAGCATTTCCTTACCTTTAGGTGCTTTCAAGTGTTTTGTTTCACATAAAGCCATGATCAGATAACCGGGTTGAGGAGCACTGTGTTTTGGGGACCCTCGTTCATCAAAGCACTTTAATCATAGTTAAGCTCTATTGAAGATAATGGAAATGAATCATGTGCTTCATGGGTCTGCTGAATCTGTTCTTTAATTTCTACTTCTTTGGTTGTTCATAAAACCTATTTTTTTCTTTTTTCTTCACTTCAGCAATTGTGTGCATGTGCATGTGTGTGTCCATGAATACACTGAACTGAGTGGAGCAACATGAGCTAATGGAAAGCTGTCCTAAAATTAACCGATTTGTCCATATTTAATTTCAATGACTTTTAAGAAATGTTTTCATGCTCTTATAACATTCCATTTTTATGAGCAGTTTCAGTACTAGGAAAGTCAGTAATCAAGTTCTGATATGTAATTATTAGTACTGTGCAACTAGTTGTGATGTCCACAGCTATGGCTGTGAAGAGTTTGAGTCACAGCATTCCTTCATAGCTAGTTTTCATTGGAGTTTAGCCTTTCTATGCTAGCTGAGAATTTGTCTGGTTTTGTTTTCTAGCCTGTGGACATATGTTTGTACAGACCTAGTACCAGCCACTACACCATACAGCTGTTACCACATAACATAACTAAGCTGCCGCTTCATGAAAAGAATTTGGTATCTGGGGGAGGTGATTGGAATTTTNAAAACCCTCACCAAACCCAACCCCCAATGGTTTGTAGGAAGTCTAATTAATAAGCCCTGGAAAATTGTCTTCAAAGTACTCAGCGCTATTAGATCTGAGAAAAAGAATTAGATATTTGTAAAAGATCAAACAGATACAAATACCTTAAGAAAAGAAGTCACTGATTTAAATTAAGTGAATGCTTTATACTAGTACAAAAGTATTATAAAAAATTAAATACTCCTACTTTCTAAGGTGGCATTTTTATCTTTTAAGGCTTTGATGACATGTATAAACCACTCAAGTTTCAGTCTTGTGGGTTATATTATCACCAGAAGCTCTGACTAATGATACAGTAAAGTCTTACAAATGACAGGTGGGTATAGTATGACTCTAAATTACCTTTTTTTGATTGTTTTATTATTGTCAAATGCTAAAAAAAAAAAAGTTGCAGTGCCTACTGATTAATTGAACTTAGTGGAGAAGTGTTACCCTCGATTTAATTTGGGTGGCCATATTACAAATCGCAGATGTGGAATCTAAAACCCAGTGACAAAGCTGATAATCCTTGAGGTGTAAGAATCTTGAAGCTGGTGTAGGGAAAGATGTGCGAAACATGCCAGCAGCTCTACCCCACGCAAAATTAAAATGATTGTCATTTTTGCAGGGAACACCATGGGTATCAGAATTAGAGACATCCACCCCTCTTCAGTTTGAAAGCTGAAGAAATGGCTGCAGTTTCTGTGCAGAGTTTCAGCCCGCTAGAGCTGTATAAATAGATCTCTGGTGCCGTGCAGATCTGTGCGGGACCAATCGCTCTTCCCTTCTACATCACGAGGAGATGCAGAGAGCAGTCTTCTGCAGCTACCTGTCCTGCCAGTCATACTGACCACTGTCTGGGACTTTGAGGGTGGAAAGGCTTGCTCAGATGACTTCTCTGCTCTGAAGGAGTAAGGAAGGAGGTTTATGCAGATTTAGGTTGATCTTTTAAAACGTCATTTGGATTTTAAATGGGACACGGCATTTGTGCTAGCTTTCTGAATGAGTTGCAGCCTTGGGCGAATCCAGTGTCGTGTGAATCAACACAGTGTATCACACCAACAAAGAGGAAACCAGCTGTTTAGCATTGGGGGAGTTTTAATTGTGCTATGATAGATACATGAGACTGGAAATAAATACAGCAGCATGAATTTTATACATACACTGTAATTTCTTACTTTCCTGCCTTCTAGTTCACGATAAATATTATTGCCAGTTTTGTGTAGGGAGGGGCTTTAAGTGTGATAGGAGAGGTGGGAAAGGAGGACCAATGTAAAAATTGAAGGGTAGATTTCTCAAGGGTCTTAAGCTACCTGTTAATCCTGGTTCGTAGGGCAAATTCTGTTGAGCTGTCACAGTCCAAAAGAGTTGGATCCTACTGCTGCGAGCCATGGGTGACACCCTGGATGTACAGTTCTGCACATACGCAAAGGACTGAATCCTCTTATGGAGGACCATAAAAGCACAAAAGAAAATTGGAGGAGAGAGAGAAGAAAGAATGACAGTAGGTTTTGACATAGGATTGAGATCCATTTCTTGGCACAGATGTCCAACTCTGGGAAATGAATCTTAGCGTAGAATAGTTACACATCTAGGAAAGCGTGCCAGTCATTCCTTCCTCTGCTAGTGCTTCCCTCTCACCTTGCCTGCAGAGGCAGACTGGAAAGACATGGCTCTGATCACTCTGGTGAATGGGTTAGAGCCAGTCCAAGCTTTGTTCTTCAGAGCATGGGCTATTTTATTGCCCGAATTTTTGTATAGGATCAGTAAAGGTTGGGTAGTGTGGTGGTGCTGTGCTGGCACTCGGGGCTGGGTTGTGCCTGCCTTGGTGCACTGCGGGAGCTTGCCGAGCTGTATAATTGCACGTTTACTGTCATGCCACGAATGACTGATGGCATAATTTGTATTTTCAAAATACATAAGCAGCTCAGCCTAATCAGGTGGTGTGGTAAATATTTCCAGGAGATAAAAACAAAGTATTAGGGCAGGGAACAGAGTCGCAAACTTTCTTTAATGAGCTGCATATTGTTTAATTGTGTTTTTTTCATATACATGAGATTCTACATGCCAAATTCTAGTAATCACTGGCAGCTGCTTCACAGTCCTAGAGAAATAATACTGTAAATACTGGAAACAGTAAAAATGAGTGGATGTGTCAGTTTGCCTTTCAGACTCCTGTGACTAACAGGTGATTAGTACAAATAGCAGAAGGCCCTTTCATCTTTCATCTTGCTTCTGCAAATAAAAAGAAAGGGAAAGCTGGGGGACAGAGGGAAAAAATTCAGCTCCTCCGGACAGTTAACAGTGGTACTGCTGACTGGCTTGGATTACAGTTCTGGCTGGGTGGGTGTTTAAATTGTAAATCTGAGTAGTTCTGCCCGCTTCCTGGAGCCCCTAAAGTTAAGCACATAGATGTTTTGGGACCTGAAGGAGCCTCTTTGGCTTATTCTGGAGAATTTGCTGTAAAATGTTATGATGCACGAAAACCCCCAAATCCAAAGTCTTTTCCCCCTTCTTATGAGTAGCTCATAATGTTGATGGGATGTGAAGTGGAGGGATTCCATTTCTATTTGTTTATGCATACCAATCTTCAGTGCTTCAAAAAGATGCAAAAAATGAAAATATCATATTTTTGTGTGCCGATCAGCTGCTGTTATTTTTCAAAGGCACAAATTTTAAATAGCAAATGCTAATTTAAGGAACTTTTTAACATATGTGGAAAGCACTCCTGAAAAAATACTGAAGTTACAGTGAAGGATTTTTTTTTTAATGAAGCATTTTTCTCTAATACAAACATGTCAGTGCTTGGTGACAATCACACTCACTGGAACTTGGGAGAGCAGGGGGAACAGTTCACTCTTTCACAATGAAGAACGGTTTGTTGTTCATAATAATGAGAAGATCCTGGTAGTAACTGTGAAAAGGCCTAGGAAAGTAGTGCATTCACAGGTGGATGAAATATTTCTGTAGAGTTTAGATGTCTTTCTGAAAATACTACACAGCAAATTTCTGAGCTTGATGCTACTCACTTGCATGAAATGGAAGGTTGTTTCCCATTGTGGGTGGGATTCTAACCTCAAATTATATGCCCTGTCATATGATTATCATGAGCCTAAAGGAGCATAATTGTCCTTGCTGGCTTTCAAAATTGCTTTAATTTTTTGAGCCTTAAATTGATTAATCTAGTGTAGATTGCATTTAAATATATACCTATATGTTGAGGCGTATGCATTTTAGCATAAAATAGAGTCATGGGACTAGTACAAGGAGGTGTGTTTGTAGCTTTTTAAACTTATTTTAAAGCAATTATATAATGATCATTGACTTTTTTTTTTAATAATATACCAGCTACTGAAAGCAGGTTGTTGTCTATTTCAGCCCATTTGAAAGAAAGTTGAGCAGTTGGTTTCCTTGCAAATGTCGCTCATCCTGCAGAGACTGGCTGAAGGGTTACTTTCATTTTCTCCAAGGCAGTGGTGACAGGAAAATTATGTGGTGGTGTAGTTACTAGCTGTAGACACCAATGAGAAACCCTAGGTGTAAAGTCAAGGAATTGTTGGAAAGGACAGTATAATGTTAAAACTGACACAGGCTGGTGCTAGGAAATGAAACTGTTGAGAGCTAGCTTTGTCATGACAAATATATGCAGGTTGAAAGCAGTTTTGTCCTAGGTATGAATAAATGCTGGAGAGATTAGACTGCACTGCAGCCCACATTAGTACATGTGCATGTATGTAAAGAAGTACAATATCCAAAATAAATTAGTCTGTAAATAATTTTTCTAGTTAAAAACTCTGTTCACCAAAATTAATAAGACATATGTAGCCATATGCAACATTGTGGATGTTCCATAAACTTAGCTTTGTTTCTAGCAATATCTGTCTTATATTATGAATCATGTAAAGGAAAAACAGTTTCTTTGATCCTCCAGGGGAAAAACCCTTTTATTATCTCACCTCTCCTCAAAAAGCCCAGACATCTACTTGTCCTCTGTCATTTGAAGCAGATTTGAATCTGTTATCTCTACGTAAATCTATAGATACACTTTTCCTGTCTTGCATAGGAACAAAATGTTGTCCTACTTTCTGTAATTGGAATTTAGTAAATCACAAATAAGTTACAGTACTAAACTGAATGTGTTCAAGAAATGGAACAGAGGACAGATTACAATTTAATTTCCCAGAAGATAGACCTAATATTATTCATAAACAGAATGCAGTTCACAGTAAGTGCAAGTAAAGCTGTGTTTCAAACCAGCATAAGTAAAATAAACCTCCCTGGGCAAGACGATGCTTTGTTTTGTTACCGATTAATCTTACAGAACTGGCATTGCAGTTCTGAGTTTTAACATCAGTTCCATTGGTTTACCTTTCTTGCCAGTTCAACATCATTTTTCTCAGGCCAAGATTGATATTTTAGTTTGTTTTCCTTGTGGAGTATACTATCTTCCTATCTCCCTGAATCTCTGCAGTAAGGTTGGAGTCCACTGGCCAGCTCCAGCTAAATTTAACAGGCAGGTTGAGCTCTGAGCAGTTTTGTGAAACAAGGAGTTGGGTATAGAACAACAACAGAAACGGGTGACCTTTCTGAAGGAAAGGCTCGCCTGTGTTATCACAGATGTGAGAATGCGATGGGGTGTGAGCCATTGCTCAGGGTTAGCTTTGCTCAGAGAGTGCATCTCACTGTGCATGGGGTCATGGAGAGGCAAAGCCACAGGGAACCAGCCTTCATGGACTTCTCTGCTTATGGGACTACTTGGTCTTTTAAGGAGGGAGAATATCTCAAATCCTTTTACTCCTCCCACGCTTTATTGGTAAATGTAGGATTTTAAATTTTCAGCTTTCTTCTACTCTAAACCAACAGCACCTTCACTCATTTCACATGTTCTGTATGAGTCAAATGGAGCCCGGGACGGATGGACAAAGTGATGTGACCATCATCCATCTGTGTGACAGATGGAACACAGCACTGGTCTGTGCAGCTGAGCTGGGAGGTTAGAGCCCAACCCACTTTTTCTGTCCTGTGCATAAAGTCACTAGTGAATGCAGTTTAAACACACAGATCACTTATTAAAGGTCCCAAACCTTCTCAGACAGCTATTGAAAATGCAGGACAAGGAGTTAGGCCCAAAGCTGCACTGTTAAAAATTGACCATATTAGAAACCGTGTCCCTGGCTGGTTTAATGCACAGAGACAATTACCTTTGCAGGAAACTAACACAGATCCACAGTGCTTTGAAGGGAAAGGACAAACAGCATGGTAGCAGCTGTGACAGGGCCCAGCTTCCCCTACTGACTTTGCCTTTTTCATTCATGGAAGTGGACAGTGGCGGTGAAGTTGAGACTGTGGATTTTACACACACTTCTTCTGTGCTTGGGCTTCCTGCTCACAGTGAGCTCAGAGTTGTCTCCTGCATGGAAGGCATGTGAAGGAAGAGAGAAGCTTTCAAGAAGGATTTGAGTACTAGGAGAGCATTTCACTTGGCCCCAGCCAGGTCCTCAGCACGGTGGTCAATGTCACTCTTGCTCACAAATTTGCTGTCAGGTCCAGAACTGTTTAACAAAAGTTGAACAGATGGATCAGTGAGGTTTAGTTCGTTTCCTGCACCTGGAACGCAAGGAGGTTTCTATCACAAGGTATTTCTTAGCAACTTCCAGTGAAACTCAGGAGTGTTATGCTCTTGTTGCTGCTAGGGACAAACAGCTTATGAGGAAAAGAAACAAGTATGGGGGATTGGGTAGACAGGTGTCTTTTAGCCAGTGGCCTGAAAACCTCCACAGACTCAGCAGGTACTTTTTAAAGGATGGCAAAAAGTAAAGCTAGACATCATGTCATAGAATTCTTGGCCTTTCATGCACTGAAAAAAGATGTGATGACTGTCTTATTAATTGAATTAGTTATGATAAGTGTTGAGATTTTGAGGGCCTATTTAATGACATTTTCAAAGAGAACAAAAGATCCACTGTGAGGACAAAATACCAGAGGATATTTAACATAAGCTCAGATGACAACATATTAAAAAAGCACTGCTGCCTAAAATTTCCTGCTGGCAATTTTTACAACTAATGCCAAAATTTTTATTATTATGCCTAATGTTTATTATTTTTCATGGGGTTTAATGGTGGAAAGGTAGTACATTTTTTGGTCTCATAATCCAGTTTGGTTTACTTTTTCCCTTCTATAATAATTCTTTACTATTTTGGTGTAGGACAAAGAAAAAATACTTTAAAGAGTAGAAGAACTCATTGTAAAACTACAGAAATTAGGTTAGCTATTGTAGCCGAAACTACTTTGATCTATTCTTTACATTGTTCACTTCAAGATGCTCTTGCTGCTTGTCGGTACTACACTGTTGCAACAGAGTCAAATATAATAATACCATCTTTTTATTTGGTGGCATAAAGATGAATGACAGCAGAACATTTGATTTTTATGATTATGCCTACATGAACAAGTAGTGTGGACCAACTGGAGAGAGTATCTGTGAAAACTGTGCTGGGATGCTGAGGTTTGCACCAGGCATGTTTTGGGGTTGCTTTTACTTCCGAGCAGTCTGGTGCTGCTGGCTGCTCGCGCTGGGGAACATGATGCTTCTAGTTAATTCCTCCCAAGAGGGATTTGTTCATGTGCTGCAGGACCACCCCACAGTACAACTGAAAGCCCAGGCAGGATGGATGGAGACTTGCTTCAAAAGCTGCATGCCTGATCTAACAAAAGCAGAAGGTAGCTTTGCCCTATAGGGATGTAGTGGGATGAAGGCATGGAAAGAAAGGCATATTTCAGTGATCTGACTGTGTATAGTTGTGCCAGTTAGTTAAGCACGTTTAATAATTTTTCTTTCTTTGTGTTCTTTCTTCCCTTTTCTTTGTAATTATTACTAAAAGGGGAAGGTTGATGTGAGTAGGCTTCTGAGAAGGAAGGCTGTTTTGAGAAGTTTGAAAGAAGAAATCTTCTACTGAAAGGATCGTATCTTCTTTAAGGAGCTTATACAATGCCAAGTGCACATTAGATGCTTAACCAGTAATGACCCATGTCTAGCAGCTGGTGCTTGACCTGCTGATGTGAGCATGTGCTCACGTGGGGGCAGTGCTTGTAACCTTCAGGTACAGAGGGTGCTCAGACAGACACTGCACTGAACTGAGGCTGTCGGCCATCCTAAGACACTGGCTGGGCATCCTTCATTTAAAGGTGTATAGCCTCTTTTTGGTGTGTGTCCTGAGGCAGGGAAGGGGATGTGTAATGTCATATTATTGCTAGCATGACTTGGAAAAATACATGATGTTATCTGAGAGAGTAGGTGTGAGAGGTGGTCTGGCAGATGTGACAGTCCTGCTTTCTGGATCTGACAGTTGGCAGCCCAGGGAGCCTACAACCAAACCTGGTATTTGCTGAAATGCTCCTGTTATGCTTTGTGCTGAAGAAAAGGAAGTAGAAGTAGAGGTGACAGAAGTAGTAGTACAGCGTTTTGGGGTTTTTTTTTTTTACAAAAGACAAGTGTGGAAGTAGACTTACAGAAAAGCTTTGTCTTTCTCAGTGTCCTGTCTCTTCTTGATTAAAACAATAAAAAAAAAAAACAACCAATTTTTGTAGCCAACCAACTCACTGAATCCAGGCAGAGGGTAACATTTCTTCCTCTGCCTGGAAGATTTTAGTTGCTGGCCAAGCTGCTGGCATAGTCCTGCTGCTCTCAAAAAGTAAGACCAAACCACAGTGGCTGGTTGTGGCTTAGTCAAATTTCTGTTCTAAAAACCGCTTATGGTCAGGCCTCCAAAGTTTCCTGCAACAAAGGTCATCACAGGTTTCTTCTGAAGTGTCTTGAATGTGTCCTGTACTCTCTCTCACTGGAGATACATGATTGTATAAGGAATGTTGATTGTTCAGATCTTTCTATATAGCAGCAAGCAACCAGATCCCAAAAAACAACCTCATATAGCTAGAAGGTAGGTGAGATGAGTAAGTAAAGAAGGCAATAGGAAAAAAATACGAGGCCCATCTGTTCCAAACAACATGGAATTTCTATTGTTTTTCTAGAGCCCTTCATTTGAAGAACGCAGAATATATCTGCACATTGAATATCATGCCATATTTAATTTTCTTAACATCTCTTTCTAAACTATATGTGCTCTTTAGCAGAGGCACTCTTGCCTGCTGCTTTTTGTGGGCAACTCACTGAACTTTTACAGGAGGATGTGTGTTACTGTTCAGAGCAGCTTGGCCAGTGAAAAAGTGGGTGGAGGGTATCCAGCTCTTCATCTACTGGCATTCCTTGTTTTCAGAGGTCGTGAGCCAAGGAGGGCTGTGCCTCTGAGCACAGGCAGTCGTATGGCAGGGTCACTGCCAAGGGATGAAGCCACTGACTTGTGATGCAGTCTGTCTCTCTCAGACCTTCATGCTGGGATAAAGGAGGCACTTAGGGTGCCAGGGAGAGCCTGAGGTCAGCACCTGATGAGACTGGGGCTGCATGACTTGGAAAGACATGACATGCCTCAGGGTAAGTGGGGGAGAGCATGGCTCTGTGTCACCTCGTAATGATAAACAGGTGGCATCAAGGCATGGGGGCAGTGAGCGTGGGCTGGTAGTTCTAGTCCAAAAATCATGCAAAAAAGTCACTTCGACTGTTACAGGGGAGTTCATGGTGTTTGTGCTTACGAGCAGGAGGCAAGAAAAGGAATAAATAGCATGTAGGAACACGTGCCTGAGCCTGCCAGACCCTCAGCAGAGGCAAGGGAGAGTAGTAGGTCCATTCCTGTGAGATCTGGGGGGGAAGAGTTCCTGTCCCCATGGCGAGAGGTGTGCAGAGACCCTGGTGCTGTCATTTCTCCATCCCTCATAGCTCATCCCAAAATGAGATCATATTTTAGCAATCCACTCTGTTCTCAGCTGGCCTTGGCTCTGTCCTGTCACGTGCAATAGTACTACTTTAACCCAGGCCCACTCCAGAACCGCTTGCCCTGGGGATGGCAAGGGAGACTGGCAGTCCTGTCTGCCCCCCAGGCTTGAAGGTAGGCAAGCCTGCCCAAATCCAGAAATAAGAGCTGAGTCTTTCTCTGTAGGTTGTCTTGGGGTTTCATTTCTCTCTTTACTTGAGTCTTTGTTTCCATTGCTGTGGTTTCTCATCAGTTTTGATCACAGTCAAGTCACGCTAACATAGCAAACGTGCAAGTTACCTAGAATGGAAAATCATCTCAGTCCATTCAGCTCCATTGGCCTTTTGAGAGAGGTCCCACTGTGAAAGGAAGGAAGACTGGGGGAAAAGAGGCGTCCTACTGCTGGTATTTTATCAGGCTGCTACTCCCTTGGTATTTTCTTAAAGTCCCAAGCTGCCAAAACAAGGGGTAGTGCCTGTCTCAGCTTTCACTGAAAAGCAAAATATTTCTGCCTTCTGAGTGCAGAGCAGCACAGCACCTGTTGTGTTCCTCGGGCTCAAGAAGCCAGAAGGCAGAGAAATTGACCCTGTAACTTTTGTCCAATCCGTTGCTTTTGAGGGAAGTACTGTGTTTTGGGGAGATGTGTGCTGATCGACCATCATTTAACTCTTGGGGGTTAGTAGTACAGCATGCTGCAGCTGTGATAGGCTGCTGAATAGCTCTGGCTGAATTCGGCTTCTTTGCAGCTGGCAGGGTTAATGCTGTGTGTATGGGAGGAGGAAGGAGGATTTGTACTTCAGAGCTGCCTCTGCTAGGGGCTAGAGAAGCCAAGCACCGCTTCAGTTCTTGCACCCAGGAAGAGTGAAGGAGCTGGCAAAATATTCCTTTAATTTGTTTGAAGCTGCATTCATTTCTCCAGAAGGGGGAGAGTGGAGTAGTCAAAGGGGAGGAATGTGCCTAATTCAGGACTGTCCTTTTTCCCTGACTCCACAGATGCTACAGAGAAAAATCAAAACATTTAGAAAGGGGCTGTCAGATCTACTCACATGTTTTGCAAAGTCCAGGATTATCTGGCTGTTGAGTGAGTCTTTGTAAATGTGACCCAGTAATTCTGTTTTAAGAGTTCACTCTTGGTTTTGGTACTATTTTGGTTACTGAGCAAATATCAGAAATGCATAGAAGTGCAAGCCATGAGTAGACAGTGACTGCAGGAAGAACACATGTGTATGGCAGGCCTGGTGCTCCTTTCTGATGGTGAAATTTATATTTGGCTCACAGATATTATGATGTAGCAAAAAAAAAGGAGGGCAGAATGTGTTTAAAGTATTTGTGTTACACTGAATTTTTAGTGTTTTTTCCTCTGCTATATAAATTGTTACTTTTGGGTTTTTTTAAAAACCAGACTATATCCTCCATCACAGTTAGATCTATTTTCTTTTGAAAAACCCTGATTTGTTGCTCCTGTTTCTGTAAGGATCAGATGGGTAATGGAAGCTGTACAGCAACTTTATGTATGCTACTCGAGATAGTAAAATACAGGCCTACAATAGGCCTTTTTTCAGCAGCTGTAAAGCTGTTGTGTGAATACAGTGAATCCATTCAGTGTCCCCCACGCTTGCTGGGAGCACCCTGGAGAAGAGAGTTGTACTAGTGAAATGACTATCCAGCAAAACGGTTTCAGAGGGGACAGGCTGATGACTCACTCCTTATTTTGGTTTGCAGGGTCTTTTTCTGGGTATGTGAAGTTTCAGCCTGAGTTAAGAGATCTATAACTTTCTATAACTTTCTCCATGTTTCCAGATTATCCACTAAATCAGCATGGGTGTTGTGTTCCTTGCATCAGCGCTCTGAGATGGGGGAATACTTTTATTTTTGCTGTAGAGGCAGGGGAAACTGAGGCGGGGGAAAATTTGGGTTAAGTGGCAGTGTGCATTAGGAGCCAAACTCTCATGCTGTAGTTGTACTATAGAAGCTCAAGTGTCATTCAGAGCTATTTCAGCCCTTCAGGAAGTGTCACATAGCATTTGCCCATAGGTCATGCAGAAAAGCCTGGAGGATATCTGGGAATCTGTCCATCAAACAGCTTTATTTGACTCTTTAAACAGAGCATTAAAAATGTAAGTATGTAAAGTGAGAACAGGAGGATTTTATGCTGATTTT
This sequence comes from Edolisoma coerulescens, assembly GCA_013397115.1. Lineage (NCBI taxonomy): Eukaryota > Metazoa > Chordata > Aves > Passeriformes > Campephagidae > Edolisoma > Edolisoma coerulescens. The sequence continues at coordinate 690,337 of VWZW01004265.1, read as the reverse complement.
GATCTTTGGCCACCTTGTGTTTGAGTTGGGGAAAAAATGAGAGGCAGAACCTAGTTGATTCGGCAGGGTGACACTCTGTAAGGTAATCCCTTTAACACTTTTTCTTAAATTAAGAATGGTTTCTAGGTGGCATGAGTCATGGACAGACTGTCCTCATTTCACTTTGAACTTGCAGCCTTCTCTGGATTTGTGTCACAGATTTAGAGGGCTTTGTCTGCTTCCTGCAAGTGGTAGGTTTGGCTGTTGCAGCCTTGGCTGGTGTTGAGTGAGAGCAGGCTCCTTGAAGAAAGAGGCAACACCATGTCAGCGTGAATAAGCACGGTGGAGTAGGGGAGCAGGGTAATTTAAGCCGAGTATTTTGTACCATAAGCAGCTTTGGGGAGTGGTGACATAGGCACAGCCTTTGTACAGGTGTCAAGGTCCCCCTTATTTGGGTGGTCTCCTTGGAGTTTTGGGTTGTTTTCTTCCAGGGTGTGGGGGGGAATAAACTGTTGTGTAGAAAGCTGTACTTTTTGAATTTTTGACCACTTTTGGAAAAGTTGTCTTTTTTGAGGTATATACAGCCACAGAAGTCTGTAGATATTGTCTTCATTTCTTAATTAAAAGCAAGGGAAAAATTATTCAGAACTGTCTGTCTGTTTTAGCCGAGGAAGAAAGTCAAAGTGGTTTGGCTTACATGCACACAAGGTCATATCCTCTCGTTGTTGTGTTGTGTAAATTATTGTGTTGTGTAAATTACTGGCTTCAGTGGGGATAGCCACAGGTGTAACCCTGGGAACAGTTTCTTTCAGGCGTTTTACAGAGCAAAAATGAATGTGGTTGTTGGTCCTAAAATTGTTTGTACAGAAATAACTGGGATGCTTGTAATCCAGAGAGGCTGTGTAAATGCAAGACCACGCTCTCAGAGGGAACGTGAACTCTGCACTGGCTGGCAGCGTTTTCCTGCTGACAGAGCCTGGTTTGGAGTCTTACGTACTCAGCCGGCTCCTGGCCAAGCCTTGCTGCAGGTATGGGAGAGGGAGGAGGGTGAAACAGGGGGTGGTGAGAAAGCGTTCTGGTAGCAGCACTCGCTGAAAATTCAAAACCCTTCAGACCTTCTTTGGTGATGGTGGAGAATGTCAAAATTGATTGTATTAGGGACCTGCCAGTTACTCTTGACTCATTTGCTTTGTCGCTCCTCCTCCCTTCCTTCCTCTCTCGACAGCTGGGCTGGGTTTTGTAGTGCTAATGCTGCATTGCTTCTCCAGCACGGCTACTACTTCCCCCACGCTGCTACTACAGAAATACTACAGTAACTCAGTGAAGACTGAGGGAGCCGGCCATGTATTAGTGATCATAACAGTGATAGTAATCATAAAACTATGTAGCAGTTTGATACTTTACATCATGATTTTTCTTCTGGTTTGTGTTCTGGGTTTTCTTCCTTTTTCACCATGATAAATTTGTGGAGCCTGGTATATCCTGGATTGTGCTTTAAATGAATACTTTATAGTGTACTATCTTACAGATTTTTAAAATGCCATGTTTTCAAGTGGTCTAAACCAGTGGGGGGTTTTTTTGTTTGGTTTTTTTTTTTATTTTTGGTTGTTGTTTGTTTGGGTCTTTTTCTTTTTCTTTTTTTTTAAGTATAGCCCACAGAAGAGCTGCTGCTGGAGGAAGTTACCACACTTGCTTTAGATAATGAAATATACATTGAAAAAAGGTCAGGGATTTCTTCTGAGACACCCGCCAATTGCTTGAAATGACATTTTCATTCTGAGTGTTTCTTTTTTTTGTTTGTTTCTGTTTAAGATCCTGGAGCACAGGGAAAGAGTTTTAATGCAAAATACCAGAAAAAAAAGTCTGCAACATCTCCTGTGAGAGGGGGAAAAAAAGGAGATTAACAGTTGCATCTTTAAACACTCATGATTTGAGGTAAGTGATTGGAGGGTCTTGTCATAAGTTACAGTTATTTTGTAATTAAATTAATCATTATTTACCTCAGAGTGTCATGATATTGTTGATGAAGGCAATAAAAACAGGCAGGAGAGGGAAGGAGAGAACTGTAATGGCAAACCCAGAAACAGCAGTAAAATATGTATGTAATATTTTTGTATAGTATAATATAGTAATGCGTTTATTTTTTTGAAAATGGGCCCCATGAGTTCCAGTCCCACAAACAGGCAATCATTCTGACATTTATAAGGGTTAAACCCTGTTTAAATCAATGAGGCTATTCTCTCTGAAAGTTAGGCATAAACCTAAATATTTCCCAGTTTGGAATCTATATCGTATGGGAACTCAGCAGAAGAAAGCTATTGAAGAACATACAATGCACAGCCAGAAAAATGCATATACAGATCTCTTACTGTTGGTGATAATGTCATGAGTAGTCTGATTTTACAGCGCTCTTAAGTGATATTTTTATATTAAATACATAGTTCTCATTTTTACGTTTAAACACCTCATTGAAATACCAAACTTCTTAGCAGAGCCTGTGAATTCTACACCAGCTTTAATAATACGTCTGCCTTAATTGCTTCATCAATGTGTCTTTGAACAAATGGAGTTAAATGTATAAAGAAAATAATGTCTCCTTTCATAACCAGAGTTGCAAATTGCACTTGGAAATTTAAATAGCAACTGAACTAAGAGTTCCCTGACTGAGGCTGAATTGTGTTGTCCAGAGTTAATTTTTTTAAATTAAGACAATGATGAGGCAGAGGGAAAAGCTCACCTTTTCCCTCTAGTCTTCTTTTTTTGTTGTTGTTTTCATTTTTCATTAGAAAAGAATCATACCTGAGTCTAGTAAGGAGAAAACTCTACAGTTGTAAAACTTTTAACCACTGAAAATGTTGCATAAATGAACACTAAAAACCATCAGCATCTTCCTTAAATAAAAAATTTAAGTTATTTACTATGTTCTGCCCCACAATTGTGCTGAAAGAGACAAAATTGCTGTAAGGAATCTGCAGACTCAAAAAGACACATATAACCTGGAAGAAGCAGGGTATATGTTCCCACAAATGTGCAGAGAATCAAAACCCTTTGGCAAGTGGCATTTGCAGACATATGTTGCTTACCAGATTTCAGAAGAGAGGAGAGCGTAGCTGACCCCTGGTGATTGCTCTGTATTTGCTTTGAAGGAATAGAGCTATTAAGTTTCTTTTGAAATCAACAGGCCCACTGCAGGGAACTAAATATTTCCTTTCTGGTCAGTGGACAAGAGCCATTGCTTGGGAAATTGTAGTGGTCCTGTAGGTATTCGTACTGATTTTTCTGAAAAGGTCAAAATTTTTGCAAATCACTGTAGCCAACTCCTTTTTACGTGCACGTCTTGCACTAGGGACTGTGAGCCCAAACAGGAATACAGGACTCTTTCAGCAGGCGTCTGAGGCAATTTGTGTAGTTGTGAAATGAGGCATTAATGCAAACCTGTTTGAAGGCTGAGGAGGGTAAATGCCTTGCTCTCTGGGGCAAGCCCTGTTTCAGATGTAGGTGACAGTCTTGGCCAAACCAGCGAGAAAGAAGTGCTGTGTAGTGACTGTTGTGTGATCACCCTCAGGCCACCTTTGCATTCTGTCCATCCCACTCTCTTGGAGGCAAGCATTCCTTCTTGGTTCTGTGGAGCATAAATCAAAATGCTTTCATTGCTGCCTTCTTTTCATTGACGTCAGGCCAGGATAACGTGCATGATTTTCCTTTCACAATTGCATTCTTGCTCTCTGAGGAAGCGCACGTTGAAGTTCAGGAAAAGGTATTTTGTAGCATCTGTGTGGCCTTTATAATCATTTTATCAGCTCTATGTTACACTCAGAAAATCGTTGAGGTTGTTTTTAGCTTTCTTTGTATTGGAGAGTGCAGGAGGTCATTGTCAAAGTGTTGGAGGGAACCTCTTTGGTGCCAAAAGATCCATTTTAGGATATATTAAATTGTACCACTATTCTTCTCCTTTCTTATTTTTTTCAGCATGTGAAAAAATAATGCCCCTATTTGTGTGCCTGGAGAAGGTCCTGTGGTGTGTGCCAGGGAGTTATGGGGGTGCTGAGCTGAGCAGGCACAGAGACTGACTCTCTCCTGCTTTGTATTTTTCACTGGGAGTGAACACAGGGGACCAAGCCTGCCCAGATTAAACACATGCCTTTTTTGTTTTGCTCTCTGTTCAGCTGTCAGCATGCCATGTTCAGATGGCAGCGATCGGTCACAAATTGTCCCCTGCCCATGCTCTTCAGCTCTCCTAAACCATTAGTTTTGTGGAGCTCTTCAACAAAGATGGCACTGGTTCGATTTCCCCACCCCCTGCCCCGGCTAACGGAAGAAGACTTTGTTTGTTTGTTTGTATCCTCCCCTCAAATCAGCTGCATTAGATCCCAAGGCAACTTGTGTTAAGTGGAAATGAGGCTTTGATAATACGTGTGCTTACAAGAGACTTCTTTAGATTTTTAATTTTTTTTCACCCCCTGTACATGGATTTTTTCAGTGGGGCACCACTATTGTGAATCAGAAGGAAAGTGCACAGCCTGCCAGGCACATAATGGAATTATTCTTTTGTTTCAGTATGTGTGTGTGAGCCTTTGTAAAGAGGAGGTGGTTGGGACAGAGAGCGGAGACCTTCAGTGCAGGGAGGCCGGAGAGCGCAGTGGCGCAGTGCAGGGCAGCACTATGGTGAGATGTGGCTGTGCCTGTGCCACCGTGCCCGTTCGGCTCTGCTGGGCACTGCCTGGGACTCACACTGTCACACTGCATATCCCAGGAAAATGGGTGAACCTTGCACAGCCATTCACTATGCTGCTTGTAAACCACATAAGGCAAAATATTTGAAAGCTGTAATGTTTCCAGTGCTTTCCCTGAACTTTCAAAAGAATGACGTAGAAATGAACCGTGCCAATACTGTCCTTCCTCACTGTGAGGCCATTTATTATAAAGGACGTATGGTATAAGTCATGTTAGTATGGAGTACATAAGAGCTTGAACCAAAACCTTAGATCCAAGCCCACCAGCAGCTTTGCAAAAGGCAGGATCTAGATCTAAAGTCAGTGGTTCACACAGTTTCTAGCAGAGAAGGGTTTTAAGTTACTTCAAGAAATGGGAGTTGCCAGAAATTTTAAACTGAGGCTTTTAAAAAAGTTTTTGACTTTTTCTTGCCCACCATTCTCCTCTGCCTTAGAAGGTTATTGCAAAAGCACTGCAGCTGTTTTCTCCTAGCCACTGTGGCCAGGACACACCAACTCAGGGAAAGGAGAAAGGCCTCTGTGGTGGTGACTGTTATACAGCCATATGCTTTTTTTTCCGAGTATTTTTTTCTTCTAAGGAGTTAGACCTCTCTTCTGGATGGAGGTCCTTGAAATGACTGTGCAGGCTTTGGAGGTAGGACCCTGAAATTTCAAAGACATCAAGAAATGATTGATCAGCCTGGCATGGAGCAAATCAGGCTACAGTGGCTGGGCTCCCACCTCCTGAAAAGTCCTCTTGAGATACCATAGCTGAATTACAGATATGAAAAATTACAGCACAGTAGACAAGAAATACATAAGGCCTAAATGTTTCTTTTCTTGCTAGATATGTGGTTCTGTTTTTATTCTTTCCCTTTTCCTTTGCCCTTGGACACAACATTTTTGGGGCTTTTTAGTCTCTAGCTGTGCATTTACTGGAGAGGCATCTGGTTATGTGTTACTTTACACATCTGTTACATACGTCAGAGAGTCAAATCCAACACCCAGAGACTTTATGTGTATTTGCAGTACTCCCTGTGGGACTTTGAATCCTTAAGCCAATGAATTGCTTATGAGGATACAAAAATGCAGTATTTCAATCTACTGCATATATTACTGCAGTTTATTGCACATATATTGCACATATATACACTACAGTCTCCTTTGCATTTGGCAGAGCAAATCTGGTGTGGGAAAGATGAGAAGTGCAGGTGAACTGGGAAGTATTTAGATATGGCAGTTAATTTGCTCCCTCCTGAAAACATCATATCTCTGGTTGGCTGCATGATTTCAGTTTTCATCATGGTATGAATATCTCTAAAAGGTAGTGCCCCAACAGTGTTTGTGTATTTCAAACTTAACTAGAGGCTTGTTGGACTGTGGGGAGAGGCCAAATACCTGAGGCAGCATTGGTAGCTGAGGCAAAGCTCAGGCTTTGCAGTTTTGTCTGGAGAATCTGTACTATTTGCAGGCTGTATAGGAAGCATGAATGTCATGGCTTGACCCCAGATGACAACCAAGTACTATGCAGCCACTCACTCCCCATACCCCCGCAGTGGGATGGGTAAGAGAATTGGAAAAAAAGTAGGTAAAACCCATGTGTTGAGATAAGAACAGTTTAATAATTATATAACAACAGCAACAATAGTAACAATAATAGTGGTAATGATAATAATGATGATGATGTAATGAAAAGGGAGGCAACCAGAAGAGAGAAATAAAACCCGAGGAAGACAAGTGATACACAACACAGTTGCTCACCGCTGACCGACACCCAGCCTGTCTCCGAGCAGCCATCAGCCCCTCCTGGGCAACTCCCCCAGCTGATAGATTGAGCAGGATGTTCTGTTGTATGGAATATCCCTTTGGCCAGTTTGGGCCAGCTGTCCTGGTCATGCTCCCTCCCAGCTTCTTGTGCACCTCCTTGCTGGCAGAACATGGGAAACTGGAAAGTCCTTGACTTAGGGTAAGTCCTTGACTACTGAGCAACTAAAACATCAGTGTGTTATTAACATTATTCTCATGCTAAATCCAAACCCCACAAAACTTACAAAAAGAAAAAAAATTTACTCTATCTCAGCTGAAACCAGGATAGTGCATTAGTTCAGGTTTCTGCCTTGCTTTTCCTCTGATTGCTAGTTCTGCAAGTGCATTAAGTTTGCAGAAAACATGTGGATTCTTAGATGGTCTTTTTTTTAAGATCCATGTAGAGCCCAAATTTGGTAGGTGTTATTTCTACAAATACCAAGCTAGGGCTATTCATTAGTGTGCAGTGCATGCCAGTGAGCACATGGACTTACCTGTTGCTTTTTGGGGTTTTCTGTTTGCTCTGGTGGGACTGCCCTCTGTGCTGGCCATCCTTGGGTCCAGCAGTCGACAAGAGCGTCGCTGATAAACTTGTGTGCATGTTGTCTCCCCTTTTGCTGATCTGTAATGGAGTGACTGCTCACCATCTGGGGAGGCGAACGGTAGCCATCATAATGGCAAGGTATGCCAGTCCCTGCTCTGAGAGCCTCTGGCTAGGTCACTGTTAAAACCTGTTGGCTGGGTGTTAGAGGGGGCCAGGTAACACAGGCATTAGTGCAGGGGAGCTGGGATGGGGGAGATTTTATTGAATCCAAGACAATGTGAAAATGCAGATTTGGCAGAAGGCACACTGCAGCAAAAGGGAGAGTGCAGAGTGAGCATCGTGATTCCCTTCTGCTGGAGGGCTCAGCAGCTGGAGCCCATGTGGGAGCATTTTGCTGCCGAGCAGTGGTCCTTTGTGCCCTGATGGAGTGGAGCTGTGGGTGTGAGGAGAAGGCGTCCCAAGAGTTCGCCAACTCTGTGGGCCACTCCCCTTCTGCAGTGGGGAGTCCTTTGGCAGCCCTCTCCTCCCCTGGCGCTCTGAGACATGGCTGCTGTGGGCAGGGTGCTGCTTGTTTGAAATGATAATATTTTACACTGTTACCGTGGAATACTGCAGTATTTTTTGTAATTGTGGGCTGCAGGCCAGTAACGTACAATAACATTTTGCTCTTCCTGTGCTGTTGCTACCGTAGGCATTTGTTCCAATGTGGGCTGCATTTGCAGTATGTGGGGGTTTTTTTTGTTTCTAGATGCTGCTTGTTATCTATTGTGGATATTTTTGGAGTATTCATTTCTACCCGTGTCTGTCCATATAAATCTATCTCAGAAAGCACTTCAGAGTGTAGCAGTCTCTGTTGAACAAGGGATTGTTGTGGCTTTCACAGAATTACATTTTTTTTAAAGTATGAGGCAAGAATGAGATGAAAACTGCTTTTTAAGTTTAAAAACGGTTATGGTTTTAAAAAATGTTTGAGGCAGATAGAAGGAAAAGCCTTTCTTTGACCAATGGCCAGCATATTTAGCACTGAAGTCCTGGTCTGCACTAAGCTGTAGGTCACTGAAACCTCTGGGATGGCAGAATTCAGGAGGCAGAGCCTGTAATGATTCTCTGCAGTTTTGGTTTTAACTGTTAATTACTTTTAAAAAAAATTATTTTCACAGGAAAGTAATCATAACTTGGAAGAGGGTCAGGAGTGTTCATGCCAATGATTGTTTGTTAATGTTGTCATGGGCTGAAGATGAAACTTTTGTGAGAGGGAAACTCCAGTCCTAGACATCAGAGCTCACAACTAGTCAGCCTGCATGAAGTTTGTTTCTTTCTAGAAGGTAGAGGTTGAGTCCAAAGGAAACGAAGAACATACAACACAAAGGAGACAATTAATTTGTTTTCGGGTAGATTTGGAATAAAATACAGTGTGCTATACAAAAAGGATTGTGCTTTTCTCACATGTAATTTTAGTGTCCTATTACTGTGCTGACTCACTAAATGACTTCAGTTTCAATCTACATTTGGTTTAAATTACTTCAGAGGCCTGCATTTGTATGCTGCTCTGTAAAGTAATTGTCATCTGTAATCCAGATTTTTTTCCTTTTGTCTGGCATTTCAACTGGCTTGTCTCTTTTCATTTTCCAGGTCTCTGTTTTACTAACATTTGAAACCAATCTCTCTGTGTGCCTGCTTGGGCCCTGCAATTGGCAAAAGTCATTTTTCAGCAACAGATAGAACAAGGAATGAATCATTGCTTTCTGCCTTTCCATTAAATTACCTAAACCACTGCTCATAAATATTGCTTTATGTATGGTACAGCAGCATGATTATCTCACTGCATCGATGGAACAGTGCTGGAAGTGAATATACTTTTTCTTCTATTACATCTTTAATGAGCTTCAATTAAAAATAGAGTGTTGGCGTGCCAGAGTAGATGTGTTATTCTCAGAACTTTATTGAAACCATTTTGCCTGTTAGATTTGGTTGACATTGTGTTGTTCTGAAAACCATGGCAGACATGATGTGGTTCTGAAAACCTTAAGATTTAAACAACAGAAAACTGGAAAAATCTGCTTTGCTAGGTGAAAGTTGACAAGACAGTAAAATCTGCCGACTGGAAAGATTCAGGTCTGTACTGAGTGGAAAAGCCTGCTTCTTGTCTGTCTTTGAGGGTGAATTTTTTAACATATAGTTAAAAAAACAATCACAAAGCAGCAGGTTTCTGCAGCGCTCCAGTTAAGTCCCTGATCACTTGACACCTGTGGCAGCAAGTCTGAGTCACAGATAGCACAAAGCTGTGAAGCCTAATACTCTCAGTATTCAAAAACACACCTACGTAGGAGTTTAATTTCAAGTACCTCTTTTAGCTCTGGGTTCCCCCCCCTCCCCTCCCAAAGTAACAAATTTTAAGAGTCATTCTTAGAATTTTGCAGAGAAAAATTTTCCCAGCACTTGTGGCTCTGTGAAGTATTGACATCACTTAGAGATCAGAAAATAGCTCTGTCAATTTTAGCTTGATGGCATTCCATTCTCTGCTCCAAAAACCTGATGAATTACAGTGGATGAGTCAAAGTTTTCTTGGAATTTTCTTCCCTCCCCTCCCCCCCACCTTGTGCAATTCCATTGCCATTTTTAGCATTGAGGGCAGCTCTCCAAAGAATGTCTGTGTGCTTGAACTGTGATTTCTTGAAAGTCCAGAACAAAATTGAGTTGCGTCAGATGACAAAAATCATTCTATGTTTCTATGCATTTTTGTACCATCATGTGAGCTTTTATTGAAGAATGCACAGCAACAGGCAGGAGATGTCTGATAGAGAGGTGTTGCATCTTCACTTCAGCAGCATGAAGATCTCACTATCATGCTGCTTCATTATGTTGTGATGAGTTTTTGCTTAATTATTTCTGTGTTTTATCAGCTGTTCTCAGGGAAGTTGCCTGACAAAACAAATTATCAGTGATTTGGGAGACTTGGACCAGCTTGAAGCACTTGTTGAACCACAGCATCCTTCTGTCTTTTCCTCAGTTTGAAAACCAAGGATTATGTATTTAATGTATTTTAGCAGGATGCTGAGAGTAGAAATACTAAGAACAAAGAGTTGTGGGGGTACTACTGTTACCTAAGTGATGTGGTATGTTTAGGATAAACAGTGTCAGCTGTTCTTGGCAAAATCCCTGGGGTTACGATGAGTGAAATTTTAACTCTGAACGGGTTTGGTTTTTTTTAACTCGAGGAAGTGGCCTGTATCATGCATATTCTAACGTGTCAGAGTGAATGTGTGAAGTATGAAACTGCTGAAAAGAAATGTGAGGGGGAAGACAGGTTAAAGTGGTTGTAAATGGAAGATCTGTGTATTTTACTTCTGCACTAGGTAAGTATTTTACTTAAAACTGGCTGGAAAAAAAAAAAGAGAAAAGAAAAATATGCAAGTGTCCCCTTAAGAGCTGCTGTGTCAAATTTGAAGAATGATTTGAACTGAGTCATTAAAGTGTGAAATGGAGGGATTTTAGTTCTGCTTTAAATTATACATCTGAAATTAACCTTAGCTGTGGAGTCTCTGCTGACGCCCCCATAATGACACATTATTGGTACTAATGGCTTCTTTGTGACTTGAGATACAAACAGACATCCTAGACAGAAACATTTCGGCTTTGAACTAAATAAGACACACGGCATACATTTCCACCTTGGGTTTCAGTTGCAAAGCCCTGCTCTCCTGGTGCCTGGTGCTCGTGAGCTCTCTTCAGCTTCCATGCACTGCTCCCCGTCCTGGTAGGCGAGGGCAGCTGAATGAAAACCTGCTTCACAACCTTTGAAGAGCAGGAGAGCAATAAATCTGGAGTGAATGTGAAGCCTGTCCAGACACTGAGCACTGTAGGGAGCCAGAACAAAGACTGGGATGTGGGCAGTGGTCAGGGAGGGAAACTTCCAGTAGATGATAATCTCGGGAGGAAAAGGCCCCAAGACTGTGAGGGAAATGGAGAAGAGATGCCAGGGCTTAAGGAGGAAGTTGCTAAATAAGGGAGGGGTGAGATTAATACATAAAATAAGCAGTAGAGGTTAGTCAACCCTTTATGTGCCCTGCTGACGTAAAAAGGCGCTGTATCTGTGTGGCTCTGTGCACTCTCTTTTGAAGCTCATTATCATAATTAGAAAAATTCCACCTCTACGCAGAATCACTTACGGGCTTGGCAGCTTCCTTTGTGCTGTTGGTGTCTCTCCTGGGACAAGGATGTTAGTTACTACTTCCACGTAGCTACTGGGTGGGCAGAGTGAGCGTGGCTGTGAATGAATGAGAATGGTACTGCCTGGGGCACTGAGTACAGAAGATGCACAGAATTTTACATGGTGATGAAAAAGGAGGAGGGGCTTTGCCAGGCAGGCCCAGAATTTAGACCCTGACTTCTCTTCTCAAAGATATTCACTAGCTCATTGTTTCATCCTCATTTTCTCAGTGGAATGTCAATATACATGATTGCTTCTCCTTTCAAGCTGCACTTCTGGGAATTTGCTTGTTGGCTATGTCAGGAGTGATGGAGAGATGCTTCTGCCCCGTGGTTGTGGTGTGTTACAAGGCTTGTGACATTATGTGACTTTCTCTATGGATCTGCTCTCAGCAGAGAGTGCTGTGGAGTAAGTAAACTTGCGGTATTCTGGATCCAAAGCAGGACAGCATTTGACTATGTAGAATCAAATACTAAAAAAAGTATTCGATGCCTTCTTTGTATTTCTGCAAGGGATCACGTTCCTGAATTGGGACCCAAGAATTTTAAAAAAAAAGTAGGTATGTGATACATCACATTTACTAATGCATTAGAGATATTTATATGAATAATTAAAACACCATTTAGAATTGCCACAGTAATAGAACAAAATGTGTTTTGTCACTTTTCTATTCTCTTTTGTTGATTGATTAATTTATTGATTTCTTCCATAAATTTAGAGTAGGTATCCTAAACATTACTGTAAATTTGCAAGACTGTGCTTTATGTTAATAACCTGTTGAAAGCACTAATGGAATGAAAAGAAGTCAGAATTTGGTAATAAAGATCTGAAAAACAGAGAGCTAGAACACATATCTAGTGTTTTGCATCAAATAGGTTTGTAAAATACTAGAGCCTTTGTTTGTCCTAATTGTTAATTTTAAAAAAAAGTATTTTATATTCATTATGAATAGCCTAATAGCACATCAGAAAAAAGGGAAAAATTAGGCAACAAGCTACCTTAGATTTTCCATTGTATTTATAGTTAACTTTAGGCTGGTTGGAGTCAGTGGGAACATGTGTGGGATGGAGGACAGAACTTCACTGTTAAAGAGACCACAGTCCTTCTGAAACCATGCGTGAAAAAAGTAGTAAACTTCTGAAACTGAAGTCTGGAAAACAGACAGGTGTTATCCAAGATACCAAGAATTAGAAATTGTATTAGATTTCACATGCATGTGCACACAAAATATTTTTGTATTTCTTAGCTCAGATTTCTTCTGTTTTATGTCTTTGATTTTTCCTTATTATTTGCATTTAATTTATTTACCTGTTTTGTCATATTTTTTCCTACCTTCAAAAAGACCTGCTTTATGAATATGCTAGAACACCAAGGCTTAACAATTTTTAAGTCAGTACTGTTCTGACCCCTTTTCAGGGCTGTGTTTCTCTGTTTTCCAGCTACAATGGACAATTTGTTGTAACACTTGCATTAGTATCATATGTTTCGTTTGGTACTGCTGTTCTAGCCATGCTTGGAATATGTGTTTTCATATGTATTTTAAAGGCAGTTTTGGATGCCATCAGAGGCTTGTGCTTTTGCTTCCTGTCCACTGGTGATGTCCAAACTTCACTGAGGAGAAAGAGGTGGTCTGGCAAGAGTCATGGCCTGTCAGCCTGGGTTTTAGCCGTGGTTTGAGAGAACGGTTACTGCTCCAGGCTTAATTGGAGGTGCCTTACTCTGTTGCCCTAATAAAAAGTAAGTGATAGAAACTGTCTGCTGCACAAGGGGATATAGAATATTTCAATATGGAAAGTGCTGCATGAAATTGTTCTACTTACTGTTACTGGTTGTCACATCGACAGCGACTATAAATGAAGGATATTAGAGGGGAAAAAATCATATTATTTCAGTTAGTTTATTTTGTGCATACTTAACAGCCCTCTGTGTATAGTCAGTTACATGATTTCCTGAGATAGCCAGATTTGTCTTGATTTGTGTGCAGCTCTTTCAGCTATAAGGGAAAGAAAATACTTTAAGGATCAGAAAATGTGTCTGTAAAGGCAGGAAAAATTGTCTGCAACCTCAAGAAGATATCTAAGAGCGTGTAACTGCTTTTTACTCATCTTCCAAAAGCAGCTCAGTTCCGGAATAACAGTGCCCTTTTGGGCTATATTTCAAGACAGTATGATTATTCTTAGACAGGAATTATAAGGATCGATAGCAAACCCAACACATCCTTTCTTTTCATGACAGATTCACTGATGGCCACCAGAGCATTAATAGTGCACTGGTCAGCATAAACACCAGAAGCAGTAATCATGGATTTTTGTCTCCATCTTAACATGTGTTTAAGGGTACACAGTTTGTGGTGATGGGTTTGCACCCACAGTTCATGAGGAAGGAGAATTGTTTTATCTGTTCACCTTCCTTTCTCTTTTGCTTTTATGCTTCCTCCTTGAGTTGAGGCTGGGCTGTTTGGTGTCTCTCCAGGGAATGAGCAGGGCAGGGAGAGCACGCCTAGCCAAAAAGAGAAGAGAAAGGTAATTTTGAGATACCAGTGGTTTAAAAGGTGCGAGTTTTCCCTGCGTATCCTACTTAGGAGGTAGTAAAGACCAAGATTTTCCCTGTGTCAGGAGCCCTTCTGCACTGGGGCTGTGGTGGAGCTGAGTGCAGGGTTGCTTTTCCTCAGTGGAGGGCCCTGTGCTTTTGCTGTGTTTTGGCAGCTTGACATGGCAGCAGCTAGGTAACCTGTGTGTATGGCTTTTGGTTTTGGTTTTTATATTTTTGGTTTTTTATCTGCCATCCTCAGTTTACTGAAGCTCTGTGACTTTTTAACCTCCTGTCTGTAGGCTGTTGTTTTACAAGCTCATTAAGGTGGCCAGGATAGCGATGGCAGCGATCCTGCCCACCCCCCATGGGTGCTCATTAGATGGCTTCCTTGTGCTGACATAAGCGTTGTATAGTCATGCTCTGAGCCAGGTCTGGGAAAGGATCCAAGTTAAAAATAATCCCCTCCCAAAAAAAGGTAAATTTTTAGCAGGATCTGTTCCTGGATCTAGCTTACCATCATTCTCACACTGGCCTGGAAAGTGTGAGGGTTTGTACTGGCACAGAGGGAGGTGAGGAGGAGCAGCTGGGGCAAGGTGGTCAGGAGTGTACTGCTGGCAGCAGGGATGCTGCCTGCTTGTGTGATGTCAGCCTGAGGAAATGGGGCTCTTTTGAGTGTGCTGCCTGTGTTTCCTTAAATGCATCGGCCCAGTAACTTCCACAGTTGTGAGGCAGTTTTGGCCAAATTTGCCTGAAAAGCAGTGTTGAAGGGGTGAAGGTCCCCTGAGCTCCGCAATTTATGGCGGCTGGTAGGCAGATCCAAATCAACTCTCCCCAGTGATCAAAAGTTGTTATCTGGGGTTCAGCTGCTGACCCTGTCAAGCCTCCTCTTGTGGCACAGTTCTGCTGTCCCAGTTTGGGTTGAATTGTGCCCGTTTTGCTGTGGGGCCATCTGTTGAACACCTGATGGGAGAAGAGTACAAAGGGCTCTCTGGGAGTGACTGCTCATTTCAAGGGGCAGGGACAGTTCATCTCCTGGATCCTGACTGCACAGGGAGCTGCGTTTCCAGTTGTGGGGAGGTTTTTAAATTTGTTTTCTGTGTTGTTTTTTTTTTAATTCTCTCTAGGTGTCAAAATTTCTGGAAGCTGGGAGAGTTGGGAGGTGAGACTCCCTTCAGGTTTTTTTGTGTGGCCAACTGTTTAACCCCGAGGTCAAACAAGTCTTTCTAGCTGCACCTCTACATAGCTTCCCTTGACTATCTGGCAGCACCTTTGTGCCCTGCGCAGTCCAGGTTCTGTCCCCATAAGGCTGTGCTCCTCTCTGGTGGGTGTGCCTTGGTTTCACCTGCCCAGCCTGCCCTGCTGCACGGGCAGCCCTGCTCTGCAGCACAACTGAGTAGCTAATATGAAGACACACATTGTGGTTTCCTGCTGTTTTGCTTTGTAACCAGTCCACTGGTAAATATAGCTTGTGTGTGGTTATAAATTCATTCTCTCATTATGGGTGGTTGTTGTGCAATAATTATGTAGAAATTACAACCGAGGATTGTTGTGGATGTTTTTTTGTTTCGTTTATTTATTTATTTGTGCGCTTGATATGCCCTGCAGTGAGAAGAGCAGGCTTTGGTTTCTGCCCTGACAAAGACAAGGCCACAAGCAGGTGTCAGCTTTTGGCATGGACACAGACACCATCTAGCAGGCTGCTGACTTTTATGTGGCTCCCTTTGTGTGGCGAGATGAGTACTGCAAGGGAAATCGGGACCTACGCTATTTGGACACTTTTTTATTTTTTCTTTCTTTACTCTGTGGGCAGACAGGCTGTCCTTCTCTGCAGGTTTGGTACCGTATATGTGTTTATTCTGAAATGAACCCATCCTGTCTCTCTGGAGGTGTTGGTTGTACATTTCCTGAAGCCCTTGTATCTCTGGCAGCTTCCAGCCCCCTCTTTCTGGGCAGTCCTCCTGGTCCTGCTGCCTGGCTGAGGCCATGGGGCTTGGGGTCTCTGCCCCCTGCAGAATTGCTCAGGTTCTGCTCCCTGGAGGTCTTCCCTTCATGTGTGGGGCCCCTCCTGTGATCCCTCCTTCTGTTCAGATGTGGAATTAAAATAAGTGTGGGGGTTTTGTTGATTTTTTTTCCCTCCTGTTTCTTTATTTAAAATTCCAGTCAAGCAGATCCAGAACAGTGCTTGTCCCTGCTGCGTTCTCATTTTCCTCTCATCCCTCCTTTAATTTTACATTATTCCCTGCACTGTGTTTGCAGGCCATATGTGTCCTTTGAACTCTGAAGAAGCTGTGCCAAAAGGAAGCCTTCTTGTCCTCCCCTCCTCCCATCGTGGAGCCGCTCTTAGATAATTGCAATTAGTGCACAATGCGGAGCGAACCCAAATGTGAAGTTCATGGGTGAGTGTCTGCAATTTTCCTGAGAGCTTCAGAAACGCTTGCGCTTGGTCTCTGCTTTTGCCCTTTAACCCTGCAGCAGTTCCTTGTCCGAAACAGCCGCTCCTGCTCTGGGAGGTGTTTGTGACCCGCATTTTCCTGCCGGCGTTCCTGGCGAGGCACAGCCACTGCCGAAGCCTTGGCGGAATGCCGTGGCTCAGCCAGGGATTCTGCGCGGAGGAAGGTGGAGCTGCCTGTCATTGTGTTACGACACAGGGGAATGAGTGGCTTCAGGAGCGTGCTGTAGTAGGACAAGCCCTTCAGCTGTGCTCGCGGGGAGAGGTGGGCAGGTTGCCTGCCGCAAGCTGACAGCAGTGGGAAAAGTAAAATTCACCCTGTTAAACAAAAAGTGGGAGAATTGCTTCTTGTCGTTCCTGAGGTGCGGAGCAGAGGGACGTGCTGCTGGGCCAGCTGCCCGTCAGGGGGCTCAGCATCAGCTGCTGGCTCGGCCAGAGGGATTGCTCTCAGGTTGGGCTTCAGTGTTCAAAGGGCATGTCCTCCGTGGAGAAGGGTGACAAGTGCCTTTTGTGTCCCTTCCTCCTTTTAGTCCTTTTAGTCTCTGGGAAGTGTCTTCTGTGTTAAACCAGGTTTCTGACCTCATTTCTCAAAGGAGTTTTAAATGGGGAGAAATAGGAGTATTAATTAGTGCCTCGTTAAGTACTTGTAGTCAAGTATGATAATTTTCTTGAAAGGATAATGTATTAGATGAATAAAAATACTCTCCATTAAAAAATGAATGCAAAGTCATTTTAAACCACAAAGATTATTGTACATTTCTGAAAAATTAATGTGATTAAAGCAAAATATATTTAATAAATTAAAAAGACCCTGTAAGGCTGTTTAACTTGTTGGTCTCATATTAATTATTTTCAAATCTAGTGCTACAGAACTTCGACCTTACCTGCAGGGATGGGAAGTGATTTCTTCCCTCACTTCATTTTTTGGCTTGTAATTATTAGGTCTGAGTTGTGGGTGTGGTGATTTGATTTTTCCCTTGGTTTGTTGTTGGTTTTTTTGGTTTTTTGTTTGTTTGGTTTTTTAGTGTTGTGTGGGTTTTTTTGCTTTTCTGATGTCTTTCTCGGAGATTGGCCACAGTGAAAAATCAGACCCTATACAGTGATCAGAAATTATATGGAGATTTCCTTGATGGATTTAGTTAATGTGACCTACTCATGTGCTGCTGTCTGGATTTGGAACTGAAAATACATGTTTTTCAAGGATGTTTCCCTCTGTTTGTTTTGTCTGTGATGTGGTATAGATTGTGTCTGCTAGGATCACATAGATTTTCTTCAGTTACTTCATGTGACTTCACACAAATTATATTAATTTTTTCCACCCATAGTTTACCCCTTAGATTAGTTTTGGGTTAGGAATTTCCTTAACTCTCTACTGAGCTGTTACACTTTCAGCTACTTAATGAGAATTGCTTTGTATGTTGTGGAAGACAATAAAGTAAATGGAGCTGGAGATCCATGGGTTTGCCTGGTCGTTTATGAAATTTATGTATTGACTTAGGGAAGACATAAAAATCTCAGTGTAAAACTAGGTTTAAATAGTAGCATGTTTAAAAAACTTTGGGTTTTGTGGCATTAGGAATGAGGGCACTTCCTCACCAGTCTTATCACAAACGTTGCAAGTATTTTATCCCCTCTTGCTTGGCATGTTCTCTTTTTAGGGGTATCTACAGGGCAGGTATTTGGCACTTGATTCCCCCAAACTCTTAGTCCCTTTAACAGGTCTGTGGTACAGATTCAGAGAATGCTAGCAGTCAGTTCTCAAGGTTTCCTAATTTACAGTTTGTTATGGTTTAGGTACCTGAGATCCATGTGACCTTTTGAAAATATTTTTCAACAGACTGAAAAATAAAGGGGAATTTGGGTACCATACAATGTTCTCTCAGATGCCTTCTGAACTTTCAGGCTATTTGATGACGGTGACTGCCAATTTTTTTTTGTCTTTAAGGTACATCTTTAAGTAGTCTCTGTCTCTAAGAAGACAGCCTTTGCATCTGATTCTCCACCCTTGTATTTTACTTTCAGCTTTTCTCTTCTTGTCCTGTTGCAGCTTTGACAAGCTTATGCAACTGAGATGATGATAGCTGCCTTGATTTCTGTTATAGCTAAAGGTGCTTCTCTCAGCAGAGCCCTTACAGGTGAAACATGTGAACAAGAGAAAGAGATTTTACCTGTCTTTGGGACACTAGCAGAGCCTGCAATGGTTGAATAATTGACTATTGAAAGCCTTTCAATAGTCAAAAGAAGAAAACATTTCTTCTTTTGTTTGAGAAGGTGGTGGTGGCGGCCAGGGCTCCTTGGTGGTGTATGAAAATAGCTCAGGAATTCAAGGAGCGTGTTGTCTGTGTTAAATGGTGCTCGCATAAATGTATGAGAGTTGTTACTCTGTTTTTACTATACCAAGAGTCTCCCAAGGTAATTGGTCTGTACTGCCATAATGTTTCAAAGTATGATTATTAATCTTTTCTGGTCTTAAATGATACCAAATCTATCCATTGAAAATTACCTCGAAAATCCTTTTAGTACAAATGTTCTCATTTTCAAAGCCACCTCCTCAGGTTACAACTAAACTAAGCACCCAACTGGCTGCGGTTGTGGCAGCGCTGGATGCTGTAATGACACCCCCGGGTGTGGCCATGGGGATGTCCCTGTGCACACTCCATTTTGCGTGGCTCCCAGTGTGCCGGTTGGCTTCCCTTGTTGTTTGTGTGTATTTCCCCCCCCACTCGCAGAGGACACAGTCAGACTTTTTTTTTTTTTTTTCCCCCTTTAATATATATTGTGACACTGCAGCTATAAATCTGTCAAAATTGCAAGGGCATAACAAAGAGTGGATCTGACCGATGGCACTGTTATCTTTTTCTCAGCATTTCCCTGGAATTCTAGCTGACAGCAGCCCTTAATATAAATTCGTTATTTGCGAGGAGCTCTGTTTAAGCTAGCAAATTATTGTGCCGACGTGTGACACTAACCATACTGCAGAATAAAGAGCGGTGGAGCATTTATGATGCTAAAATAATTTCAGGTCATGTCTTTTTTTTTTTCTTTGTGTAGTTTTGCTTTTATTACTAGTGCTGAAATGGTTCTTACAGCACAAGTGAGAAAACCAGACTGAACCTCCTGATTTTTTGTTGGGCTCCCAGCTGGAAATCCCTCCCTCGATTTTCCATTGATAAAAGTGTCACAAAGGGAATCCAGAGCAGAGGAATAGGCAGAAATAGAACAATGCAAAGTCTTGGACTTGAATCACAAAGAAAGTTCACTAATGTAGACACAGTACTGGATGAGCTGCTGCTCCTTTCATGACCAGGTTCATTTACCTGTGGTCTTAGCGTTTGTGGCTGCCCTCTAAGCCATGTAACAAATCAGCTATTTATTCTCTCTTTGCTGTGGAGGCTCTTTAAAAGGGTATTGCAGAGCATTTTCTTCTCTCCCTTCCTATGGACTGCTTTATTTGACCTTCAAGAGTTCAGAGTCTCAACAGGGGCTAGAAAACTCACATACAAGAATGCTTTTATTGTTAATCTATAAAATATGTCTTTCACTAATAAAATAAAGATGTGACATTTATAGAGCTCTGATAAGGAACATGGCAGTGGAAAAGGCCCAGGTCTCCTGCTGTTCAAATTAAGGGCAGCTGATTTCAGTGAGAGAAGAACCAGGCTTGTTAAATGTGCATTTTAACATGTGCACTCAGGTGTTCCCATGATGCTCGAGAAACTTCCAGGAGTATTTTGCAAGAATTGAGAAGTAACACCATAGAGAATTTTGTTCATTTAAGTGACTGAAGGTACTTAGTGCTCCTTCAGAGCTTTTTGAGAGGGAAGATTGTTAAAGTTTACTTTCATTAGTTAGGTGGTTAAGTTTAAACTTTTTCTAGGCTTTCTTAGCATTGTATCACTAAAACAATGGCTTCTGTATTGCTGCTGTGTTTGACCTTTGTGTCAGGGTCAAAGAGCTGACATCATGATGTTTGCCCCAGTGTCTCTGCGGCCACCCCCCCATCATGTGCTGTAGGTGAGGATCTGCATGCAGTGGTGTGAGGAAGGGGCTTGGAAGCCCCTGTGGAAGACAGCTGCTGCACATCTTGTGCTGGGTGCAGCAGGGAGGGCGATGGTCTGTGACGCAGGAAGCTCAGTCCTGAGTGGGGCAGTGACCTGCTTTGCTGCAGTGGGAGCATCAGGTGCTCAGCACCCCACGCCAGTGCTCAGCACATGGCTTGTTGCAGAGCTGGATCTCTCGAGCTTTGCTGAGATGCACTGGCATACCTTCCCACGTGAAAGACTAAGTCCTGCTCTTGTCTTCCCCTCCTGTTCTCCTCCACTCTTTTTTCTCCCTCTTCCCCTTTTCCTGTCTTTCTTAAACCTGCCAAAATGCCACAGAGCCACACACTGAAGTCTGTTTCCTTACTCTGATGGTATATTGTGATGGGGTAACAAGAACATGCACAGCTATTGAAGTATGCAATGATAATGTAGCAGGAATCGGTTATGTAATGAGCGAATAAGCAGGATATGCTCGGCCTATCCATATGTTATTCAAGGGTACAAAGGAAAATATGCAGAATAGTGAGTGAATGAGAAGGATGACTGGAAATAGTGTTTGGATTTATTGGACATTTCAAATCTCTTCCTCTGACCCCATAAATCAAAGCGGTTGTATTTTGTGCTGGGTTTGGGTTTTTTTATTTAATTATTATTGGGCCACCCTTCCTTTAAAGCCAAAAAAAGGAAATGCAGCAGGCAAAACCACTTAAAGTTGAAAACCAAGTAAGAATAAATCATGGTGTGCTACCTTAATAATGCTATTAAAAAATTGCTTTCCAGTGAAGCATACTGAAACCTAGGAGTAGTAACTGCTTTAAGTGATACAATTTGTCTAGCATTTTGACAATGCAGGAATTTTTTCTTCTTGTCAGTGTAAGAGTCAGTAAAGTTGGGTTTCTTACTGCCCCCACTCTGCCCAACATGCTATTTCCACGCAGAGATGGACTCTTCATGCCTGTGCCTTTTCATCATAATGAGAATACGTGAGAGATATGTACTCTGTGTATGAGTAAATACAACAACCCAGGCCATTTATTTTCATCACTATTTTGCATAATATGCATGCAAGTACCATATACAGCAGAGGAAGATGCTAAGAGCCAATTCTTACTGGATCCGAAATGGGATACTAGTTGGTGAATGATTGCAAATAAAGCTACCCCACATTGTCCTTAAGAGACTCAGATTTGGAAAAGGCATGTTATCTGTAATAGTGGGCAGAGCATCCACTGAATCAGAGTGTTTTTGTTTAAGAAGAGGCTGCCAAACATTGAAGGCAGGGAAAGCAGTATTGTTTTTTCATGCTCTTCGTGCCAAAGAAGCAAACTAAGGTAACAGAAGAAAGGGGTAACGTTCTGAAGGCTTTTGGGGTTTTTTTCTGTTACAAATAAAAAATTAGATGTTTATAAGAAATGAGGGCAATTAAGTTGAGTGTTCTGCTTTGGACAATTGTAACACTAATAGGATGGAAGCAATATAAGCAGTTGCTTACAATTATAGCTGCAGTTACTAAGAGAAATCCATGTTCTGTTATTTGAATGAAGCATTCACCGTGTGGCTGAAAAGCAGCAGTATCTTAAAGAGACAGGGAAGGAAAACTATCCTCTTTTTTGTTTTGTTTATTATCCACATGCTTTTTGAGAAAGTCTGTGCATGTGATTCATCCAAGAGCTCAAATCCAGTCTTTCCTTTGCACCCAAAGCAGTTCAAATAGTTTGAAAAACAGAGTAAATGTGCATTTTAAAAGTATATATGTATACATATAAAAATGAAAGTATCTGCAAGAGAGAAAAATGGAACGATTGAGTTTATATTCCCTGTAGCCCACTAAAACTTATGGGTCATGCACAAATTATTCAAAGGGTAATTTCCCTTCCATTTTCATCAGGTTTCTTAGTATTGTGAGCCATTATTTGCTTCCTTTCAGTGATGTCTCAACAAACATTACTTTTCTTTGTGGATGCGGCTGAATTTTGTTCATTAGAGATTACAACACATGAACAGTTGTGCCTTTAGAGTACTGGCATTTAAGCAGTTTATAAGGAGTATGTTTATGCTTTGGATGGAGATCACTTGGTGCTCGTGTTAGTCAAATTAAGGCTGAAGTCATGGAAATCTTGACTTTTCGCCCACTTCATGTATCTTTGACGATTTAGCATGTATGGTGGGCAGTTTCCAAATGCAAACAGATGGTGTGCTTGTAAACACCAGGACACAGAAAGGTGTTATTAATACTGGGTCTGTCTCTTTATAAATGAAGGATGCAGATCAATGGCTGATATAAATTAGCATATTCCTGTCAAGAAAAGTTATGCCAACAAAGATGGAATGAGAATCTGTCTTCCTGGCCACTATTTTTAAACACAAGGCTGGAAACTGCTTATGTAGTTGTCTCTGTATGTGTGTTTCTCTATTCCCTTACACTGTCTCTGTGGCAAAACATGTTCTCAAGTCATCCTTTTTTTTTTTTTTTTCCAGATGACCAAACAGTTTTTCAGCAGATCGCAGTCTCTTTTCCTTCTTTAAACACCTCTTATTCCTGTTTTTCCCATTTTCCAGTTTTGAATATGAAAGTAACTTCTTGCATCCCTATGCTTCCAGTTGTGGCAACAGGATACGATGTCTTTGCTCCTCTCCTTTCCTGCTTTTCCCATCCCTGTGGATTCATAGATCCTGAGGAACTGCTTCAACTTAAGCTCAAGTTATGTCTTGCAAAAAGCCCAGCAAAATAGTATTGCTCTGAGCTGAAAAGTGTTAAGTCACACGTGTATAGTGCACAGGGATTCACAAAGTTAGTGCAGGTTGTGCTGGGGTTTGCTGTGTGACTACATGGATACTTTGCAAATCCTGCTGTGCTGGCTTGCAGCTGGCTCTGGACTTCCCAGTGGGTAACACTGAACCAAACTGGATGGGCCATTCCCATTCAAAATGTCAGAGTTGTGTTCCTAATTTCCAGTGAGGATGTAATGTGATAGCAAAATCGTTCTGTAAAGGGTCATACACTGTCTTACTGTCAGTTTGTGAGGCTCAGACAGAAGGAAATGATCAAAACCACTCAATGCTCGTTATTTATTAATTGAGTTCTGGCAGAGCCTTGCTACATTCTGGGTTTTTATTTGTTTCTTTGTTTACAAACAAAAAAAGACAGGCACAGTTCACAAAATAAACGAAAAGGGAAATTTGTTAACAAAGATTTCTGACAAGGAAGAAATGGGATTTGGGGGCATTTGAGTGGAGGTGCCTTGGAATACAGGGAGAGCAACTTGGCATTGTGTCACCCTCTCTGAGTGTTGCTCCTGAAAGAGAAGGATACTTTAGAGAACAGCAGACCATGAATCTTCTATGCTGGCATGCTGGGTTACCAGAAAATATTTACCCTGGTAAAGTCTGTGGTGGGGATATTTTAAGTGCTTGCACTTTGCTGCTTGTATGGATTTACTTTCTTAAAAAAAAAGGTCAGACTAACAAGAAGCTCCAACTGTTTTTTTACTTTTCTGTATCTCTGCCTTGTTTCTGTATATACTCAGGTAAAGAATAGTATGTTGAAGTAATTGTGTCTTTCTTTACTAACTGTGGTTTCTTGACTTCAAAAGTCCCAAAGCTGCTTAGAGCTCAGTCTTTTCTTCTGCAGTGAACCCTATGCAGACAGATCCTTCAATAGCCCATGTGGAGCTGTGTCAAAGCTTGGGGTGTGAAGTTTACATTGATGAAAGGTCTGAAGATTCAGCTGCTGGTCTCCTCCACCCGAGATTAAAAATTAACCAAATACAGGTGATTTTTTCACAGGGATAGCTAAGAATACATCTCTGATCAGCATAATCCCTCAGCCAAATTTCCAGACTTGCTCCAGAGCCTGAAGCCATTTTTATATCTCAGTAAAGTGGCAACAACAACAACAACAGCAGAAGCAGCAGCAGAAGTAAATTTAACAGTCAACAATACATTCTTATTTGCCTGCTCTCTTTTTCCAAAATGGCTGATGTTTTCCTGAAACTTTCCCTCAAAAGGTCAGTCTGAGGCAGATATTAGAAGATTTTAATTAAAATATTTTAAATTATATTTTATGTTTATAATAAGCATCTTTTATTAAAATATTAATTCACTTGCCAGAGTTGTAAAAAGCTAAAACCAAGGCTCTTGAGGAAGACGGTTGAATAGTCTTCAGCATCATGGTTGCTGTGAGAATTGCTTTCTTTGGGCTATTGGTCTAAAGGTGCTGTGTTCAGCTGCAATTCTATATACCCTGTCCTTGAGATACCCATTTCTCTGCCTTTCACTTTCCTCTACTGCTGTTCTGTGAAGTGGTAGAAAAAAAATGGTACAGGAGATCATTCTTTCCAGGTCACTTAGATCTGCATTGTTTCAGCTCTCCTTTTGTTGTCTGCTTCTTTGACTTCACAAATGTTTCTTTCCTCCCTTTGGATTAGAGCTGGAACTTTAAAAAGGCAAAATACACAGTGAGACCTGCTGGACTTCTGCTCTGGCCCTGTCCTCATCAGCTGAGCCCTAGGGGTTCTGCAACTTACTCAGTAAACAAGAAGCCAGTGTCAGCTGCTGAAGCTCCTGCTGCTTTTCTCTGCTTTTACCCCACCAGTCCTTTTTGGGCAGTAGTGGTACGCAGCAGCGGTCTGTTGCAGTTCCTCTTGCATGGTTAAGTGGCTGTGGTGGCTTTTCTTGAACCATGTCAAAACCAGGAGCTGGGAGGCGCTGCACGGTGCACCCATGTCTGCACAACTGCCTTGTTGAATTTGGCAGCATAACCAGTCAGGATACAGAAAATGTTTGCTCATCTGGGTCTCCTGAAGAGAACAGGCAGGTCTAGGAAGTTGGTTGGGGCAGGGCTATTGAAAGCACTTGCAGACATGCAAGATTCCAGCTCTCCCTGGCTGTGAGCTGGCTCCCTGAAGCACTGCTAAAAATCCCCCTCGCTGTTCCTCTGTGCTCAAATCAATCCCAGTTGAAGCTGGGAGTAATATTTGCATACCTCACTGGCTGTTCAGGCTAAATTAATATTTGTATAGCACACTGTGTTCCCCATATTGAAAGGACTACATGAACACTGCTGTTTCTAGGCAGCTACATCCCGTGTTTGAATGTTGTAAATGTACTTAGCGAGGAGAGACAAGACTCATTGTATTTGTTTAGAAAAACCCTGTCCGTCCCTCAGTATATGTATAAATTCATTTCTTTACATAGATGGTGTGTTTACTGTAAAGCTGAAGCTCTCCTCTGTTGGAATAGCCCTGTTTCAAAGGTGGGGGTTTGTGTTCATTTGCCATTTTTGATTCTGCTTGCCACTGCACTGCATGCTGGGGGGAGTATTATGTAGTTTTTTCAGGGTCTTTCCCTGCTTCTAGAAACCTTCCAGTGCATGCATAAATCCCCTAGCAATGCTTTTTCTTAAGCTGAGAACATAAATAGAGTAGATTATTGTCTGGTAAAGCTGATTGGTATTCCTTAAATCTTGATCTCATCCCTTACTTATTCACACATCATCTGCACAGAAGATATTTCTGCTGTCTTCTGAACTCTGTTTCACACAGTCCAGTGAGATGTTAAAAAATAATAATTTTATAAATCTTTGCTAAACCAAATTAAAGCATTAAATGAAATCTGGGGAAAAAAAATGAAATCCAAAAAAATAATTAATTCAAGCTAATAAATGTGCTTCTGGTCATAGATTGTCAAAATTCTCCTGCAGTGTGTGAAAGAGGGTGATTTCTCCAAAGGTCCTGCTTGCAGAGCATCTGCTGGAGATGACAGCATCAGGAAAAATAGAACAAGCCATGGCATCAGTGCTGCTGCACGGTCGGCATCGCGGCCTGCAAGAGCAAAGCAGCGCCGTCTCCTGCAGGAAAACCTGGGCTTGTAGCTCTCAGCACACAGGATTCTGCTTGTGGTGTCACGCTGCCATAAATCCTGAGCAGCTCCATTGAAATGGAGGGAGTTACTCCAGATTTATGCCAGTTTCGGTGAAAAGAGGCTTTCTGCTGAATGGATTGGGGCAGCCACTCGCCAGGTGGAAGGGAAAGAAGTGACTCAGCTTTCGGCAGTTGTTGCTGATCAGTGGCTTTTGCCAAGCGCAGAGTCACAAATTTCCTTTTTTTTTTTTTCCCTTCTTCTTCTCCCTGCCCCCTCTTTTTGTTGTTTTTTTTTTTTAATTTTTTTTGTTTTGTTTTGGGGTTTTTTTTGTTTTTTTGGTTGTTGTTGTTGGTTTTTGTTTTGTTTTGTTTTGTTTTTTTCTGGGTGAGTGACTGCTTTGTGCACCGCACAGAAAAGAGGACTTAATTTCTGAGGGAAGAAGGGATCTATCTAGTGGAAGGATGGACGAGCCTGAGTCCTTGCTGTGAGCAAGGAGCTTGTGGAGGGGCAGATCACCCTTGCTAGGAGCATTTGGCCCTCATTTCAAAGTGTGCAGTATTGGCTTCTGCTTCTTGCCCTGGGGAGACAAACGTTTCTAAGAGGGAGTTCTTTGCGTGGCTGCCCTCGTATTTCTGTGTGCACGGCAATAACCCGCTAAGGACAGTGACAGCAGCTCCTCCCACGGGGCACACAAGGGAGCAAAGCCTGCAGCAGAGCAGAGGGAGCTGCAGCTGGGTGCTGCCTCTTACTTTCCCCCCCCATCTGTAGTCGCCCCGCTCTGCCTCCCCAGCAAGCTCACGAGCCAGCAGCAATGGCCATTACCTGCACCCAAAAAAAAAGGAGCGAAGGGGGAGAAAACCCCCCTAGTTAGGTTCTAGGGCCATGTGCTAGTTGAGTAAATATTGGGGTTTATTTTGGACTACCCAATAAGAGTACTCCAAGTTTAGAAATGGTGTTAAATTACTGCAATGAAAAATGGGATTTAAAAACTCTAAACGGAGAAGACAATAGCATACTGTAGATCTCTGAAAAACATGGGTTGTTGAACTGAAGCTCCCTGAATGTTTCAGCCCATCTGTCTTGATAGTTTCTGTGTCTTAATCACGGATTTCATGAAGTGTCTAATTTTCCTTTTTTAGCTTTCTGTCTTCCTCTTGTACAAAAGTTAAGACAGGGAAATCATCTGAGCTGGATTTACTTTTGCATTCGAGAGAAAAGCAGTCTATAAAAAGAAGTGAGTGGTGTGTGTGCTGGGAAACCAAGTTTGTCTGCTTTGGGTTTGGGGAGCAAGATTTTCCCACCCTCATTTCTGCTACTGCGGTGGTTATTGGGACAGCTGGGGAGTGCAAGTATAGGTGCCTACCCCCTAACTACCAGTGCTTTTAATTGTCCGGCTCTGGTCCATGGTTGTCGAAACAGTGTGGACTGGCTCTACTGAAGTCACTGGCAAAATTCCTTCACTGTCCCTCCCACTGCTGCCACTGTTCCTGGCAGCTGTCAAGATGTACTGGCAAGTCCCTGAGCCCTCTTGCACCTCGGGAAGTCTGCAACAACTCTTCTGAACTGGAGAATTGCTTCCTATTCATAGCTGTGGGATGAAAAGCACAAACCAACCAACAGAAATGTTCCCGCGAAAGTCAGAGCATTTTAATTGACCCCTCAGGAGGGTCATTAAAGGAGGGTTGTGCATCTCCAGATTCTTCCTATGTGAATCCATCACATAGAGCCTACTCAATTTCTAGCAAGAGTGGAAATTTTTGCCCCTGCCCTGCGCAGAGCACAGATAAGGCCATGTATATTTGCAGCGTGTACTATGCAGGAGATGCTGATTGACATTAATTAGGAGTGGGAGGTGTGAAAGTGTAAAAATAAAATTCCTTTCTGTCAGGTTTACTATTAGAAGTGAAGTACATGGTGTGACACTGAGTGCATGTGAGTGTGCACGTGTGTCTGTGTGCGAGTGTGTGTGGAGTGGAGGGTGTGTACTCAGCATTTAGAACAGTAGTGGGAGTGAAGCACTGCAGGCTTGAACATCTGTAAAAGTCTGCGATTACAACCTTTTTCTTCGGAGCTGCTCAGTGAAATGTGCTTAAAAACGGTTTCTTTTCCATTGCTAGTTCAAAATGCCATGCTAAAAAGCACACAGTGCCAGAGATTGCAACTTGTGTCAGTTCAGCTGCCTCTGCCCGGCTTTGTGCTGCTATAGTGACTGTTGTGAGAAGCAATCAGAGGGGACAATATTTTTAGTAAATTTTAGCAAGAGAAATACTTTGAAATTAAATGGATCTCTATTTAACAAGCTCCGGTATTGCTCTGGTTAGTAATACTTATTAATTCCTTCTCTGTATGCGTACTAAAAATAAGAAGCAAAACGTGAATTCTGCTGTGTTAATGGTTCAAGAAGTGTGTTGTTGAATGCGCCTGGCCTCCTCTTACAAAATAAATGGACAATCATCTGTGTAACTTAAAAAGCATATTCTTTGGATCTTAACTGTGTTAGAATATCTGAGCTCGAGAACTATTGCTTATGAAATTTCTTCAGTATCTGTGTTTTATGTGGGTGATACTGCCAGAGGGTTATCTATGGAGCTTTTAATAGCTCTCTGACTGTCCATCTGCTCTATGTGACTGTTTATATTTATCCTTTCTACGAGAAAGTTCAAAACACGGACACTCTGTCAGCCTAATTCATCTGTCACTGAAGTGGGTGGCACTGACTGAAGACCTCTTCCCCAGTGGTTGAGACCTTTCCATGCTGAACTGCAAGTGTTTGGTCTTCATTGATTATAGCTAAAGGAAAAATCTCCTTTTTCTGTTACACCTCTGAAATGACGTGTGTTACCCTAATTTTTTTTTTGTATTAGTGAGCTGCTTTTAAGTGGGCCCTTTTTTATTATTATTGCCCAGTGATTCAATGGAAATGAGTTGCTAATCTCTTCATTTCCTAGCAGAATTTTTCTCTATTGACAAACTGACCATTTGCTGAGGGAGAGGGTGGGAATGACACCTCAACTCTCCAGTCTGCAAGATACTGATAGTACATGCTACAGGCACTGTGAGTTGTGGCTGCTTGTTGCTGGGTCTATGATTGAGATACAGAGCTGTTACTTAGGCCTGCAGGTTAAGTATCATTTTCTGTCCATTACTGAAAGTAGATTTAATGTTTTGGACATTAAGTCAAGATACTCTCATCCTCCTAGAAGGAAAGCACCAAAGCTGGTAACACCATTTTGCACTGGCCTCACTAACACTGGTGCTGTTGCTTTAGCATCATGATATGTAAGAACTGGCTCAAAACCACCCCACCCAAATGAAACAAGCAAAAAAACCCCAGTACCTGCCCAGAAAACTCACCCCTGGCTTGCTGATATTGATCCTTCTGCTTAGGGGCTGATACTTTGGGTGAGGTGTCCCATGTTGTTGAGAAGGGGCATGTGGCTTCAGCTAGGAGAGGGTGATGACTGTGGGAACATGGAGCTAAGGGTAGTGCTGGTGGATATTTTCCAGCCAGCTTTGGTATCAAGTTTACAGAGTGCATGTGGTACAGAACTTCACATACTGTGTCACAAAGACAGGAGTTTAGAGGTTTCTCCAAATGTGTACCAAAGGCCCCCCTTAGTTAACTGAGCTGCATGTGGTTTTCTGTGTAGGGGTGGGTGGGCTCATAGGGAAGATGCTCCCTGCGCTGTCCCTGGGTGAGCCACGGGCACACCTGGTCTGCCACAAGCTACAGAAGCACCAAAACCAATTCACCGGTACACAAACACTGAGGTTTCCCCTTGAGGAGAAAGATGCTGTAGTTTAGTTAGGGAAACCACAAAGAGGTTGATTTCTGGGTTTTGGTTTTGTTTTATTTGTTCATATAACAGCTTACTTGTGTTTGAAAGGGTTAAGCAGAGATAAGTTCATGATTGAAGCTGCAGTGGTGGGCACAGAATGCACGGCATATCTGGTGTCAAAAGAAGTTGTTTGTAGTCACGTATGTGTAGATAAAAATATATTGAGTTTTCAGCAGTGTTTTTTTCTTGGCTGTAATTGTGATGTTACTAGCAATTAATGACAACTGGATTTCAAGACTGTGTTTTCTTGCTATAAGCCTCGATTCAATGAATCGAGCAAATGTATGTGAACTGTGAAGGAAAAAGAAAGGGGAAAAAAAAGAGGAGGGCAGAGTAAAAAGACCATGTTTGAAATCATCCTCAGACTGTTTCTGTGTTTAAGGCCTGATCAAGTAGTGTTCTTGGGAGAATTATTCAGAGCTCAGAGAGTTCAATGCATATTCAGTGTCTTCTAGAATGAGATCTCTA
Source organism: Edolisoma coerulescens (assembly GCA_013397115.1). Classification (NCBI taxonomy): domain Eukaryota; kingdom Metazoa; phylum Chordata; class Aves; order Passeriformes; family Campephagidae; genus Edolisoma; species Edolisoma coerulescens. Next base: position 659,893 of record VWZW01004265.1, on the reverse strand, counting down.
CTGATTGAAGAACCATTTGGTCTTTGGGACTATATCTATAAATATAGATATTTTCCTTCTTAGGGACTGTAACTGCTGAAGTCAAACCCACCAGTATTTTGGGTTTGACCCACCCACAAGGTTTGATCTTCATACACATAAAGGCCACTTTACACTCTTGAGGCAAGTAATAAGATCTTGAACAACATGTAAATCATCCAGTTCATTTTGCTTTCTTCCTCTTTTCGTACTGATTAATATATTAGGCTGTCTAAACATAAAATACACAAGTAAAATGTGTGTGGGAAAACACTGTGTAGGTATATAGCCTTCAATGATCGGGTAGCTATTTGTAAGCTTGAATTAATTAGTTGGGCTGACGTGCAATCCGTTCAGTTTTGTGGGGGCTGGACAGTTTGTGGGCAAGCAGGAGGGAAATCCTTTGAGGGATGTGTCATTGTAGGACATTCTCATACTAAAGTTTTTTTGGAGTGGGGGGAAGAAAAGTACTATTATAATATCTGCTCATGATCCTCCATGCCATAAACATAGTTTAAAACCAGAGCCTGTGTTTCGAATGGTTCTTCAGTTGTCATCATGTTTTTCAAATCTGTGTTACAAAAAAAAGCATCAAAATATTTTTAACACAATGTATAGAGACAGTGCTTGAAATAGTTTGTAATCAGCTAGACCAAGTCCTGGATGGTGCTTTCCTGTTAGTGTTTATAGAAGAAAATAGTGTTTGCACAGTTCAAATGCTTTTCATGTCAGCACTGATCACATTTGTTTGAAGTCTATGAAAACAGAACATTAGATTTCACCTCAAAGCTATTCTAAGAAAACCTTTTAATAATCATTGATTGTATTTCAGAAACATGGTAGTACTGAAAATGTTACCATAGCTATAGCCATGAAGTTAGAACAGAACTGCTATTATTTTTGGAGTGTGTCTAAATCAGTAATTTTTCAAGTGGAAAGATTGGCAGAATTTCATTGTGCTTGTCAAAGTCAAAGTTACTCGCTTCCTTCCAATTTCTCCAGTTTTACTTATATGTTTGGTGAAAGCAGAACATAGAAATGCAGGACACGCTTTCCAGAGCCCACGTAGGGAGCCTGCGTGCAGCATGTCAATAACTACCTGATGCCTCTCAGGCTTCCCTGTGTCTGTCCCGACTGTGCTCCCCTCAGTGGTGCCTCCACTGCTCACATTGCAGAGTCAAGCCCAGAGGTAGGCTTGTGGCCCAAAGGGCAGCATGGCAGAGAGCTGAGGCTGGATCTCCCAAGTCCCACCGAAGGACTCGTGGCACTGCATCATCCTTCCTCTCTTCTGCAGTTTAAAGACCTGTTTAATCCTGAGCGATGGTTGTAAATGTGCTTTTCAATGCCATCGACTTGCATGAGTGAAACGCTGGGAAAGGATGCTGTGAAGCTGCCAACACAGCTTGTCCAGGAAGTTTTCTTTTCTGAGGAGTGCTAAAGTGGCATTAAAGTTTTCCTTTTGCTGGGGTGCTTTTTTTGCTATCTGCATCAGTGATGCTTGGGTGGGTGTGTTCCTTTTTTCAGATTGAGATTTGGAGCTGTGCTTTTCATACTTCACTTGCACTTAAATAGTAAACCAATGTTTCATAACACCAGTGTTTTCAAATTCTGTGACAGCCGAAGTGTCCAAATGATTATTTATTGGGAGTAGAAGTTTATCATTGTATTATCTTTGGCCTAAATCGGAAGAGTAGTGCTTCAAGCATTTTTTAACAGAAAAAAATGATGATAACTTGACATTCCACAGCATACATAAACTGATGAAAGTCAAAAGACCATTTGCTTTGAGGCTGTGCATAATGATCTCATTTGTTATTATGTGGTCTGCACAGGCTACTCTCAAGACATGTAGGATTTCTTCCTTTCTAATGTTTCTACATCAGGATGATAGAGATGAATACTCCATAGATCTGTGGCCATCTGGTTCCCCTAATTCCGCTAAATTTACCAGAAGAAAAAGTAATGTATTATGCCTTTCTAAATATAGTTCTTTTTCCATGATTGAAAATTGAATCACTTATTCTGTGGAAAACTCTGATATTCTGTAGTTTCCTTTGTTCCAACTTGAATATTCTTAGGAAAAGTAAACCCCTGATTTCTTCATGTAAGTACTGTGGGATTTTTTGAAATTTTTCTTCTTTTGCTGTCATTTTTAGATCCAGATGTTCTCCAACCATACAAACCAAGTAAAGGTATTAGTGACCTCTTTTGTTCCTCAGATTATAGCAAAAATAAAGATCTTAAAATGCCTTAGAAGGAAAGGAAGGCAGTGTAAAAGAAAGCTAGCCTGCTGGGAAGAATAAGATAAGAAAGAAATTTGAAGCACTTCCGTAATAAATCCCAAACTTAATAAAACTCTTTGTGATTGGGGTTTGGTCTTGAAATTGTATTTCTAGTTTGGAGCCTTCCACTGGCACAATGCCTTCTAAGAGAGTTTGGTGTATGTTTTGGATTAGTATGAGTGGTTTCAGTTGCTGAAGCAGTTGCAGGAGGCATGTTAGAGGCAGTTCAGACCTCGCTGTGAAGCTGTACAGTGATGTCAGTGAGTGAACATGAATGCAGCGATCTTGGTGCCACTAGGAAAAAGAGTGGTATTAATAAAAATGAGAAGTGGGACCAGCACTTGATGTGATGACAGTTTCTGTTTGCCAGCCAAGTAAATGTGTCAGAAGGTCACCAAGGAGTATCTATGGCAACCAAAGGAGGAGGATGGCTCTGCTGGGTCAGTGGTGCTTGTTGGGTAGAACCCCAGGCAGTGAACTGTGATATGACCTGATTAGGACTAAGCTACTGACTGAAACTGATAGTAGTTATCAGCCAGTCTTCAAAAATCAGTGAAAAGCAGAAAGAAAAAAATTGGTAGAAAGCAGACAGAACAAGGACCAAGAAAGTTTGTCTGATATCTTTCCAATTAAAAAACTCAAACTGTTCAGTACACATAAAAGTGTGGTAAGCCTGATCTCTGGAGAAAGTTACTTGTCATTTCTGCTAGGAATGTTTTTACTCTGCAATGTCTTATTTTTTTTTTAAATTTACTTTTTCAAAGAAATAGGATTTGTCAGGAATCTTACATACCAACACCAGACTTGCCACTGGGCTAGCCATAAATTTTGTCAAGTGACATTTCTTATGTGGCTTTAAAAACTAAAAATGAATGAAAAATCACCAAGTCTTTTAAGCCTTTGATGGAAATCCAGCAGCTTAAATGTTGTTGAAATCCAGTCTGTAGGGTGGGTTAGCTGAATTCCCAGTGTAGTAGCACTATTAAAGCAACTGTCTTAGATAATAAATGGCAATATACTCTATGACTCACTTGAGGGGTCATTATTTTTGGCTGGCCTGAACGATGGTGTTGTTTGCTGGGCTGCAGTGAGGAAGGTGTCAGCCTGTGCCATGTATGTGATCAAAGTGACACAGTGGAAGAGCGAGGGCGAGTTTCCTCAGAGACCACTGGGGATGCAGTCTGCGGGGAGGAGATGGATTCCCAGCTGTTTCTTTGGCTTGTAACCCACAGTATTAAAATCTGCTATGAAAGTGCTGTGTTTTCCTTTCCCTTCACCACCCTCCATTTTGTACTGCAATGTGGAAGCCTAGGGAGTAGTACTGCATGTGGTACTTCAGGATCTGAAGGGCTATGGAATAACCTTATTGAGGGGATTAATAATCTGCAGGACACATTGTAATTTGCTTTATATTAATGAACATGCACATAAATAATGTAGTAAAGATCTGCACATAAAATGGTAAAAATCTGCAGTTTGCCTTGGGTGTTCTTTTTTTTTTTCCATGGATGTGCTGTATCTTTTATAATCCAAAGCTTTGCATCTGAAACACTTCTTGCTGCTGAGATGGTCTTCTCTAGCATGACTCCATGCTCTGATCCTTAGTTTGCTCAGAGCCAACCTCAGACCAGCTGCCTTGTGAGCACTGCCTGCTCCTCTCAAACCCTTGTTCTAGTTTTCATGTTCCTACGTTTTGTCAGGTGCCAGCTGGCACCGCAGCTGCACTGGTGGCACTCAGAGGAGCCCGGGGTCACTGTGAGCTCAGCAGGGCACTGGCTGCTACAGGGATGGCACCAGCAACCCCAGGGAAGCTGGGAGGCGTTTGTCACATTGGTCTTGAGGTGATTCCACTGCATACTCATGGAGCAACATGAAGAGACTTCTAGTTCTTCTGTATCTCTGCCAAGCAGAACATTACTCCAGAGCACCGTCATTCAGCTGGAATAAAGGGAAATAAAGGACGAAAATGTTTGCGGGATCGCAGAACTGTTGTCTCTTTCAAACCCCTACAAAAGTAAATGATTGAACAAGTCTACAGCTTGGGTTCAGCTGTGGATGTGCAGCTCAAGCTGTAATTTTCTATTCTGAGATAAACTCTGGTTATTGTTTAATGAAACAGAAAGTCAAGGCTTTAAAGTGCAAGCAATTCAAATGTTTTTCTTCCACTAGATTGTGTAGCATTTTTTGTCTTTGTGTGTTTTCTGTCTTCTTGTGTCAGTATCTAAAAGTTTACTGTGGTAAGTCCAAGTGGCAGAGAACATGGTTTGTTCTGGCATGAAGAGAAGGCCAGGCAGTGTTTCTCCAGGTTCAGAAAGCCTGAAAGGAGGAGAGAAGTAAGTCAGACTGATGAGTTTGAAATAATTTCTGACTGGTGCTTGTAGTGCTGTTTGCATCCATGCTTTCGATGCCTGTGTAATGCATTACAATGGTGATTCTTAAAACCCCAACAAATTCTGTTCCTCTTAGTACACAGAAACTGCCCTAGAATTTTCCTTTTTTTCTGTTTTTGGATCCTGTTTTGTTGGCAGCATGGTACAAGCTATAGCTGGCACCCGCATGATGCAGTGCTAGGCTTTGTGTAAAAATACACTGGAGTGTATGTGGGCAGGGCCGTAGCCTCTGCAGTTGCTCTATTTGTAGCACAGCTCCTTCATCTTTTGCATGTTTCTGTATGTGATATTTGGGCAGATTTTAACAAACCTGGCTTAGGGTCTGAAATAACAACCAGCACAGTATCAAAGCACTTAGTGTATTATGAAAGGAACATGCTTATACAGCACAAGTATTTATAGCTAGCCCTTTTGACTGACATAAGGAAAAGGTATTCCAAAAGTATATGTAATATCTACAGATTTTTATACCATGTCAAAATGCAGTGCTTAGAAATCTCACCATGAAAGCCTATATTGATAAAAACAGCTTCTCCCCCCCTAGTTTCTGGGATACTTGTGACTTGAAGGCCATTATGATCAGTTGCTTTCACACTGTGTTGTTGGACAACAACAAACAGTTCATGGGTATGGTATGTTCACCAGGATCTGGTGCAGAGGGTCTACCCTTCGTAATGGCATGAAGTTTTTAGAGAAGACAAAGTGTTTCACTAGATACGTCGTGTGAAACTCATGCAATGTCACCAACCTCATCTTCTGCTAAATTGGACAAAACTGTTTTAAGAAGTAACCTGGGTTTTCTCATACCTAAGCACTTGAAATATTAGGGAAAATAAAAGTGGATTTTATTCCTCTAAGTGTAAAAGAGCCATTGGAAATATTTTTATGCAGGCCAACTATAGATTGAAAAATACGTGCAGCAAATTTATCACAAACAAGGCATGTTTATTTCCTCAGTCATTTGCATTTCAGACACTTTAAACTAGCTTGTTTTCTGAGATCATAAGTTGCAGACATTGAAGAGGAGAAAGCAGAAGACTAATAGCAGTGATGGCAGAAACACCACTTAGCTGCTTATTAAATAAAAACTGTTTTGCTTCCAAGTTCTTAAGTGCTATACTTATTTAATCTGGTTTGCCCAACCTCTCTTTTTAAGTAATTTGTTCTGCTCAAAATTGCGAAGAAATTTTTTGTCAGAACACTTTGTTGGTTTAGATAATAACTTTTTTTTTTTGTTGCTTTTGTTCAACACATGAAATAAAACGTTTTCAGATTGAGGGTTGGCCCTCATTAATTGGAGTTTCAGGAAGCAGAAAATGGGAATGCTAACAGAGTATCTTCCAATAAATCATGATTAATTGCATGTAAAAATACTCTGACTTCATTTGTGTATGCTTAACAAGCCTTTACTGAGTACTACAGTTTCTGCTGTTAAAGAATAAAACTGAGAGTATGTAGCATCAGTATCTATTTGAATATACCCCTGGTCCTGCTTTCACTGCTAGAAAGCACAAGCACTGGTTCTGCTGCAGTCTGCTGTTGGCAGCCATAAAGAGCTGTCGATGAGAGGAGACTGCATCCTGAAACTTGACATTCTCTGTGTACAACATGGATACAGATCTTCTCCAGAACCAGTGAGCATCAGTCTTTTGACAGAGGATTCTGCTTTGTTCACCTTTGTTTCCCTGCTAAGTGCCATTTTCCCTGCTTTCTCTTTTAAAAAAGGCCTTTTCGAATCCCCTACCCATTGCACAAAGGTTTCCACAGCATTATTTGGCCATATGTGAGTTTCTTGTTGCTGTTAGAGCAGCCTGCACAATACATCTTTCTGTGCTATTGAACCTGGTTGTAATCTTTCTGTCTGTGCCCTGCCACACTTGGCACTTCAGAGGCCCAGCCAATTTCTTTGCTGCGCACTGCTACCAGTGTGCAATTCTGGTTTGCCCAAGGTTCTTCCTTTCAAAAGTCACTTTTGCCATGTTCACAAGTGGAAGGTGCTCATTTGATAGGGAGGGAGACAATAAAGGGTCAAAAAAGTAATTTTCATGTTTAAGCTGCTATCATTGAAGTGATACAACACACTTGCTGTATCAGCCATCAGTTAAGCTGCTACACCACTTTACTCTTCATCAGTGTGTTCAGCATTGGGTGATGACGGTAATCCAGGAAGAGGAGATTGCAATATGTGGAGATGCAGTCATGTGAAAGTGGTGGCCAGAGGAGCCCACCTCCCCAACCTCAATAGAACATGCATCCACAGAGAACAGTTCCCCTGGCTCCGATATATAGCGTTTTTCTTTAACCAAGGTTAAGTCAGAAAGCACAGCTGCCTTCTACTGCTTTGTTTTTATAAATTTAATCTGTGCCTTTGATGATATTTTTCATGTCCTTCCTTCTAAAGGAAGTAAAGGCAAAAGCTATGCTTTGATCTGTTATCAGTTCCATAGATTCCTATAAAGGTTTTTTGAGTTTTCGGTATTAGGGGAAAAAACAAATCTCAGGGCCTGTTTTTAAAAACAGATTATTAGCAGAGGGAAGGAGCAGTGGGATGGTTACCAGTGTTGGGAAGATAAAACAGGAAAGCTGAGTAACATGGGAAGGAGCTACAGGTTGAGGCTCAGGCTGGGAAGATAGTGTGGATGGGAGATGGAGCATCAGTGAAGTGTGTACAAGGTAACTGAAAATGTCAGATAGGAAAGAGTGAGTGGGGAGAGAGTGGAAAGCAAGCGTATTGGAAGATGCTGGCACTGGATTTGAGAAGCAGGAGTCTCTGTTGTTGTATATAATACTTCAGCAGTGTAAAAGACTGGAGTTTATTCTTGTTGATGTGCTAATAAGAGCTCAGGGGTTTATATCTTACCTCTCTGGAAACTGAGTAGCTGCACAGTGAAGAGATCTGCCACAGCCGACATAAACCAGTTGTTGGAAAGGTCTCACCTTCTGTCCCTCTTGTGCAGTCAAGGGACTTGTAAAGCAGTGTGAGCATTCAGAGCTGTATGCAATTCCTGTTCTAACCCTTGTCCTACACTATTCTTTTGAGTTTTCTTAAGCTTAACTAGCTAATGCTCCAGTGGCAAAATACAAATACTATCATCCATGTTGCTAGGAAAAATGATGGTATTTTTAAGTGTGTTTAAGGGAATCCAGTGGTGAGGTGCTTCAGGATAAAGGTTTAATTCTCAGTTTATTCCCGCTCAGTTGTGCTCATGCAGATTGCCTTTCAGTAACAGAGAAGAAATAATGATCAGTTCTTTCACTCTTTCTGCATTATTTCTTAAATTAACAATTGGCTATCTAGAAACACATTTTGAGAGGAAAAGATTATTTTTCTTGGAATTTTTTGTGATATCTGAGACTAAGGTACCTCACTAGTAATTAAGAATTAGATTTATTTTTCATAACCATATTGTACTTCTTTTTGTGCTATATATACATCCCTTCCTAACCTTTATCATCTAGCAACTTCTCATGCATTCAAGCTTAATTTAATATTAGTTGCATGCTTTTATATAGTTATTCTAATCTTAGTTTTTTTCAAAAGGCAAATTACAGAAACAACTCTTGTGAGATACAAACTCCTAGATGATGATACCAATTGGCTTTTCACAGTTAGGCACAATAAATTACTTTTCATTGCAGGTAAAATGAGCTGCATTGTTTCTTCTTCCACAGAACACAGTTGGGTTCTGGGACAGGGATGAAGAGCTAGCAGTCATGAAACTGAAGGAGCATTTAAGTTTTTATTTAACTTCATATTTATCTGCTTGACAAGCTACATGGAAAGCTGTATGGACAAGTTATTTCCTATTGTCTTTTAATTTTGTGTTACGTGTAAGGAATTTGCAGTTAACTTTGTGATGAACCCAGAATCCTACAGGCATTGCTTTTTCAAAAATTCCTTATGTGAAAAAAAGAGTGTTTCTGTATAGGAAACAAGGAAAAGAAATCTCTTGAGTCAACTACATTTTTGATAAAGCAGATTATATTTTTTTACGGCCTGATTCAGTATTAGATTATTGCAGTCTCATTCCATCTTAATTTCATCCATCAGCGGAGTTATTTCAGCATAAATCTGGTACGAGGGATGTCAGAATTAGCCTCCCCAAGTATAATTATTCTTTAGTCTGCAAGGGTAAGAAGTTCCTTCTGGAGGCCAGCAGTACTGCCCTATTAAATCTGCTGCAAATGTGATCTGAGGCTTTGAACACTGAACTTTAAGTACTTTAAACAAAACTTTAAAAGTAATTTTTTTTTCTACTGCAAATACACCAAGGATTTGTAACAAGAGTAAGGGTCTAATGCCCTTAGCCTGTAATGAGCCCCACAGAGGCAAATCTTGCCTCTCTATTTCCTCCAAAACCAGGGAGTTTGCCTGCCTCTTGGTGAGAGATATATAAGAGTGGGCCCTATCAGAAAAACACAGTTATTAACTACCTTGCCCTAACCTGAAATAAAAACTACTTCTTTAAGGTGAGTATGTTGTGCTCTCTTCTCTGATGCCATGCTTTTACTGACTTCTTGTGTTAAAAACAACCACGCTGTGTTGCTGTATTTATAGGGAGAAGACAGAGTGATAAGCACTAAGTATCCACTGTGTGTATCTGACACTAGAAGACAGAGAAGGTTGTCTGTCTGTCAGGCAACCTACACCCTGCAAAATCAAGTGTTTTAAAAGCCAGCATTTTAAATGGCCAAGTCAGTTTTTGCCCTTACAGGTGCTACAGGACATGTAGCTGCACTATATATATTTGGAAGATTCAACGTTTAATTCATGTTTCAGAAACCTCATATTATTTTCCTGCTGGTGCTAGTCTTGTCTGTGTTTCACAACTATATCTGTTAAGGTCAGAGCTATCAAATCTGGTTAGTCCCAGCCTGATTTTCAGAGCAGGCAAGTCTCCTGCAACCCTCCACTTCATTTTAATGGGCCTCTGGGCACACACAGCACTACTGCGAAGGAGGCCAGCTATGTAGGTCCCAAAATATGGATTGGTACCTAATTTAGTGTGTCCAGGGGTGAAAATGTTGGCTTAGTATTCTCTCTCCCTGGGACTCATACTCCATGTATTGCTTCTTGTATTTGAGATGGGAGCTGTCACTCGCTATATGCCAGTACAGAAGCCAAGTAGGTCAGTGCCTGTAGGTACTGCTCTATATTATACATCCACCCCCATGGGTGAGCTACCACCCTCTGTTGCATCTTACTGTAGGTACTTCACTGAAGCATTTTGGTGGGGCTCTGCTCAGGTTACCCTGGTCCTGAGGGCTGCTTGAGCCCTGGTTGAGCAAAGGAGCAAAGCAAGCTCCTCTTCTTCAACGGGTTCCTGTAAGGGAGATTGAGGGAGTTGCCCCTTCTGGAAGAGTTGAGCCAGAAGAGGCACAGTGGCAAAAGCAGCCAGAAGACAAACTGTGAGTTCAAACTGCATATACATCTCTACCCTAAGCTGATTTGTGGTTTGGTCCAGCTTTCCTCTCTTCCCTGAGCCTCTTCTACTTCACTCTTAGCTGGATCATCTTTATCTACTTTCTGTGGCCCTTCCTTCATGTTTCTTTCATTCAGCTGATCTCTTCCTCACAGAATGCAGAACCCCACGTTTCACTCCCAAACCAGCTGTAGGGGAGCAGAACACCTAAGCATGCACACATCTTCCGCTGAGACACAGGAGCTTGCTGCTTGCCTGCTCCAGGTCTCTTTCAAGGCGGAGGGAACTAAAGTAGCTTAAAACACCTATTACTGTTGAAGATGAACATGTGACTGCCTCAAACTGCATCGCCACTAAAGGCTTAAAAATAATGCGGTCTGCTGCCATCTGCTTACACATCTTTCCTCCACCCTCCATTGCTCTTGTCACTTCAGGCTGCTGTAAGCTCTTCAAAGTAAAGACGATCTTCTCTGCCTTTGCAAAAGGCATGCCACTGTGGCACCTTCCCTACCCCATCTTTGCTTAGCTCCCAGCTTGCACTGTTGCATTTGTTGCACAAATAAGAGGGTTGATAGTTTTATAATTTAGTCTTAATGGGGATGTGGATTGAAGCAAACAGGAGTTTCATTTTGTGGTATCTGCCCAGTTGTAACTCATCCCTAACATGAATTTGTTGGTCACACTAAGATCTCAGGTATTGATCAATGATGTAATTACCATCCTATAGTAGGACAGATGATGTAATTCTTACCCAGTTACTGAAGACAGTGACCTTGAGACAGATCAGATGGCTGAGTAGCATAGATGGTTCACTGATTATAAAATGCCCTTGTTTTAAAACTAAACTGTCATCTGTTAATTATTGAGGAGGAACAACTACAACAAAATGCCAGTATGTCACAAAAGATACAGCATATCTTGACTTTTACCAGCAGTTACATATTCCTGTTTTGACAGGCGACTTTTGATGGTTTTGTTTCTTTTTTGCTTTGGCCGTCATTTCAATTTACATTAAGATAGCATAAAACCTGACTTCTGTGAGCTGATGGAAGAGATTTGGTTTGGTAACTAGTCACACATTAAAAAAAAAGAAAAGAAAAAGTAAAGGTGTATGTGATAGGAGAAATTCTGGTAGATGGGAGGAGAATATATGGTCAAGTTTTGCCAATGGGAAAGCCTAGTTCCTCCCTGCCCAAGTAGAGATGGCTTAAATATACATTTGAGTAAGAGGTAGCAGCATCACTTTTCATTTGAATACTTAATGGAAAAGTGACAAGCACTAACCACCAGCTTTTGCATCTAGATAAACAGTAGGCAAAACTCAAGAAAGTCATGGAGATAAAAGAAATAAAACCATTTGCTATGGTTGTTAATAATATGATAGGGATATTTTTCTTTCAGTGGAAAGAGGTTCTGAGAGACCCCAGTACAAGCATAAGACACATTCAGTTATGAGAAGCATGGATCCTAAGAAGAAAAAACAGGTTTGAAAAGACAAATGGTTGAAGAGCTGTTTTTGGTTCTACTGTTGGTATTTTCTTCTTAACAACTAATGTTCTTCTGGCCTAACATTTGCTGGTTTGTGTCAGAATTTTTTTTTATTCTTTTGTTCCTCTCTTCTTAGTCAACTGGTCTATTTGCAAGATAAGCATTAAACTGAAGAACTTACCAAAGACAACTTCTCAAGCAGATCATTACTAAAAGTAGTGGAAGAAATCTGCATGGATTTGTGACCTAATAAGACTATAAAAGAGTGATCTGACTAATTAATTACTGCAATGAATTGATCTTAGGAAATCATAGAGGCATAGCTCAGTCAGACTCTATATCTTCCCCTTTCTCTGAGCCAGACTTTTCTCTCATAGCTTGTGTTTGAAACTAATGAATATTACGGGAAAGAATTTATTTTTGAGTTCTACGAGCATGTACTTTCTATTGTTGAAATACACTTTCCTCTTTTATGGACTTTCCACGTCTTCTGTTTTCCCACAGTATTTGCTTAATATAACATTGTCAAATGTCTAGGGGACTCCTAATGTGTAAGATCTTATAGTCTGCTAAAAGCAGTTAAGATGTCTGGTTCTTTATGTTCAAAGGACCTTGTGCATGAAAATCCTTCATGCTGTGTCTTAGTGAGAATTTCAGGTTTCAGAGGGATGAAATAAGAACTCTGATGGATGTGGTCCCTTCAGTAGTATTTCTTTTCTATATGGGCAATAAATCTAGATGTGGATAGTTGAAATTGTGAGAAAGTCATGAAAAGGAGGAAATTACTTTAATTCTGTAACGCCAAAGGAACCAGAAAACTTCTCAAACACACTCTGCCTCAGGGATTAAGCATGAGTCTTCATTTTTTAGCAAGGTTCTGTAGAGGGGTGCAACCACTTCAAAAATTAAGTTTCTTTGGCAGGCAGAGGTTCCAGTTGTGTGGGGAACCCTTCTTCACTGATCCGTGAGACCAGCTGCTGAGCATTCTGCTCTCCTCTATGGTTTCATTACCACAGCTTTGCATGAGCTGGGCAACTCATGTTTAGAATAACAGAATCGTTACCGTTGGAAAGGACCTTTAAAATCACTGAGTCCAACTGTTAACCTAACCTAGCCCACCACTAAATCATGTTCTTCGATGCCACATCTGTATGTTTTTTAAATACCTCTGGGGATGGTGACTCAACCACTTCCCTAGGCAGACTGTTCCCATGCTTGGTAACTCTTTCCATGAAGAAATGTTTCCTAATACCCAATTTGAACCTCCCCTGGCACAGCTTGAAGCCTTTTCCTCATCCTGTCACTTGTTATGTGGGAGAAGAGGTGAGCCCCCACCTGGCTACAGCCTCCTTTTAGGCAGTTGTAGAGAGTGATAAGGTTCCCTCTGAGCCTCCTTTTCTCCAGGCTAAACAACTCCAGTTTCCTCAGTCTCGTCAGACTTGTGCTCCAGACCCTTCCCCAGTTCCGTTTCCATTCTCTGGACACTGTCCAGCACCTCAATGTCTTTCTTGGGGTAAGGAGCCCAAAACTGAACACAGGGTTTGAGGTGTGGCCCCACCAGGGCTGAGTCCAGGGGAACAATCACTGCCCTGGTCCTGCTGGCCGTACTATTTCTGATACAGGCCAGGATGCCATTGGATTTATTGGCCACCAGGGCACACCTGGGCACACACTGGCCCTTGTTCAGCCAGCTGCTGGCCAGCACCCCCAGGTCCTTTTCCACTGGGCAGCTTTCCAGCCACTCTGTGCCAGGCCGGTCACATTGCATGGTGTTATTGTGACCCAAGTGCAAGATCTGGCACTTTGCTTGTTGAACCTTATAAAACCGGCCTCAGCCCATTGATTCAGCCTGTCCAGATTCCTCTGCAGACCCTTTCTACCCTCCAGCAGGTTAATACTCCCACCCAACTTTGTGGTGTCTGCAAACTGACTGAGGGTGCACTCAATCTCCTTGTCCAGATCATTGATAAAGACATTAAACAGAAATGGCCCCAACAGATGAACCATTATCATCCTTGTTGTTGTCGTCCGGTTCCACTTGGATAGCCCCATTCCAGTTATGCCAGGGCACCCGGGAAGGTGGGGCAGTCACACAGGGAACGTGTGTGCTGTGCCAGGCAGGAACTTGTCACCACTGCCCCCTGTCCCTTATGTCATTCTGTTCAGCCAGGCAGAGAGAGGACAGGGAATCTTCTGTATCATGTATCCTGACTGCCTGCTGGGCCTGTCCCAGGGAAGGTAGGTAGGGTGCAGTTTCAGTATTCTATCTCTCTCTCGCTGATGCTCCCCAACCTACTCCTCTTTGAGCTCTCGCACAAAGCGGAGGAGTTCCTCCACCTGGGCACACCTCCTACAGCTGTTCTCACTGCTGCTGGCTGCTACTGGCATAATTTTGCAGATGAAGTACAGAAAGGCTGAAGGACAGGCTTGTAAGAGATCAGCGATGCTGAGGGTTGACTTCATAAATTTGCCAAATCATTTGCAACTGTTTTATCCTGTAGGTCACCCTTCTGCTTGAATCCTATTCCCCATTGTTTTCAATTTTGCTCTTTCATTCTTTTGTCATTGATTTGCTCTCTCTGCTCCCATTTTTTCAGTGTGGTCACAGATCAGTTACCTCAGCTAACTCGCATCTTTGACTTGGAGCCTTTATACATTCAGAGACAGTGGCATATCACTGAACACTTTCTCCCCCTATAGTACTTCTTCAGAGAGTGAAATTTGCCCTGGGGCTCTAGAGCAGACTTCAGTCTGTGTATCAGCTCCTAAAGTCCAACTGTTTAAGCTGCAGCGCACCCCCTGCATTTTGCTTCTGCACTTAGTTGTATTGTTTTGTTGTTTCAAAACAACATAAAGTGACTGTGCTTGTCCAGGAAGCTTTCACTTGACGCAAATTCCTTTTTATTTTCTTATTTCTCTGTCAGCTACTGCCTTGCCCTCCAAGTTTAGATAGCAGTTGTCAGGAGATTTAGACCTTCAGATGACTCTTTATGTTAACTATTTTTCTCTCTTTTCTCTCTCTTTGCCAGCTAGGGTGTCTAAAAAACCACAAACCTCTAGCAAAATCATGGGTAATAAATCAAGCCATTTGTCCCAAATCTCTCTCCTCGTTACAGCTTTTAAAAGCTGTTTTACAGCATGGAAGTGAAGGTTAAACCCTGGGCTGTTTTTCCTGCACAGGGAGTTTGTACATGGCTCTACTCACCTGTGTTCTATGTATGAGTAGAGACCTTCCTTGTTCAAGGTTCTCCACATTATATGGGAGAGGGGAAGAGCCCAGACCTCTACTGTATTGCATCCAGTGGGATCTCAAGCTCAAGGATGCTTTTTCCAGATGCTTACTCACTCTTGCTCCAGGAAACCTCCCTTTTCTTCAGAGCCCTTTGCTCCCCTGCCCTGAGCGTGTTTCAGACAGGCTGGGTAGACTGTCCCTGGAGATGTCCTGTTCCAAATTTACTGATGTTTTAGGGTGTCTGTTGTGGCAAGTCCATAACCATCTGAACCTTAAATAATTGTGGTTCTTTAGATACTGCGAGGCACTTTCTTATCTGATGTAAGTTGCTATAACTCTTCAACCTAGAAAAACTCCTATAGGTTTGCACCAAAGCACTATCTGGTGAATTATGGTGATGGAAATCTTCCTCACACCCCTTGGTAGACCACGTTTTTCATGTTGCAGCTGGGGAGCTGGGTCTCTGAAATCAGAGCATGTATCCTCTGCTTCCTAACATTCTTCTTCATAAAATTGTGAAGAGGTCTGGACACAGCCCAGTTAATTCTGGTTTATTTTCTTGCCCTGAATTTCTTCACTAGTGAGTGAATTTTTTTTCCACATCTGTTCACTGCTCTGCTAGCCAAAGTGGAACATTATGGAGACTTGTTGCGTAGTCTAGAGAGTGATGAATTGTGAGGATGAGAGATCTGCATATCTGATTTTCCTGGAAGAATCAAAGGAAAGTCAGGATGATTTTTAAAACATGGAGACTGAGTTGTTACTGCTTACCTGCCTCAACCTCTGACTTCAGTGCCTAACACTAAGGGATGTGGATGTTATTAGATCAGGTATCCAAAACTCACGTGAATCAGAATTAACTCCTGTATGCTCCATGAAATAATAATCAGGCTGTACACATCTCTGTCTCGTCTTGGGATCTGAGCGGTTACGCATTTTCAAAAAATAAGCATATATTTGGATGTGGTATGCTTCTTCTTGCAGTAGTTCTGCTTGAAAGTGAGAGAATTTGGCTGAACCCTTTGCTCAGCCTGGCACTCACACCAGGTTGCAGCTACATTCTCTTGTACTGTGTTACTCTTTCTCTAGTCAAGATAAATTCACCAGATGGAGGAAAGGAGCTCTCCAGCCAGAGCACTCACCATGAGAGTCGTAGAACACTCTGACTTAGTTTCATTTCATCTCCACTTGGAGGAAGGTTTCAATTTTCTTTGCCTAACTCTTTAGGATTGCTATGAAAGCCTGATACCGACACATGGATTTTGGTTTTTCCCCATATATATTTACCTGTTCAGAGGAAAAAATATTCACCTTGATCCACATAATAGACTTATGTAGTAGGTGAATGCAGAAGACAAGACAGTGATGTTTGCAGAGCTTGGTTTTTTTTTGATTCAGATAGTTGAGAGCCAGGAAGTCCAACTTAAATACAGAAGTCAGCAACTTAGAGCTCTGTCTATATGGGATAAAAAACAATACCCAGGCTTTCTTTATGCTACAGCTCTTATCATGGTTACAAAGATATGGCAGTAATGCTTCAGACTCTCCCAGTGTAGATGTAGTTTATTATGGGCAGTAAAAGTCAGGTGTTTCTATATTTACTGCTAGAAATATGTGGGTTTTGTGATGTTTGCAGACACCTGAACAAGACAGAGTTTGTGTGATACAGTGTGATGGGGTTAGATCCCTGACTTTTATCTTAGGAGGTTTTCAGAAAATCTCAGCAGTGCCTTAAGTCCCTTTGAAGACCTGTTCCCAGCTCCCTGGTTTCCAGTGGAGCACCTGAGAGATCAGCCCATGTGTAGCTTTGCTCCACCCCCGCATTTGGAGGCTGCCTGCCTGCTGCTCTTTAAGACTCTTCTGTTTTTTAAATCACCCCTGCAAACCCATGCTTAGTCTCTCATTTTGGGGAGGGAAGTAGGAAGCACCAAGGCCTGCAAGTCAAGTTTATAGGAAGGTCCCATCCAACAAAGGGAAGGATCCCATCTAAGTGGGACCTATTTTGCAGGGTTTCTTTCTTCCTCTGCTTGTACATCTTTCTTAAAATCTGAGAGGTTTAGCATCAGTGTTGAAAAGATGCTCTGCAAAGCCCAGATCTGGAATGTTCCATGGTAGAATCTGCCTGCCTGCCTCTCTTTCAATAAAATTAGAAAGTTAGACCTTTTGCCTCTATTTCAAAAGAGTTACTCAAGGAGACAGTGACTTTACAACTCCTCTCTGTCATACCATAAAACTGGGTGGTAGTCATCTTTGAGGAAAAAACGTTTCATACCCTGTTGCTCTTTTCTTGTGAGGCTCAGCAGCCGTGGTGGTTCCCTTTGCAGAGGGTTCAGGAGTGTAGCTGGCACCCTAGAAAATGAAAAACACTTGAGTCATTTGCATAGTGGATCAGAATCCAGCCTGCCTGGCTGCCAGAGCAAAAAACCACAAACTTTCACATTTGAGTCATCTGCTGAAAAGCTACGTATTTTTATGAAGAAAGAACTAAATGTTTGGTTTAAAGTAATTTTATTTGCTTTCTTGTAGCCAAGTCACCTGACTCTTAGATGGTGAAGGTTATGTATCAACAAGATTTTCTTGCCATCTTTCTTTGTCTGCTGAACTACAATGATCATAGATTGACCTTGCTTTCAGACATAAGAACAGTTGTTTGATTCAAGTGTCAATATCAGTGCTTGTGTCTATAGAAACCAATCAACATTTCCTCTTAATTTTTGTAAATAGGCTGTGACCATGACACTTAGATTTCCTGTCTCCTGCATATCTGAATCAAAAATTCACTGCACACAGTGTTGTCTTGTCTTCTGTGTTAGCTATCTATTGCCTCACTAATAGTCATCTTTATTATAGTCTGTAGTTCTCCTGTTGAGATATGTCCAGACATCACTGGAGCCTATAATCTTTCATTTTTATTCTACATCATGGATTTGTTTGAGGGACTTTCTCAGCAATAGCTGTAGAAAATTGCAAGTAACACAAGAAAAGCAGGTTGAACTGCCTACCATCAGCATTGCACAACATTCAGGATTTTTCCAGGATAACCTTTTAAAATTACTTTTTTCCAAAAGCAGTGGCAGTTTAGTGTTGATTTTTCTTTCTTTTTATGTTTCAGCATGAATGATTCAGGTTGTCTTGAGAACAAGATACAAAACTCTGCATTTTTGTACCTTTTTAAAAAATAGGTCACCTGTTTCATTTGAGTACCTGTGTAGCACCTTCACATTTGGGGATGAATATTTGAAATTTGGCTGTAGAGTTGCCCCAGTATTAGGGATTTGCAGCCATAATTAGTCCATATCAGTCCATATCAGACTGTCCATAATCAGACAGTATATAAACTCTGAGATCTCTCATTTTCTACCCACACAGCAGGAGCTCGTTCGGTAGCATTGAGTATGCCGTATTTTAAAGCTGAAGAACTTTCTTTGATATTTCTGCATTGGTCTCCTGAGGAGTGCTTTGGTCCTAGGCACATGGGAGGCAAAAAAAAGGAGATTGCCCTCCCATGTTTTTAGCAAAGCTGTTGTTTGCTCAGACAGGGTGCAGCAGAAGGAAAGGATGGAAAGAGAACACAAGCTGTGGAGGATGTGCTCAGGAGTAGTACTGAGGAACAAGGGACTGAACCAGGAGATGGAGGGGCAGTTAAGACTAAAAGCACCAGGTGTGGGGACAGCATTTTGGAGCTGGTGTGACAGTCAAGAGATGGACTGTGTAATGCGATTGGGATTAAGATGAGGAACTGGGAGGAAACTGGTGTAAAGAGTCTGAGGAGGGAAGCAGCAGGACTGGAGCCACAGAAAAGGAAAATCTCTGTTCTGTATGTTGGTATGGAGTTTGTGATTCCCTGAGGCTGCATTTGGATGCTGCTTGTCCTGTCTGGTATGAAGATACAGGATCATTTCACCTATGGTTTGTTGTAGTCCAAGTGCTTGATGCAGCCTCATAGCCCTCCTAAGACAGCAGACTGACTCATGCAATCCTGTCCCTCTGCATCAGTGCAAAAACCCTGGTGTGAAAATGCACAGTTTAGCTTAAACTGCTGCTAAGTCTGTTCAAAGTGTCTAACTTCACACTTGAAGTGCATGAGCAGCATTCATACAGTTTGTTCGAGCAGCTCAGTGGTGGAGAAGCAATCTCCATCAAGAGGATGCAACAAGTGTCTTGCTGGCAGTAGTACCTCGTGTGAATGCATCTCTTTCCACCTGCTCCTACACCTTAATCTTGCTGTCCCTGTGCTGTCAGCATGAATCTATGAATGCCAACTGGGTGTCTTAACGCTACAGCTTTGGTTCACGTGAGATCCTTGATAGCTTGCAGTTATCTCTGTTCCTCCAATAGAAGAGGTCTGGTTTCATTTTGAAGTTTCAGCCCTGGTAATGACTTTGACCAGTGTAGATGCCCTCTTTTGGGTCTGCCTCTGTCAGCACGAGCTTCCCACATGCTCACTGCAGCTCCCCATGGAAAGGACCCTCTTTGGTGAGTGCTCCTCAGCTGGTTTGAGGCAGAACTGGGTTAGCATAAAAGAACCTAAAGAGTCGTTTGTAGCTGCTCCAGTTTATTTTCACCATAACGGATTACAAAATGCTTTTACACCAGACTGTTAGCACTTCTGAAGGGAGACAGTCAGCACAGGAAGAGGGGCAGCTGGTGCTGAGCACATGTGTGGGAGGAAAATCTCATCAAGCAGCATAGCTGGGTTTGGAAGGGACCTTTGTCCACAATCTCAGTCTCTCTGAGTTCTGTCTCTGTGATGGGGGAAAAAACCCTCCTAACTGGGGTGTTGTGAACATGTGCTAATTTTAGTAAATCAGGCAGTTAGGTAATAGGGTGACAGCCAGAAAATAACCTAGAAGGAAATAGTTGTTCTGTCTTTAAAGCATAGTGTTTAGGGCCATTTTTAATACTGAGAATGAAGCAAACTACTGAGGATTGCTTATTCAGTAATACCAGCTTTACTATACCATGAATGGCACCATTTCCTGTGGAAAAAAACCCCAGTGTGATCACTAAATTAAGAATAAAGATTAAATGTTACACAATTGGCCACATTTCTGGTATTTCCTTGCCTTTTAGCTTCTGGCTTAACATTTCTGACATGTCTGTATATGTTTGTATGTCTGTGACCAAGCTCACAGTTGCTCATACTTTTTGTCCTAAGATGTTAAGCACTTTAAAGAGGGCTTAGAGGACATTGAAGCACCTTACACTCTTGCCATTATGTGCCTTTAAGCACATTTCTGTCTCCAGAAGTGCTTACCTCTGGTTCTTAAAAATGATTGCAACTGTAAGTGAAGGAGATGAGAGGGATAAATGTTCTTCTAAATCTGGTAGAAAATCAACGTTGGTAATTTTTTGCAAATCTCCCTGATAAATCATTTCTGTGAATTTGTAAGTCCTTGCTTTGTAACAGGTGAGCGAGAGGTACAAAAAACTAAAGTTATGAAACCACAGATGTTGTCAGAAGGAAACAGAGCCAGGTTGACTCTCATAACTAGGCTTAAATAATTTTGAAAATGACACTATTTGAAATTAACTTACTTGCACAGAATTGGGTGTCTTACTGTATAACAGGGGAAACAGGTACACTGATAAGTAAAAAATAAAATTACAGAATACTGGGTGCTGAGCATGCATCACTCCAGCTGATTTCATTTGAGTTATGAGGATTAACTCTGAAAACCAAACATGCAAAGTTTGAGGTGCAAAAGTAAGTTGATGTGAAAAAATGTTCACCTTGGCAAGTTTGTTTGCCCCAGAGTAAACGACTCCACGCGTAAGAGCAATCCCTGAGTAACTGCCCTTGGCTGTGGTCTCAGGCCAGGGTGCCTTGCTGTAAACAAGAGGTGGCTCACCACCCTGCCTGGAAGGAGCTGCCCTCCCCCGGGTGCTCGCTGCCCCATGGCACACGCCCTTCCGTGCGCCCAACTGCCGTGTTTGTCACACCGGCTCGACACGCTGGCTCTGGCTTCGCAAGGTCACTCCTACCTGCAGTATGGGTAGAATTAGAACAGTGATGGGAAAGGCTTTGGCTTTTTTTCTATCTTGAGGAGGTAAACGATGTTGTGCCGTGTCCAGGCAGTCTGTTTTTTGAACAGCATTGGGGCTTTTGTTGCTGGGGCCAGGGTGTTTCATAGTTTGACTTTGCTGCTATTCTGTTTGTTTTATTCAGCCAGGGACATATCACAGATCTATTTTTTGATCAGGCAGCATTCCTGTACTATAATAATTCAGAAGCAGAATTCACACACTAGTTGTGTGAAACGCCTGTTGATTACTTCTCTACATGTGCTTCTTGCCCTTGTCTTCCCTTAGGTACAGTTTACTCTGCAAGTTGTAAACTCCATGGAGCAGGTGTTTGTACAGTGCATAGCACAGCAGGACCCAGGTTTCATCGTGGTGTCTGGACATGCTCTTATGTAAGTAAGGGTACTCTGTCTTGCTGAGCAATTAGAATAGTTCACATTAGCAGAACTTGTAGAGTTTCCTGTGTGCAGGCTGATGAGAAAAGGGATTTTTCTTTCCAGGCTGAGAGGGGCTTTGGAAATGTTCTCCAAATCACACCGGCAGCTGGCTCTTTGGGCACTGGACAAAGACATGATTTGGAAATAGCTTCAAAGTTTAGAGATGGCCCTTCACATACTAATTCTCCCAGATGAGTTAAGTGGGGGAAGTTCACACCTCCTGTGGTGCTTTTGTTTCAGTCTGCCGAGCTGCAGACTCAGCACGAGTGCAGCATGCAGGTTTTCATAGTGAGAGCTTTTGTCGCTCCCAGAAGTGCTAGAAACTTAATTGCTTTCAAAGGCAAGCATGGAATCTGGAGGACCCGGTACAACCTGCTGAGAGAACATAAATCATGAGATACTATCAGGTTTCTGTGCTTGGGCTTGCGTGGAGTGAGTTTACTTTGGGAGCGAATGCCTTTGGAATACACTGGTGGTTTTTTTGTTGATTCTTAGACATAGCAGTAATTGTTGTTGGCTTTGTTAACAGGCATCTATGTCCTGTTCTGAAGTTACTGTTCATGTCTTCTAAAAAGTGTGCAGACAAAAAGAAATATTTGTTCTGCCTTGAAATCATGAAAGCATTTCTGCATTTAAATGGATTGATAGCCTTGATCAAGGTTGTTCCCAGCCCTCATCCCTTCAAATAGGTATGGAAAGAGACCTGGTCCGTTGTCATTTGACCACTGCTGTTTATCTTTGCTTATAGACAATGCTTAAAATGCCAGTATTTACTTGTTCCTTTTTTTTCGTGCTAGCTTGCCAGCTACTTTTGTCCCTAAACAAATGAACCATGATGGCAACTGAGAAGAAACTGCCTTTTGTAGATAAGGAATAGAATTTTCAAATGACCTTATATAGTATGCTTCTCTAGGTTTTATTTTCCGAAGCAGTCCTTGTAAAAATTTGTGGAGCAGGTCCTTCAGTTGGTCTGGGAGGTTTTTGGCATTTTTATCCACAACCCAGTTTTAAATGTAGTTTTCCTCATCTCCTTAAGTGATTAGTTGATAGGCTCTCCATTCATAGGAATACTGTTTTGATATATTTTGCATGGAAACTGAAGCAGGAAAAGGTTTTAAGGTAAGCCAACCAAGTAATCTAGGGTCTTTTGATCAGTTTCCATTAGTATTAAACCAGTAATCTGCCCTATTAGATGTCAGAAAGGAAGCTCAGTGTTTAAAGAAGATAAACATGCCAATTGACATTCAATATGTCTTCTCAAGTCACCAGCAGAAACCTCGTTGAACCTTGTTGGCAGAGGTGCCTTCTGCAAGGGTTCCTAAAAACACCTCCTCAGGTCTTGGCTTAGTTTCTGAAATGCTCTGGCGCTGCAGTGGGTCTGGTGCCAGCACTGAACGCTTGGTCTGGCTCCAGTTGGAGCTGAAGAAAAGCTGAGTTTTAAGACCTCTAGGATGCCTTCAGGTCCAGAAGAAACTGAGCGCTGGAATAATGTGTCATCCAAACTGTGGTGTATTCCTAGAAATTGATGAATATGCTGTTTTAATTTGGGGAGTTTATATAGTTGAAGTTACTGAGATCTTAATGCTTAGAAGAGAGTTCTGCAGCTCTTTAAGATTGCCTGGCACACAAACAAGCAAAGATCTAAATTGCTTTGAGCTGCTGACAGTTATCACAGCTTTGTGCAGACACACCTTTGCTGGTACTGACAAGACACAAATACCAGTTTCATATCACTGTACTCTCCTTGGCTGGTGTACATCTTAAAACAGTACTGTACCTTCACAACTTCGGCACAGAAAATGGAAAGAAAGGGTCAGCAGCAACAGTAGCTTCTTATCAAATGGTTTAAAATGCTCTGAGTAAAGACAGCATTTTAAAACAAAACTTCATCTGTTGTTTGAAAACTGGACATTTAATGCATTACATCACTCTGATCCCAGTCCACTCTGCTGAAGTCACACTGGATGCAAGAGCAGGCTTTGGTCTGTGAGGTGGACAGTAGCAAGGGAAGGAAAAACATAATTTTCTTTCTGCAACACTGAGTTCCTTCAAATGTCATAGATAACTGAAAAGTCTGTTTTCAAAACATCTCTGACTCTATATGCAAATAAAATTTCTGTGATTTTGGCTTTTACTAGAAATCGTGTCCATTATGCATCTGTGTGACAAGGCACTGGTATATTAGTACTAAATGCTTCCTAAAGAAACTCATTGGAAATCCAGGGTGAAAAGTGAAGAGGCATTGAAGATCCCCCTAATCTATATCATGGACCACTATATATTTCACACAACTGTCAGAAACCTCTAATAGCCTACCTGTTGATGCAAGTTTCATATAAAGAGTGTATTGACAGATTTAAATGTATTTAGTCTCCTAAAACCATAGATTGACATTATGGTGGCTGTTGGCCACTTCAGTGAGCCCTTGCCTGCAACTACGGAGTTAGAAATGAACAGGCAGACTCTGGCTGGTATCATTGGTGTGGCAGTGGGGATATATTAACTTTACTAATTTGTTGGGAAAAGAAGTGTCACAATTTGACACTCCAATGGCAAAACTATCAGTGTTCTCAGCTGCTGTTAGCACTGGATTTACTCTCAGTACTTTTGCCATCTGCTATGAAAGCATTGCAGACTACTAGAGGAGTGGGAGACTACACTGGCTTTGGGAAGCTTTCAGCAGAGCCGAGCAGATTCTTTGATTTGCTATGATCAAACATCCTGATTGACAGAGTGTAACTTGAGTTCCATTTCGGACTCAGTGACTGAAGTTTATTGTGAATTCTTCTAACGATGTGGCATGCAACCTTCTTGAATTAAAAATTACAATGCCTGTGCTCCCCGGGTGCTGCAGAGGTGGCACAACAGCAGCACTGACTGAAGCCTCTGCTGTGGGTGCATGTTTGCTGCCTTTCTGCTGGACATTGGCCCTGCTCTTAAGGGGCAGCAAGGCAGGCCTCAGAGCAGGCACTCAGCACAACTAACACCTTTGTCAGCTGGAACATTTTCTCTGATTCTTTATTAGGTTTCTGTCACAATGTACAAGATGCTGTGATGATTCGGGTTACTTTTTTTAGCCTGTGACCTGTATTTCTACCATTGTAGGCTCTGAACAGTTTTGTCAGCTCTGGATTGCTCTGTGGCTCTCCTGGGATAGGTGATGGTCTCCTGCACCTTCATCAAGCACTAACCTCATAGGCATTGCTCGGTAAATAATTCCAATGCAAGGTAAACTTGCCTTGCCGCTCTTAAAATTCTCAGTCTTCTGAAAAGCCAGTAGATGGGGTGTGTGCAATTCCTGTGCAAAATCACTGTACTTCTCAACCCAAAGATCCAACTGTAGTTTCTACATTTTTGTTGCAGAGACTGTTGTTGTTGTTAGCAATGGCTCTCCACATGAATCACAAATTTAAGCAACCCTGAGTGGAAGCACCAAAAATTCTTGATTGATATTTTTGCATGCAGTACTCTGAGCATGATCTACTGTGCACCTTCCAACACTGTTAGGTCTTTGAAATCTGGGTATGAATTTTTATCGTAAGCTTTTCTTTTTCCTTTTTTTAATTGAACTATTAATGAACTAGAAAGGTATTGGATAACTGAAAACAGACTGGGTTACCACAGACTTCTGCTTGATTTGAGATTGCAGTATTAGGTATAGATGCCATGGGGACAGCTAAGAAATACATCATGTTTTGTGTCTCCAAGCCCAGCATGTAAGAGTAAACATCTATTTGTAGACATGATTCTCTTGATCATAGATGTGAAAATTGAATTTGCTAGCAGTGTAAATTAAAATATTTTCCTCTTCTTAATAATGATCATGTAAATAATCATGTTAATATAAATCATAGAAAAGGTCACTAATCATATTCCAGAGTGGATTTCATGCCTACAGGTCAGTTATGGTAGACTTGAAATAGGAAGGAATCTAAAACAGGAGACAAGTGACTTTGGGACAGATGGGTCCCTGAGTTGTTTTCCTTAGAGGTCACAACAGAGCAGAGCATGAACCAGCATGGAAATAAGCTGGCCCAAGGTAATTTATGCCATTCAAAATGAAACTGTCTAGAGATAAGAGTCCTATTAGGTAGGTCCTAGCTGCTTATACCTGATTGGCAATGGAGGAACCTTCAAATGATTTGGTAATACTTAACCAAGGGAACTCCACAATCCATGTCTGACAGGTATGAACTCAAGGTGGAAGTATCTTACCAAGAAGTAAGTTAGAATTAGAATACTATATTGAAGTTATCTTATGAGAAGAAGCGTGGACACTTACGGCAAAGATGCACAGCTGAAGTTCCCTGAGAGGTATTTGGGAAGAAATGTTGTGCATATGCACGTACACTCTGCTCCAAGCTATTAATGCAATTATGGGAAGGTAAAAATCTTCAAATAGCAAAGTAGCTTCAGTTAATTCAAAAGAAAAGTTTAATAGTGGAATATGACAGAGTCCTGAAGGCACTGGTTTTGTTTGTGCCTGTGATGAAAGGGGCAAATAACACGAACCTGTTACCTGTTACTCTGCCTTTCAGAAGAGAACCACCAGAGCTGTGTTTTAATCTGGTGTGGCAAAGTGTGCACAAAATACTCTGAGTGTTTAACAGTTGCACAAATGATTCACTTTCCTAGCAGTCTGATTTTGTATTATAATATGTTTCCCTTCTGTCTTTAATGTGCAGTTCTGCTGAGCATGCAGTTCACATTGGCTGCCTCGGGCAGACTGCAGGTCAGCTTTTGAATGTAGGAGAATTCATGAAATTTAAGTATTTTGTGTACAGTTAATAGCAGTTGCGCAAGTACAAAGGCTTTGCTTTATCAGCAGATGTAGTCTAGGTTTACATTTATGTCCACATTCAATCCTTACATTTATTGCAGTCGAGAGAAAAAAATCGGGAGCTCGGTGCAGTCTTTAACAATCTGCTTTGGTAGCTGGCCAGTCCACTTACCCTTGAGTGAAGCACATGGTAGGGTGGTTCTTTCTTCCATTAACTCTTTGATGCTTGGAAATGGGGATGATTCACATGATGTGATGGGGAGGGGGAAATACTGTAAGTGCAAGATTAGCAAAAACTTTGTACTCACCTTGTGCCAAGCCAGGAAGGGATTCGTGTACTATGGGAATGATTCGATGGCAATGTTTGCTGGACTGCTGTTGCAGACAAGGGATATTTGAGAAGGCTCTGCTGGAGTCTGCGTGGTAAGTGGAGGGCAGCCTTTCCACTTGGAAACTAGTATTGGGTTGGGCACTTTCTGGCTAAGTCAAAAGGGTTGCTGTTGTTTGCAATAGCTCAGCTGTTTCCCTTGTGACATGGTTGTGTTTCCTCGCTTCTTGCCTGAGCTGGTGCTGGAGTTTGGAGTAGAAGGCTCTTTGCCATCATTGCTCCTGACTGGTTAAGAGGTTTTTTTGTTAGTTTGGGAAGAGATGAGGAGGAATCATATCCATGCATGGAGAAATGGTGATGAGCAGCGTGGAGAAGGAAGGCCACATACCCCTCCTTCCCAAGTGCAGAAATAACCAGTGCCGATGCGGGAGCTTGTTTGTAGCACCTCAGCTTGGCCCAGCCAAGCATCCATCATGTGGTGAGCAAAGAGTGGGGTGGGACTTCCTTGCAAGGTGATCAGTGTGATTTCCTAATGCTGTGGAGGGGAGTCATTCCTGAGCAACGGTGGGAACTTTTTTCTCAGGGTTAAGTAGCATGCTGTCCTCCTTTAAACCGGGGAGATGGCAGTCTGGGAGAAGGATATGAAA
The DNA here is from genome assembly GCA_013397115.1 of Edolisoma coerulescens. Lineage (NCBI taxonomy): Eukaryota > Metazoa > Chordata > Aves > Passeriformes > Campephagidae > Edolisoma > Edolisoma coerulescens. The sequence continues at coordinate 632,844 of VWZW01004265.1, read as the reverse complement.
AATAGATGGGCTTAAATTGAAACTTGGCATCTGTAACAGCTTTGGCAGACCTCGAGATAATACTTCAAAGTTTTTCAGCCCCACAAGGTACAGTATAATTTTCTGCTTGGTGAAAGTATTACTTGGGAGTAATTCTTGGGGTTTCCTTATGCTGGGCACTGTCTGGGTAGAAAATAGCTCCTGACTGAGCTGACTCTGAGCCTGCACGTGCTGAGCTGCTTACTTGCCTATTCTCTGTCTCCCCAAGTATTTAGCAGTAAATCTTTACCCTGAATTAGTTTTACCACACTGAGCAACAGAGTGTAAATATACCTGAGCATTACTGAATCTGCTTTTACTCTACTGAAATGATCTTCCATATTTTAAAATCATTAAAGCTGAAGCAACATAAATATTCTGTGTTTCCTGACAGCACGAAAGGAGCATGGCCTCCTAATTACCCTAATATTCAAATGTGTGCAGGGGCACTTGGAAAGCACAAGGCTCCCTCAGCTCCCTGCAGTTTGGCAGCTATCTGTCTCCCTACAGGTTTGAGTTTGGACACTGAAGAGAAATTTAGCACATTGGCTTATCTACAGATTTACCATTCTGGCACTGATGGGGTGATTCCCAGAGTTTAGTGATCTGAGGTAGAGAACATCCTTCCACAGGCAGTTAGTGCCTGTAATTCTCACCGTAGTACCTGGACCTGCTTTCACTTTGGTGGTTTACGAGGGAGAAAGCAAGTCAGCCTAGTTCAGTTGTTTTAGCCACGTGTGTTTGGAGATCATTCTGAAATAACGATTAATACATGCCTGCACGTAGGTAGGATTTCAGGTTGGAAGGTTTCTAATTGGTTTTGATGGTGTTTGCTGCTTGAATGTTGGTGATTTTTTTATCTAAGGTAAAAAGAACATAATTATTTTTAACTTATTGCAACCCCCCCTTTTCTCTTAAATGTCTTGATATGAAGTAATTTAAACTAAATTTCTGCACAGATACTTTCCAAGAGATTGGCTGTCAATTACAATAAAAAAACTGCACTTTTGCAGGGACCCAATGAGACTGTGCAAATTTAGATTTATTCTCAACGTTAAATGTGGTTGAAGATGTCATTTCTTAAACAGCACTTTTAGAAGTAGTTAGCCTAAAAGTATAGCAATTCAAAGCACAGAGGGAATGATTTTGAAGTGTAAAGTCTTGAAACACAATGCAGAGGTTGACAGTTTCACTACAATTAGAAGCAAGGCAGGCACAACTCCCACTTCTGAAAACTTTCCTATCGCACTGCTTCCTCTCTTGGCCTAGAAAACCTCAAAAAAACCACTTTGAGTGGCTTTGCTTATTGACTTAACATAGTTATGCTCAATAGCATTAGGAGACAGAGCAGAAAGGGCTGCCAAATGTGTCTGTAAAGAATAATCTTTACAGAAAGCTTCACAGAGGTATTTTTTTCCACATGCTTTCAATCTCCTGAGAATGCTGCTTTTTTGAGGAAAGCAAGTGTTAGGGAGGCTTGGTTTTTTCTTTTCTTTCTTGTTTTTTTTTTTTTTTAACAAGGCTTGTTTTGTTAGGAAACCACTCCCTTCTGCTGCTGCATTTAGACTTGCTGCTAATTGCCTTTTGGTCGAAGACATTTTCCATGAATTGCCACATTCCCCCACACTGTTACAACTTCACACTGATTGTGCTATGTTAGCGGCACTTCTGCCTGCTGCCTTTGGGAGGAGTGGCTGAGAGAAGGATCTGGTGTACCTGGGAAATTGTGAGGTTGACTGGAACTGAGGTTTGTAGCTGCTAAGACACAGCAGAGGCTGTTCCTCCCAGACTAAGATAGGTGGTATAAGGAGGGCATCCTCTTACTGTGGTGGTATATGCACTGTTCTGTTGTGTGCCACTGCTGAGGATTTTGCATAAGAAGTCATGGCAAGGTGGTATGTGGTGTGTTAGGCATATATTTTTCACCCTAGTTACACACTGTAGTGGGAAGCCAACCCCAAACTCTGGTGCCAGAGATGGTGTGTGAGGGGGGTAATGTTCAAAAGCACTCCTGGCTCACTGAGCTCCTTGGGGTGCCCACCAAGCCCAACCTCCAAGCTTGTCTTTCTCCTATAGCCTGGGGACAGCATAAGCTTCTCCTTAGCCCAGCTCTGTCCTCTGCAGCAAAACCTCCTGGATAAGCTGTGTGAAAGATCACTGCTCACTGAAGCTCCAGCACTGGACAGGAGAACTGGATGTAGCAGAGTTGTTCAGCACAGCTAATCCACTTAAACTATGGAGCTCATCTGCTGATCTTCAGGGGTGGCAGTGCTCTTAGGTGTGATAGCTAAAGAGGCTTTGGCTTGAGCTACAGTTTCAGGGCAATCAAAACCTGCAGCTCGGGCTGAGGATCTGGTTACACCAAGCTGGCCCTGACCCAACCAAACATGGTTAAAAGTGAGAGGTTGTGAGAGATAAACTCCTCTACTTAAGCCTTGTCCTAGCTCGGGAGCTGATCAGCGTGTTCAAGTGCTTTTGCAGTCTTAACTGCCTTGATCAAAGGTAGGGCTTACTTGGTCTGTGAACAGGGATGAGCTTTGCCAGTAAAAGCCCTCTTTTTAACTAGGATAATTGCATCCACAGGGGTAGTAGTTAATGTTTCGGCTTTAATCGTGTCACTGCACATAAGAGTACAGATCTTTTACAGGTAAAACCACTTTAATTTCTAATGTAGTAAGTGTGGTTGGGTCCCACCTACACTGTGGCTGTTGGTCGTGGTGCAGGAGGAACAGCTGGTGCTGTAACAGGATCTCTGACTACGTTAATCTGTTGTCCAGCCTGTCACATATGAGGGTTTTCACCTCAAAGAAGTGGTTTATAACAGTTCAGGTCCATCCAATATGCCAGTGCTGGCTGCAGGCGAGCCCACTATGGAGTTTTCTGCCATGTGACGGTCGGCAGGGGTGGCTGCAGCCCACAGGAGCAGGCAGTGGGCACTGCTTCTGCCCTGCCACCGTTTATTTGGGATGAAACCTGTATTTGTTTAGTCCTACCCTTTTTTGCTGTTGAGGGGAAGAGACGGAGAGTATGAGGAGCAGTGTGTGGTACACTGCTGAGTCCTCTACTGTCCTCCTTGCAGTACTAGAAGACATCCAGAGAAGCTAAAACTTGGTAGTCTTTTGTGAAAAAGGCTTTTAACATTCCTTTTAGCAAATTATTAGTAAATTATTATAGACCAAATACAGATCAAATAATTTTCTGCAGCTAATCCTCACGTGCCACAGGAGTGCTGCAGTCCTGTTGATTCTGGTCCCACTACAGGCAATGCAGCCAGGAACCACTCTCCCAGCACCCACGTACTACTTCTACACCACCCATGTACCACTCATACCACTGGGTATAGAGACCTGCTCCCTGCTTTCCTTCAGCAGCAGAAAGAGGCAGAAATGAAGGCAGAACTCTAATTCTGAAATTCAGGAAAGGCTGAAACTGGTCTGTTGGCATAGAGAGAGAACCAGGAAACAGGAACACCTGTGTTGCGTAGCTTTGGGCAGGTCAATTATCCCATCTCCAGTGAAATTCTCTTTTGCATAAGGTATGAATAACAATACTCAATTTACCTTGCAGGGGTGTTACAGAGCGGGCAGTTAATTTTTTTTACAGTGTTTGTGGTATGTAAAACCCTAAATGAGTGCAAAGCATTATTGCGATTTAATTTTATTGAGGGTTAAATATTGGTGACGTACCCAGCTGAGCACTTGTTGGCAATGAGCGAGGCAAGTGACCAGCAGCAAGCATGTCTGGCAGCAAGCAATGGACAAAAAAAGGAAAATGGCGCTAACTTATTCCAGTCATACCTATTTTTTTTTCCTCTCTTACCACTGTACATTTCCCATTAAGCAGATGAAGGTGCTCAAAATACCAAATTGGAACTTTGTGGTTTATTAGACTTACATTTCACTGTTTAAAAGGCAACTAAAGGTTAATGACATAAAAATTTGTCTTGTAGGAGAGTGAGAGAGTTGAAGTGCCTCCAAACATGCCCTGAATGGTCCTTAAATAATATCTTTCAGAAACAGACCATACCTGATTAGTTGGGTGGCAGATTTTTCAGTGGGTCAGTCGCATGCCAAGGCTGCTGGTTCCTCCACGTTTCGTGCTACTGCTGTTGAGGGTTTTGCACTGGATTAAAAACATGGATGAAAATCACTTGGACAATGCTGGTACCTCACGGCAGCAGCATGAGCCAGGGGATGAGCAGGGGGTTGTGTGCAGGCGTGTGTGTTGGGGGGTGCTCCAGTTCAATACATGAGTCAGTGCCAGACTACAGCATGTGCCTGTGTTAGAGCTGCCGAGTGAAAGAGAGGGACAGACAGCGTGTGTGATTTTTCTACCTTGCTCTAATTTCGTGGAAAATGGGGGCTTCCTAGTGGTGGGGTTACTCTTTAAGTGGCCAGCGCTCCAGCAGGTTTCACGTTGCACCTCGGCGTCCCAGGCATTTTGTTACTGCCTGCTCGCTCTCTTCATTTTTATTAGGTGTGAAATGCAGACGCTTGTTCTAATTGCCACTGGTAGACGATAGCACAATTGAATAACAATCTTCTGGTAATCTCGGCTAACTTCTGCCCTCGGAAAATTGCACTCTAAGCCTACAGGAGACAGCGTATTCCGGGTAGAGAGGGAAGGATTTGACCCACACTTTCTCCGTATTTGTTAATTCAACGTCTTTGCTCTGTGAGTGTCCTGAGAGACAGGTCCAGAGGTCAGCAAAGCAGAAAAGGATCTTTCCAGTGTCTTCTTTTGAGCTTTGCATCAAAGTCTGCATCGTACCCTTGTTCTTGTTGCATGTGAAAACATTGCTTAGCCGTGGATTTTTTCAGGTTTTTTTTCCCTTTCTTCCCCAGCTCTAAAAGCTGCCATGGTCACTTACCCTAACACAGCAATAGCATCAGCTCCACAGTTAGCTTCTCATTTAGTGGTGTTTCTGAAAATAACAATTGCTGCAAGAAAACAAATGGTAGACATGCAGCATATGCTGCCCATAATGTTAATTTATTGCCTTTTTTGAAAAAAAATTACAGTATGAAATTTAGGGGGCAAATCTCAAATCCTGTGAAATTCATGGCACAATGCCAGTTTATTTGAAAGAACCTTACATTTGTCCCTAAATCTTACAAGTCCTTAACTACAATTTGCTTTCTCACATGCCACTCACCTTTAAGATGATACTCCTTTTTTGGCATTATTAATTACCATTATTGTTGTTGCTGTTATTATTCCAGGAAATCTGTATGGGAGGAACGCTGAAATCTGGTTTAAAAATAGCATTTTCATGTCCTCCTACTCACTGTACTTCGTGCATAGAATGCCTTTTATAAATGCAGACTTGCTGCTTGGCTAGATAAAAGAAGCTGTCACTTGATTTCCATAACGAAGTCATTCCCAGGAGGATTTCATTGTTTTAGCAATAAAATTTTTCTGAAAGGTCTTTTATTTTGTTTGAGAAAGATAACAGAAATGAACTTCTGAGTGGTTATTCCACAAAACAATTAGAAGAAAGCAAGACTGTCTTGATTTGATGTAAGGAGATTTGTATGTGTATGAATTCCCTTTCATGTAAGATGAGAATAAATTCCCAACTGAAAATCAACTTAGAAACACACCCCCCAACAACCTTACACAAACCACTTTTTTCCCCCCTTGCTCACAGAGACGACACACATCTTTATCAGCACTCTCCTGCATAAATTTGGTCATATCCTTGAGTTCAGCCCTATTTCAAAAGGCACTTGCATAACTTCTGATTCAGATACTTTCCTGAATTAGAGGCAGTCATGGATAATCATTGCCAATTTATTACAGTGCATTAATTTCATTACCAGGTATGTTCGTATTCGTGGGGAGGAATGATCTCTGCACGCCGTATTAAGGCTGAGTGCTCCCTGAAGCAGGGACTGTGCTTCAGCTGTGGATGCTTCAGCTGTCGACCACAGTGCAGGCACAGCCCCCCCTTGCTCACATGCACCATGCTGCCCTGGCCTCTCTCACCACTTCTCCAGCATTTCTCACCCCTTTTCTCAGCTTCTTTGTGTCTCATGCCAGCATGACGGTCCTTTTCTCTGAATGCTGAACATGCTAAAGCTTGTCAGAATTACAGCATCAAAAAAGATGTAGGAAGCATATACAGTAAGTGAAAGGTCCTACTGCTTGTATTTAGTTTTGGGGTTTTTTTTAGGGGCCGGAGGGCTGTCTCTCATTTGGACGTATTTTGAGCCCTGCTTTCATTTTCCGAAGTGTGAATCAAGGCAGTTACCACTTCAGGTACTGTAGACAACCTACTACTGTAGGTAGAATAAGAACACACAATAAGAAGCAAAAGGGAAGAGAAGAAAAAACATTTTCTTTGTAGTCAGGAAAGCCTTTATGGATTTGGCATCATACTTAAAATTGCATTGTATTAAAGAAATGCAACAATTTCGGAAATTATTATTTATAGGAAGATTTGTGAATTCAGGATGTGATATTCTGACTCACCCGACAGCAAACATGTTTGCGCTCCGGCTGGTATGACTCACGCTGACATTTGTCTTAAGCGTGGCAATTGTTTTAGCCCTCTGCTTGGTGCAGGATGAATGAAACAGCTGAGCTCCCCTGTTGCAGATTTACTACGTGCAGCCACCCTGGTAAATCGAAGGCTCAGCTGTGGAGTATTTCCTGTCTCACACACACACACACACACACACACATGCACAAACATACACGTGCGCACACCCCCCCAGTAATGCTTTACTGTTAAATACTAGATTCGTAGAAAGGAAATGCATAATTACAGCGCTGCGTTTTGCACCACATAAAGCAGCCCACATCAAAAGATGTTTGTCATTAATGTTTCAACAGGTAATCTTTGGAATTACTGCCAAGCCATGTTCCTGTTACTTAGCGCTCAGTGTCGAAATCATTGAAATCTTTGTTGTAAGCCAGCATAGTCATCTTAATCCTGCAAAAAAGTTAGTCAATAGTGCCTTTGTTTTCCAGCTCTGTGTTTCATGTTGCATCAGCAGCGCAGAAGACGTGGCGGCACTGCAAGCGGGGAGAAGGTTAAGGGTGCGTTCTGGGCTGGCTTCCTAAGGAAGCGAAGCTCTCGTGGTGGCATTGTTTGTGCCTGCGCCCATGTGTGTCCCCCCAGCCTGGCAGCTGGTGTTAAGTTGCGTCCTCCTCAACCCAACGTTCTGCACGGGTGGAGGAGACGGGGAAGCTGCTCCCTGAAAGCCTTGTGTAAGTAGCACAGTAATAGCTGTGGGCACCTGAGTCTGAACCCAGTGAGGCAAAGGCCATGGCCCAAACTCAAATCTTACTGGCACCAGGGAGTTGGTACTGTGGGCATCTGCTGGAATTACTGCTGCCACCAGAGATCAAGCCTCTCTTCTCTGGTTCTCTGGGTTGTATCATTAACAATCTTCTTCAGGAGGTTTTGTCTCTGGCTGCTTAAAATACTGCAATTAAACAGAATCTCAGCCATTAGTTTTGGTGCTGCTACTGTTTGCGACTCACAGCCTTCGGATTCCCCCTTCAACACCATCTTTGCAGGAGAGCTGTGGCCATTGTATGAGAGGTGTCTGTACATGTAATGAAGGCCCTTGAGCTTGTTCTCATCTGTAGCAAGTTAATAGGGTGCTGCAGTTCTTCAAATACGCAGGAGGCTCATTGTCTCCAGTCAGGGCTGAGCTGCATTTTTTGCATAATAGCTTCCATAAAAATAAAAGAGAAATATTTATGTCATGTAACAGAAGCATCCAGAGTGGTTATTTTTATTGCTTATATCTGTTCAACATTACTGGCTCTCAGCCTGAATTATTATGGACCATTTGCATTCTTTTCTCAATCTCTTCTGCTCAGAAGACCTGTTGAAATGACTGTGTTACAAACACACAGACAATAGAGTTGTTTTTACTTTAAACCTCTGTATGAGAATGAAGAAAGTTGGCCTCCTAAGAGAAATGTAGATCTGTGTTGAAATTCCCCCCCTCCCTACCAGTACTCCTGCTTTGATAGCCATGAAAAAGTGGCAAATAGGGGGTGCTGATGTGAATAAGGTGATGGATTTTTATTAAAAAGTACATCACTGGCATCTGATAGGAGGTATTCGTAAGGTATGTTTCTTCTTACGGGTCTGCACTGTTGCTGCTTAGACAAAACAACCTGGAAAAACTGCTCTTGGATTTTCTTTTCACCTGGTGGCATTGTGTGTTGCACCCACAGCCCACCTCTTGACTTACTATTTTAATACCTTATGCTCCACTCTCTTTCTGGGGGAAAATCACATGGAACTTAGAAACTAAGCCCACTAAGAGAAGCACAAGGCTAAGCATAGTCTAACCTCAAGCCTTTTGGAAAAACTGGGTATTGGTGAAATGCAAATAAGGAGTATGGTTGTGATTGCTGTTACTTGTGTAAAAGTGATGTCTCTGAGGTCCTAGTCAGGTCTGTGTTTGTATTGTTAGTAGGCATCATGTAAATGGACAGTGTGAGTTTGAGCTGTTCTGCATTTTTTCCTGAATACAACAGCGGTGATGAACCTTTGTCTGTTTTCCCATCACTTGTTTGAAGGTGTTGAGGTTAGGGATACCAAGAGCAGTGGAGATGGCTCCAGGAGCAAAGTTGCTTCCATGGTTTCCAGATGAAGAGGTTTGGAGGGGCAGATGAGTAGGGCTGAAAACTCAGTCTGTTTGCACAGGCTGATGCTAAAACAAGGGGTGGTTTACCTGAGCCCTAAGTCGTGAAAAATACCTGCTGTGGGTGAAGCAATGATGAATAATGGTCTTTAGATTAAATCTTGGGACAGGAATTTCTAGATGACTCACAACTAACGTTAGCTTTGCACAATCAGTGGCCATCTTATGTAGTGGCTCCTGCTCTGGAGGGTGTGAGCTGCAGCCTTGCCCTTTCAGTCCCACGTACTGGTCCCATCTCTGTGCTGTTCACAGATAGATGTTCTCATCCTGCATTTTTCCTCTGGGTAAGCACTCATGTTGGAAATGCTTTTCACACAGGAACGATGTGCTGGGCTGGGATGCCCCATGTTCACAGAGCTGGGGAAGGCAACATAGATGTTCTTCCCTCTGCTACAAATTGTGGGGCAGGATGGATTGCTTCCTTGTCTGAGCTGCATGATGTGCATGCTGTTTTTCTGGTTTAGGACCTGCAGGATATGCAAAGTGCTGACAACTTGATTTACTGTTCCCATGCACCCAGATACAGTTATTCACCCTGAACAAAGTGGGTGTAACACCTTATGAAGTTGGGCATTCCACTGTGGACCACATGCAAAGCCATGGGAAATGTTTGTTTACATGACAAAGCCGTGGAGGATCAAGCTTCAGATGAGGAACGGATGCTAAACAGAAATCAGAGTGACGCCTGCCTGTTTTATGCAAACAAAACCTCTTTTGTCCTAAGGTGATATTGCTTCACCATAGCATAAAGTAAGCATAATTGGGATTTAAGTAATTTTTATACTAGCAGAACATCAGCAGCAGCCTTTGTACACTAGACAAAATGTCAGAAGATTTTTCAGATGGGCAGAGTTTGGCATGGCTGGTGTAGAGAAGCTTTTATTAACTTGAAATCTAAAAGATAGTAAAGTCTTGGTTGGCTTGTGGTTTTTGGTTTTTTTCGTGTTTGGTTTTTTTTTTTTTCCATTAGAATCTTTTCTCCTTGTGTAAAGTCAGCTAAACCTGTTGAAAATAATTTAGTTTTTTCCTGACATGATACATACACATTAGGTAATTGAAATCATGCATGCTCCAGGAAGATAAAACCTCGCCTTTCCCATTTGCGGTGAGGCAGGATTGAACCTGTCTAAAACTATTTCATGTAGAGAAGAGAATAAGGCAGGAAATGAATTTTGGTTTTATTTGAGTTGAAGGATTAGTTGTGGGATAATAGCGAACAATGAAACAACTTGGGCACAAGGCTGCCTTAAACAGTTTTATTAGCTTATGCTGATTTGTGAATTAGGGAAACTGAATTATGTCATGCAAGAGAGCAAGGGATGACAATTAAAAACCTGCAGGAAAGGACTAGTAAAACGATAATCTCTCTCTGCCTGATCTTCAAAGCAAGATGGGAGAGCATGACCTTTTCTTGGAATAAATACAGGATATTGCACGTAGCCAACTTCTGGTTTTCAGGTTTTGCCAATTTGCAGTTGCTCACTTGTACTACAGTCCTTATTTGTTGATTGCCCTGGGGTCCAATTTTAGTCTCAAAATACTCCCAAGAAGTACTTCCATGTTCTTTGATTTGAGATATGTTCATGTCTCAATTACACTTCTAATCTGTCAGCACAGTGTCCTTTTTAGCTCTCAAAGACAGGGCTATGCTGTGATATTTGAGTAACCATAATGCTGTGGGACCATGAAAAACAGCTTCCTTGGTAACGCTTCCCATTTATAGCGGTGATGCGATCGGTAACCGTGTATGTGATAATGATTTGTTGATCATGTTGAAACTTCAGTTGCAAAGTCTGGTTAAGACCTAATTGTACTGCAAACCAACTTTCTCTGCTGGTCCCTCCAGGTTATGACTGTTTTCCATGTTCCACAAAGAGCATGTCATCATAGCCCATCAGATCTGCAGAGCAAAAAGACTGTCCCAATTAGGGACCGAGTGCTCTGCTCTTCAGGTGAGGCTTGGGCTTCAAGAAGCAGCATCTCTTTGTGCGTCCTGAATTTTCTGCTATGTTATCTTTAAATCTTAAGCATAAAAGCGCCTGGGAGCATTTGCAGGCAGACATGCCTTTCTCCTCAGAGAGTGAAGTGCCTTTGGGTAGGGTCAAGTGAGCAAGTTGTAGCAAATTAAACTAGCTTGTGAATTTATAGTGCATCTCCTGCTCCATAGTAACTGGCTGTGTGCATGGTACAAAGGCAACCTGTGGTAAATACGAGGTCTCTTGCCCCTTTTTTTTGCCTGAGGTGTTGGTTACCTTGCTTTGTGTCATCTTTCCCATGAAATGTGAGTGCGTGGAGAAGGTGTCTGCCCTGGAGTACCACCACTGCACTGTATTGCACAGGTGCTGCTGCTTGTGGCCTGTTCTTCTGTCCCCGTGCTGCCAGGGGTCTGCAAGACACATTCCAGGCTGACAGCAAGATCCCTGCATAGCTAGCAAGCAGCCTCGCTCCTGATTCAGTGACCAAAGCCCTGGTTTGGGCAATCAGAGCCTTGTTTAACTTGAACAGAATCAGAATCCTAATCCCACTTGTTGAAGTTAGTGGAAGGACTTGAGTCACTGAGTGTGGGGGGTGTCAGCCCAGGGTTATGCACAGCTGACTCTCCAGGGAGGCTCACAGGAGTCTATCCAAGCAGGAGTTTGCGAGGAGTAAACTTCCCTGCTCTTACTAAAAATAATTGGAAGACATCTATTTTTGCTAGAAATGTTAAATACTTTCTCATAGTCATTTGGACTCCATTTGCAGGTTCCCCTGAATGCTGAATGACAAGAAATAAAGATTAAAAATTGCAACTTTTAGGGCTGCCAAATTATTGGGGAAAAAACTCCCATAAATAATTTGCAAATGCTGAAATATTTCCTTTTAACACTTAAAAACAAAATGGTTTTGAGTATTTTGAGCACAAGTGGAGGTTTTTAAATTGTGAGGTTCACATAATTTAAAGAAAAAATAAATGGCTTGAAAATGAATTGGTTTGCGTTTCAGCAAGGTTTCAAGCATTTTTTTAAAAAATAGGTCTGTGTTATTTTTCTCTCTTTGGTCTGCTTTCTGAAGTTAAAAATCTTGTGAGACATGTCTGATGGTGTGTTTCTCTGTCAGATAAGCAGTGGAGTCCCACTTTAGTAGAAGAGAGAAGCTGTTGACCAAAGTCCTGGAAGTGTAGTCAGGGCCTGGGTATCTGAAGGCTCTTGGGGTAGCGGTGCCTCTGTCACACAGGAGTTGTAGTTCTTAAGAAACTACTGTGTCTTAAACTGAGAAGATTTTTGTAACAGGTATCTTGCTTTGCTACAGTCCATCAGGAAGAGGACAAAGACACATGTACCTTTAGACTAGTGGTCACTATTATCATCATTGCCTGCCCGAGTCCCATCCAGCTGGATGGTCAATGAGGGCTTAGCCTTAGCCAGTAAATCGAGGAATAGTCTTACACCAAAGCTGGATCAGCTGGGCAGATATTACTTTGGAAGGTTTTGGTGTTGTTGCTTTGTATGTTCAACTAAAGCAAACTGTCATAGGTGTAAACTTTTTTGAATAGCATCTTTTTTTATCATTGCATTGCCTTCCCTCTGCTCTTCACCCATGAACTGCACTTGTCCATCTTTCTGACTTGTTTCCTACCTTCACGTAATGTGAGATTCATCTGCATTCATCTGTAGCCGTCTAATCTGAGCTCAGTGTCTAGACTCACTTTATGGAGAGAACCAGACTTTTCTAGAGAGTGATTCATTCTGTCCTAAAGCAGATGCTTAAGATAGGTCAAATTAATAATTTTCTAGATTGCCTCGTTTCCTCCAACAAGTGAAGAGAGTTTGCACTGTCTAAGGCATAGACTTTTGTCCTGCACTTGTTTTGGGTTTGAGGACATGGATTCCACCATAAGGCTGATAGAATGGGATCCAGGTGCACAAGTCCTGAAATTACATGTGAAACGTTTGAGGAGCCTTACATTAAGGAAATAGGAAAGGTTTGTGGCACAAAGTGAAACTAAGAATTTAGGAAGCACAAGGAGACCATGGGAACCTGGCTCAAGGAGAAAATGTTCAATTTGGGGCAGGTGGAAATATACACTCTATTTTAAGTATTCTGTGTGGAGTTCACATAAAAATGAAGCCCACCAGTTTCCTCAGACCCCAGTAAAAAGGCTGAGGATAGTCTGATACCTTGTATTGTAGGTAAAAAAAAAAAGAAAAAGAGTTGGTCCACAAAGAAATTTTGTCAAAAAAAGTTAATGAAAGAACCACACAATAGTAAAAATCTCAAATATGAAAAACCTTCCTACTGAGGAACGCTAAGAGTGCGTGTGTGTATTTTTGGTTTCAGTACTCCTCTGTTATAGTATTGCAGATAACCATGGAAATAGATAGGTGTTTGCATTCCCTAAGAGGAATTCATTGAGGACAAAAATCTTCCTGTGTGGATCTCTCTGCACATTGTGGACTTTGTTTGCAGACACTTTTCTAAACAGCAACTCCAAGCAGTTTTTTCTTTCTTTTGTTAACAGCAACAGAAGTATCCAAGAATTATTTTAATTATGTATCTGCTTCAGCAATTCTGAACTGGGGTTTAATTTTTTGTAATATGTACAGGGCAAATGACTCTTTCTATCCTAGATTTGTGTTTGCCATACACTCACTCTGTACTGGAATCTCCATCTTGGGAGCTCATTAAAAGTGCATTTGTTTCAAGGAGATGTAGGAGTCAATTGTTCATTTGTTAAACAGTTCTATGGATTTTCCTCTTTTTATTCCTTGCTTTCCTTTCTTATTTGGTTTTGCTTTTGTTTTACAGCTCTACCTTTATTTGAAAGAGGAAAGCCAGTGAGGACCTGTGAACAATCCAGCAGCTTCTGAAAAATCTTCATGCTAAAGGATAATCCAGAACTCCCTGAAGAAGAACATAGTGAATGTTGTGAGTTCCTAGCAGTGATAACAAATACTTCCTATTGTGTCTTTTGGGAGGTAGTATCTGCCCTGTAGTGTTTGGTCTTTTCCTTGTGATGCACTGAGCACCAAAGGCAGGTGTGCAAAGATAGACTTGAATTTCTCTCCTTCTTACGTTTTTTTTCTTTCTTTTAATGGGTTTAAGGGCAGACCAGTGTTATCTAAGGAAAGATGGTGGGTTTCTTTTTCTTGGACTGCTACAGTTATTTGTCACATTGCTATTGCTTTTTAGTTAAATATGTGAGCCTGCATTGGAAGGCCATGTGACTGTGTAGCCTAACAAGAATGAAAAATACTATGGATAACAGTTTATGAATCTACAGGTCAGATTCAGGAGTTTTATACATGCTTATATTACAATGGTTGAAATTATTTGACCATTTTCATATTAGAGGAATGCAAATGTGATTATTTCTGCCTGGTAGTCCAAACTCCTATTGGTCAGTTTGTTATATTAGATTGAGTATTTCCAATACAAATGCTCTTCTCAGAGGTTTGTGTTCATAGGAATTGGAGTAGCACACCTTTCAGAGGGAAACACAGTCACTCAACTGAGACCTTGATTCAGCTGTGGTATTAATAAAAGAAAATGTTCCCATGCAGGATGGCTAAAAAGAAGGCATAAATATTTTTATGTTCATTGTTTTTCTTATGAAGCTCACTGCTTTTCTGGGTTTGCTTTCATGGGCAAACATGCCGATCAAATGTAAACATTCTCACAAAAAGAGGAAAACAAGAGTTCTCTGCCTGCCAGGTTTTAGAATAATCCTTATTTTTTTCTTAAGAAAGAACCATGGGGATTTCCCAGTTAGGCAAGTTAGTATTTAAATTCTTATGCCCAAAGTATACAGTGGTCCTTCAAGATGTTAGTAGTGATAAAACCAGCTGCAGATTCTTCCAGTTCGAGCAAACTAGTTTGTGCACTTTCCATTAATGTAGTAAATATAAATATATTTTCTGGCATGCCTTCTAGCTCCCTCAGAGTTGGATGCCCTCCTTTGCTCTGCTTTTCCCTTTGGGTTCAGGCTTCAGGAAGCAGATTGAGACAGAGGCTAAGCGGTGCTGCTTTCCCAATAACCAGTTGCAAAATAAATATTAGAGAAGACACTGAAAATTTTTCGTCATCTCTTGCCTTTCCTTCCTGCTTTGATCTACAGTGAAATAGTTTACAAAGCCGACATTTGGAATTGTTACTTACTAGTTACCACTAAGCTGCCAAGTTAGTAGCTCATTAAGATGAACAAGGGGCCTCTGAGACCTGGAGCTTCTCACTGTCTATGTATCCAAGCAGACGTGGCCGTATCAGCTTATTCCCACACTTGGAAAGACTTCTTTAAAACCACAAGAGCTTACTTTGCATGCTGGCATCCTAGAACAAGAGAGGACAGCCTTAAATAATAATAATAATAATGATGATAAAAAAACCGTCCTAGCATGCAGAGCTGTTGGGATAACAGGAGATGTTTGTTCAAGATGTTGCAATCACCTCCACTGATTGCAACAGCAGCATCACCTCACGTGAAGAAGAGCATTCCCTGGGTCCTGTGAGGTATGCGGTGTGCCAGATCAGCCAGATAAACTGAAGGAGGCAATCAACAGCCATTACAGGGGGTGGAATATCTGTTGAAGATGCTGTCAGTGTGGTCATTACATTCTGCCCTGTCCTAAACGATTTAAAATCAGCCCACTTTGAGCACAGTGTGATGTTCTGCTGTTGTGGTGCCAAAACCCTGAATTACACTCAGGAGGCCTGGGTTTGTGCAGAAAAAGCAGCACTCTTCTCACCAGGTATGGATGGGAAAAAGTGTTCTTGAGAGTGGCTCTTACCCTGGCATCCAGGACTGGTTCCTTTTGAGGAACCATTTGTAGGTGATGGAGAGCTTTTTAGCAGTTCCTTGAGAGTGTATTTTGTCACCTGGCTTCTGCTTGGAGGGCACTGCTGCAAGAAGGAGGCCGTCAGCCCGGCTCCTCCTCTCCTCTTTCCTTTAACCTCTTAGGGAGACAAGAATACCAGAGGTGAGGAGGTACAGTGTTTCTCCTGAAAGCAAATCCTGGCATACAGTGATTTTACTGAAAAATATTGCTCTCTCTTCCCCGTTTGCAGGGTGTTGTCATGTTAAGATGTGAGGAAAATGATCAAACCTTTCCCACTGCAAGTGGTAGCTGTTCTCTTCCCTTCTGCTGCCTCCTCCTGCCACCCAGGCAAATTTCAGAGGAAGGGGAGTGTGAGGAGGGAGGGGTGCAGTAAATTAGGACCAGTGTCTTGTATCCACCTAGAAACTGCCTGTTTACTAAATACAAATTTCTTGCTTCCTTTTTCCTGCTCTCTTCATTTGGATGAAATGCATTTCTGGAATAGCGGTGCTTGTACAAATTGAGTCCGTATTCCACTTCTGGGGAGAGAAAAAGGGATGTCAGGAGGGTTCGTTAAGGAGGAACGTTTATTTTAGCAAGGGTAAAAATGAAGCAAGACAAGGCTCCTTTGCTCTTGCTGGAGGGTACCTTGTGTATTCCAGCATACGGTTTTGTAATTTTCTGGTAGGATGTAGGTATCCTGAGGTTTTGGGTTTTTTTTCCATCCTGAAAACATATGCCACAGCTTTTTTGGAGTGCTAGCTACATAAGCACAAACACATTCTAACAGGAGCAAGGAATAAACTCTTCATGTTCCTCACTCGCGGGCATTTCTTCACATTATTTTTTTTTTCTGTGCTTATGTGAAAACCTCTGGCACGGTTTGTGGGAAATGGAAAATAAATCTTTAAATCCAGTATGTGTCAATAACAGAAACGTGTTTAGTTGATCTCATATCTATAACTGTTATTTTGGGCAAACTGCAGATGGTAGGATAGTAAACATCCCCATTTCTAGCCCAGACAGGCTTTCTATGCCCTGCCTTCAGTGGGAACCTGCTGCTCTAAGGACTGACTCCGGAGAGAGTTGTGGGGGACTGCGGTCGCGCATGGCTTAGCCCCAGTTCCATCCCATTTTTGAGCTGCTGCCTTCTTTCTCTGTTCCTTGGCCCTCCTTGCTTCCTTTACCCTGAGTCCTATCTCCTGTGAACTCCCCCTCTGGCTGCCGGCTGTTTTTCCTGGCACGTGGAGCTGCGACGGGTCTGGGAGCGACAGCTCCTGGAGCTGATGTCAGTGCTGCTTCCTGAGCCGCCTGGCCAGGCTGGCTGCAGCCCAGGCACACCCTCTCCCCGGAGCATCACCTTCTCCGCCTGCCTGTCCTGCCGCTGCGGCAGCCCCTCGGGGAGGAGGCTTGGGCAAGTGATGGAAATTGAAGG
The DNA here is from genome assembly GCA_013397115.1 of Edolisoma coerulescens. Taxonomy (NCBI): domain Eukaryota; kingdom Metazoa; phylum Chordata; class Aves; order Passeriformes; family Campephagidae; genus Edolisoma; species Edolisoma coerulescens. The sequence continues at coordinate 615,928 of VWZW01004265.1, read as the reverse complement.
TTAGCGAGCCTTTCACGGTGGTTTTCTGCGAGCAGCCATCTCCCACGCCTGGAGCCTCAATGCCAGGTTTGTGGTGTGGTTGGAAGTGATGCCTGGTTTCTGTTCTGAGCTGTACACACCTTGGAAGAGCTGCAGGAAGCTTTGACACATGCAGACTTAATGTTTCGGGATGTCTTTGCTTTTCTGTTGCTTTGGTATCCATATGCTAAATCACTTCATGGTTTTCTATGGAAATTACCAGGCTGCTGAGAAAAGAGCAGAGCTGCATGTGTCCGTTCTTCCAAACAACAGCCCAGTACATGCCACTCAGTATTTATAGTGAGAGGGAAAAAGGGAAGAATCGCTTTAATCTGAGAAACGTCGCTCAGAAACAGCAGTAATTTATTCCTAGGCATTATTCTTCATTAAGAGCTACAGACAGCTGCAGCTTCCCTTTAAATAGAAATTGCTCTCTGCAGGCATGCTATACATAGGGCTTCAGGTTTCTTCCATTTCTCTGCCAAAAAATCAGAAGTATTTCTCACCAAATAAATGTTTATTCAGAAAGTCATATTTCCTGGCTTTTATTTCACGTCACAGGCTTCCGGCAGCCAGGCAAGAACAGCTCAAGGCTGTCGGTTGGGAGAGGAAGCTGAAACAGTTTGAGTCTCTTGTGGGGCTTCCAAAAAAAGGTTTCTGACCATAACTCTGGGCCTTCAGTTGGGCAGTTTACTTTAGCTGTTGAACTAAATGGGTTAAAATGGATGTTGCAGAAATCCTGCAGGGTGAGTGTGTCTGTGCAGATGCAAAGTGGGTGATGGTAGGCGTTCCTACACATCAGGTCAGCTCACCCCCTCTCCTAACCTTGAAGCCACCACCATCCTCAGACTGCATGGGTGGCAAACTGCCCTTGGCAGCTGGCAGCAGCTGGGCTGTTTTGTTGGTGAGGGATCCCCTGTACGGTCAGTGTATGGACACCTAGGGACAGCAGGCGAGAGCTGGGCTGTGCCTGCTTGCACCTGCCACCCAGCAGAGAGGTGGCCAGGGTGGCTTCAAGTCCTGCAGAAGGACATGCAGCGATGAAGCTGTAAGCCACCAGTGCTCCACAGGACCAAATGCCTTTTTATTCATATCTGTGCAGATTCCTTGGATTTACCTTTCTCTTCTCTGCATTCCTGCTGGCTGGCTCCTCAACTCATGATTTCCTAAGATGTCTTTTCCCCGCTGTCTTTTCCAGACTGAACTACTGAGCTTCCTCTTTTGTCTCCAGGGCTTATCTGCTGGACCCATTCTTTCCATTCGGTTGCCAGCCCCCAGCACTCCAATAGGTGACTTTGCTGTTGTAGTAGCCCCAGCTGGTTGTCTTTTGTGATCTGTGGCTATGGTGTTCCTGTCAATACATGATGTTTTTCTTCTCCACATCTCCTTCAAGTTCTCCCTGCACTACCGAAGTTTATGGCTTATAGTATGCAATCCATGTATTAAAATAATTTTTAGTTAGGTCATTCATTACTGTCTTGCTTTCTTCTCGGCCAGTATAGGTTCCAGAGAAGTGAGAAGCTGTGATTTCTTGAGGGCTAAAATCCAAGTCTTTGACAGGCAGGCATGATGCCTGGGGCCACTACATGTTGCTACCGGTTGTCAGCTTTGTAAAACTTACCCTGCAGAGCAAAGAAATCTGGGCACAAAGATTGTTCTCTTCTCTACCATGGCAAGCTGTAGTTTCTCAGTCTGTTCTGCCTTCCCTTCATTGTCTTCCAAGCAAATGGCTGTAAGATTATGACTCCCATGTTTGGACTGAGAACAGCTTTTGCCTGAGCAAACAGATTTCTCTTTGGCAGTCACTTTAACTGCTGCCCCAGCTTTTTGCTGTCAGCTTTGTTTCATGATTTGGCATTAGAGAAGTCCAGGCGGTCCTAGTGCACAGTGCATTGGAGCGAGTAAACGCAGCAAGGCAGGCAGGTGAATAATGCCTTTGTTAATGATTACAGTACCAGTGTGGTCCATGAGACCACAAAAAGCATCTCCTGTAGCTCAGCACTGTAGCTTATGGTTGCTTATCTTTAACTTGGTGGTGCCAAGTGGAGAAGTTTCTGGTCCTCGCTGGCAGCACTGCTTGGTCCAAGAGACTTCCAGTGAAACCAAGAAGAAGCATTGGGAACCAAGCTTAGCCTTCACAGGTTTATATCATGGAGTGAAAGCTGCCCTACTATTTGCAGGTTGTGTCTGAGGTGAAGCTGATCGAAACGCAGGTGTCTCATGCCTATGAGAATATTTTCTCTGCTTTTCTTGCACTTCTTGTGTTTCACTGCTGCCTTCTTGTGCTGCTGTGATAGTTAGCATCACTGGTGAGCTGGTTTGCTGTGCCCATGATGACCCTAACAGTATCTCATAACCTGCCAATGCTTCTCTCAAAGCTGATAATGTTTGTGGCAGCAGCAGCAAGAAGAGAATATAAATTAAGCTCTCCTAGAGAGGAGGTTTTTTTCCATTTTCTGTTTAGAGTGTGCATTCAAAAGGAAAGGCTGCTGATAGCGGTAGGTTAGTTAAGAGGAATCATGAGCTCTTTGTAGCAGAATATTATTCTGAACAACTTGTTAATTCCTATTTATTTCAGGTTTGTTTGCAGCCTGCTAGGCATGTTGACCCTGGATGCATATTTTGGGAATGAGTATCAGATACTTTTATTCAAACTGGCTGTATTGATGCTATCAGTGTTCCTTCTCAGTGAGTTTTATGTTTCTTGTTGTTAATCAGCTTTGCTGTTTCCAGCTACAGACACTGATGAGTGTTTCAGAGGCACCTGGTGGCACGAAGGTCAAGAGGAAGAAGATAAGCAAGTTGACAGGATTGCCTTTAGCTTCTTTTCCCGTTGAGGTGTCAGAACTAGAGACAGACTAAGGAAACTGGAGATACCATTTTTTATTTATTTCTAATGAGTTTTTCTGGCAGCTCTTTAAAAGAAAAACCCTCCCCACTATGGCAAATAAAGTTTATTGCACTAGTGCAACTTACTACCAAGTTATTGCACTAGTAATAGAAGAAATCTGTTTGGGGAGTGAGGGCTGCCTTAGATGACGGGAGGAACATTATTTGTGGTTTTCTGTGCCAGGCAACCTTCGGTCAGAATTGGGGTGGTGATTTATAAATTCCCTTTGTCTCACTTCCAGCGTTTGGACTGCAGTAAATCCTGCTACAGCATTACAAAAGCTGTGTCAGTTGAAAGAAGCTGGGCAAAATGTGAGTTGGCTTCCTGGACAGGGGTACATTTGTGAACAGAGCTGTGGAGATGCCTTGCAACAGAAGTGTCCTTAATGGAGGCAGTGGGCAAATTGTGCTTTAAGCCTTCAGCTCCCAAGAGTTTGTCTCTCTGGCAGACAAAACTTGTCTTCTTAGCAGCTTGATTTATCATTTGTAATGCAAATAGCTGACAAAAAGAAACTTCAGGTAACATGAACCTCTGGTGAAGTGAAAGGGAGTTTGACACTCAGACTGGAGCAGCAGGAAGAGCATTGGAGGAGCTGACACTTTTCATATTCACAGTTAAAATGCTTTGGGTCTATTTTACATTTTTTGAAAGGAGTATTTTTTGTTTGTGTTTTTGTAAAGTTGTGCTCTGCAAGTGACTTTGTTAAAGAATCAGCTTCTTATGGGGAAAAGAGACAAAATAATGTCTCTTTGTCACTCAGTCATGTACTGCTGCCTTTTGAAGTGGGAAGGTCCTCGTAATATATTTCTGAGTTAAGACATGTCCGTTAATTCCACAGTGCAAATTACCAGGATCCTTTTTACTTTTACCAGAACCATTAAAATGTTTGTATAACTATCTTTATTCAACCTGAGGGATAGCCCACAGAGCAGTCAAGGAGATATAAGTACAAGCATTTCCTTCTTGTTCTCATTGACCAGTCAAACCAGTTCAGCTGAAGGGATTTGGCTTAGTGAGCAGTCCTGCTGCTCCCGATGGCATCCGTAGAAAGGGTGAGTGAGCTGTAGAGCTTTATATGTCTTCATTATAGGGTGAAGTCTCTTCTTAAATTAAATGAAGGCATCAGGCTTCATTAGCTCCGGGTTTTCTTGTTGTTATTATTCTAATGTCATTATCACTTTTCTTCAGTCAGCCTTCTGCTTGCTTACTTCCAAATAAACTCTTTCCATCTGGAGAGTATTTTGAGATGGGGAAGGTACAGTGAAGTAGTGAAACTATTCTCAGCATTGTGTTCTTCCTCTCCTTTTCAACTACCTAGAATGCTATACAAGGAAATAGAAATAAACAAATACATGGCAACCATAAGAGGATCCTCTTATCCTCTTCCCTCAAAAAAGATCACTCAGAGGAAGACTGTTGAGTATCTGTCTAAGCACATGCAATGGGAGAAAGCATCATACATTGATATATATATATATATGATCCCTGCAGTTCTTTGCTTCAAAAAAGCAGCATTAAGAACTCAGGAATCACCCCATTCTGCTCTCACATGACAAGACACGTTGCTTCAGCAGTAAGTAGTTCTTGGGCATAATGAAATACCTGCTGACTGCAGGGAGTAAGAAAGGCTCAATCACAATGGGTACATCTATTTGTGCATCCGAGCCCTGTGCAGAGATTCCCAAGCTGACAAGGTGCTTTGCACAGGCTAATTAGCCCTGCTTCTCTCCTTACATCTTCTCTGATTATGCTAATTAGACTGAGCAGGGTGCTGCCTGACACTGGTGAGAGTCAAACAAGTGTGTCTGTACAGCCTTGCCCTGCAGTGTACCCTCTCAGTGCTTGAGCCCACTCAGCACAAACCCACGAGTCTGTGCCAGTGGCTGTGCAGCCAGCACAGGTATTGCCTGCAGTTTTACTGTAGGTGCTATCAAGCATCACTCAGCCTTGGGTGGCTTGCTGGGACTGCACTGAAGGTACTAAGTGGTAGGAAAGATCTTGAACAGCTCACAGCCTGTAGCCTCCTTGCTCTCCGAAAAACACATCCTGCTGGGTGTCTTCAGTCCTGTTTGTTCTGTTGCACATGAATGACTCTCCTGGTTCTGGAGGTGGTGCTCTGGAGCCCCGAGGGAGTTGGGGGCGTTGTGTGAGGGGACAGAAGTACCAGGGCAGACAACCAGAAATGATGAAACTGAGGAATAAAAGTGTGAAGAACTTGGACTTTGTGCTTTTCATGCTATTTATGTGTGCAGGACTGACCGAAAAATGGGCTGGCATGTTGAATTAGATTGTGAAACCTCGCTAATTAGCTGTTCTTTTCGCACTCCACCTCTCCCTTCTTCTTTCCCAGGTGGGACTTTTGTAGAATGAAATGAGTGCAGGGATAGGTGACTTTCATAATTTGTTATTTTAGCATTCAATTCCAGCTACGTTTGCTATCAAGTATTTTTTCAAAGACATTGAGTAAGCTTACAGAAGACCGGTTTTAGAAGAAACAATCAAAAAATACCTCGACAACCCCAAAATGACAACAAATAAAACTGTTTTCACTCATTATAGTAGAAGTGGCTTTTTACTCCCTGACTGTTCTTCCTCTGACTGGCACTTTCCTGGGAGATGCGGTTGAGAACGAATGCATATGTATACACACATACACGCATGCCTATCTATATATACATTGGTCTGAGTGAGTCTGGGAATGGAAAAGCAAGTGCAAAAACATATGCTGGGTTTGGCAAGTTGGTCCTTTTAGTTGCACAGTTTCCTGATTTTCTTCATTTAAAAGGTGCGTTAATGTTCTGTGTATGATGTTCTGAAGTGTGGTACTTAGATCTCGTCAAAAAATGGATGTTCATGTTTCATTCCATATTGTGAAATAGTAGTCCTCAAAATACCACGTGAAGCTATGAAATAGCTGTGCTGTATTATTTTGGGGACTTGCAGTTTCTAAGACAGTCAGTATGATCACAACCATTAAGTGAGTAGAATGTGTTTTGAAAGAGTAGAAAGAGCTTTGTTGACTGAAATGGCTGGGTCAGAGCTGAAAAGGAAGAGTTTGCTGTTTTAAAACATAGCAGACATTTTAGACATTCTTATCAGGATGCTTCAGTAATGCAGTTGTGCAGAAGACTGATAAGGGAATGTGCAATAGCAGTCCTCATCATTTTAAGTGCCCAAACTTGGCACATTCTGTGGCAATGTAAAATAGCAATAAATATAAATCTTCTGTTCTGGAATTCCCGGGTCTCCTTATTAGCAGATCAGTGTGTAAACACTGGCTCAGTGTGTCTAGTACTAGAGGGATGTGTTTTGTTCCTGGAAACGGATGTGTGCTGGCTCTGCACCCCCTGGTGCATGCGTAAGACAGAGTAGATTCAGAATGAGCTGTACTCCGCATTTTCTAGAGGAAGTCTGTTTTGTATAAACCGCACATGAAAACAGTAAGTACATATTTTTTCACTGCAATGCAGGTATTTCACCAGTTTTAAATCGTGACTTCGTTACTGGTTTCAGTCAAGCTGCCTAGTAAGATCTTGCCAGGAGCATCGTAACAGGACAGCTCAATCAAAGTTCCAGATTTAATGTTGTTCCTTGGTCAGGTTGGGACCGGCAGTTTTCATTTTCCTCCCAGATCTGCACCAATTAAGTGCATAAAAATGGTTTGAAAGAGCAGGAAGAGCTTTGTTCACTGAAATGACTGCACTGAAATTGAAAGTGGGGAGCAACAGGAGAAAGAGCACTGGACTACTAGTGGCAGGGGATGAATCCCAGTGTTTGCACCCCATGGCCCCTGTTGTAGACCTGAAGTAGCTGGTTTTTCTCTTACAAGCTTGAGCCCTGAGCCTGCTTGTTAACCTGTGCATGCTTTTAAGGCTGTCTGGCCTATCAGGGCTGGAGCCTTGAAGCAGTAGGGAATGTGTTTATCCTTGGTCAAAGAGGGAAACCACCATGCCAACGCAAAGCCTGTTGTCTGATGAGACCAGTGCTAAAGGTAACATGTAAAGCACTGGTGATTGCTTCTTTGGGACAGCAATTGGAAGTAGGATAAGTGGTCCTTAATTGAATTATGATTGGCATTTTAAGGCTTGTTACAATGCACTTAAGCTCAATGAAGGCATTTCTACTTACAAGTTCCTTCAGGACTTCAAAATGTTGCAAAGAGCCCAACAAACTATTTGATTGCGGTTGTGCAAAGCTGGTACAGTATCGGGGTAGCTGAAACTGAAATTGCACTCAGGTGGGTTCGGTCTCAGTGCCTGTATTGTGCTGGAAAACCCAAGTGATTTGGTTTAGAAAAGATTTGTCATATTTAAGTGTCTCTTCTTGGTTCTCTGGGGGTTTTTTTTGTACTTTCCATTTCTGTTTTGGCGAAGATGGTGTGGGGGACAAGGAGTTGCAGACTGATGATTGTGTGTCTGTAAACCGTCTTACTGGAACAGAGACTGTAGGAGGCTTTCTCATGGCTCTTAGTCAGACCACTGCCTTATCTAAACAGTATGTGACCCTCAAAGATGCTACATGTGGCTCTAACCCAGCCTGCCTGCCTGATCAGAGTGGATATGGACATGTTTGTAGCAGAGTGAGAGGAGCACTCATTTGGGGAAACATTCCCATGTATTAAACTACTGTGTTCTTAAGTCTTTCCTTTCTGACAGCATCCTTTCACTTGATTTATTTAATCCAGTTCAAAGGTGGTCCAGGAAGTAGAATTTAATACCTTGATAGAGGAGGTCACAAAATGAGGGCAAGGCTATGTCCTGACATCACAACATGGTACTTGTTTTGACATTGCATTAATATGCAATAACTTGTAGTGGTAGCAATGCAGCAACTCAAACACTGCAAAAACTTTCATCTCAGGCAGTGGTTGTCACTAGAAATGCAGTTACCTGTGAGGACCATCATTCTTAAGACTAGTCATAGCAGCAGTGTGGGACAGTTTATGGAATACAGTTTGAGGCATTTCCAGCCCACAGATGTCAGACAGGCTCACAGCAGGTAAGAGACTGATGGCAGAGGTCAAGACTTGCTGAGCATTACTTGACTCAGTTTTATGGTGGAATAGGGAAGAAATTGTATCCTTGATCTTTACCTGAAAACACTAAGAAAGATACAGAGAAGGATATGCAATTAGAGAAAGAAACCAACAATTCATGCTGCACTTTCATATCACTTCTTGCAGTAAAAAGTAAATTCAATAATTCTGTCTTCTTATTTTCTGGGTTTTTTTGACTCATCTTATAATGATAGGAACATTCTTCCCTTGGTAAGAATTAATTCTGAAATGAAGAATTTGAAACCTAAGGGATAAGATAAGGGAAATTTATTAAATAAATAAGGAATCACTTAAATTATTTTTGAGCAACTACCAATTACTTTATCCTTTTACATGCAAAGGGAATGAAGGAAAATGGTAAAAATTTGGCTTTGGTAAGGTTTGGTTTAATAGTGCTGAGCATGGCTGGATTTGAAGAGCAGAGGAAACATTATGGGTTTTTTTAGGAGTGGGGCCCCCAGGAATTTGAGAAGACACCTGATCAGAAAGCTGGAGTTTCAGATCCCACCTTCTCTCTTGCTCAGTCTCCTCTGGGATTCTGCTTTGGTTCTTAATTTAAGCAATCACACAGTCAGTTTTGTCTTATGTTACCTTTTCATTAAATGCATCTACAATTCAAGCGCACCAAACCTGTTAGAGGCAGGTCTTGCCTTTTGGACAGAGAATTGCATTTCATGGTTTTTGTCATATCTTTATAATTTTTTCCTCTCTGTCCTGTCTGCAAAGGGAATAGCTGGTGTTCAGATATTAATATATTAACTCCTGCAGCCCTTTCCTCCTGTGCAGCTTGTGGTTTGGGATGACTCCACTGGTAAGGCACTGACTTGCAGTCAGGAGACACAGTGGCAGAGACAGAAGGAACTGTTATCTGATTGGTGACTTGAGGCATGTCATGACCAGTCAGTGCTGCAGCCATAAAATGCAGATAATGATACTGATATTACTCCTTGGTAAAGCATTATGAAATGTTTTCATGAGTATTTCTGCTCCAGAGCCTGGGTGTTTTTAGTCTGGATTCCAAGAACATGAGGTGTGTGTGGTGGTGATGATGCCTGTCGGTTTAATTGTCCATCGCCATTTCCCACCTCCCTGCCATAACACTGTCTTGGCTAATTCCCACCAAATCCTGCAGGAGGTAAAAGTCTCAAAGAAAATGAAATTCCTACAATTATTTTTGTTGTTGTTCTTAAATTCAACAGGCAGGGGAGGTGAGAGCCATCAGCTACTGCTGACATTGAGGGGAAAGAGACAGCCAAGCTCTGCCCTTGGAGGCTCTCCTTGATGGTGGCCAGCAGTATCCCACCTCTGCATCCAGAGGACTGTGGCAGCCCTTGGCCAGGTGCCAGGCCAGCATGGCAGGATGTGGAGAAAGGCTGGGCTGTTGAAGGTCACCAGAGGGAAGATGGTGCAGGGATGGATAAATGCAGAAGGATGGCAGAGCACAAATCCTACTCTCTGTTCTTTGGGATGTGTTGTTAGAAAGGCTCTGGCTGAATTTGCCGTTCAAAACCCTGGAGGTGTTTTTGTTTCTGGCTGCTTGAAACATGGTTTTCTCATGTTCCTGGGATGTTTTCACTCTTCTGCACAGTGCTGGGTTCCTCTGCCACAAGGAGCTCTGAATTTTTCCTGGAACCTTTGGCAAAGCTCTTGTGCTCCTTCCCCTTCACACTGCTCACATTTTACTTCTGCAGTGAATGCAAATTGAGAGCTGCCCTCTTTCTTTGTAACTGTGACTCTTCTCCCCATATATACTAAGTGCAAGAGCCTTCCTGTTCTCATGAAAAAATTCTCTCTTTGTCCTCAATATACACATTTAATGTCTGGCAGGCCCCGTTTTCAGTGGTTGCTGAGTTTCTCCCTTGCACAGCTCTGTTTGTGCCTCTAAAGCACTGACCTTTTTCTGCACAAGGCCTCTCACTTACTTGGCACAGCGCGCTGGTTTTGTATTGTTCTGTACATTGAAGGCAGCTACATGGTAGTAGTAAATTCACAGGGATGCAAATTTATTATCTCTCATTTAGCAACTCAGTGGGACACATGTTTATCTTGTACGCTTGAGTGCTGTTTTTAAATAGTACTGTATATACAATAGATAGATTTAAAGTTGACTAACCAAGAAAACATCCTCAAGGCTGAAAGAATAAGCGTGAAAGATATGCAAGAGTTGCAGGCTGGTTTTTAGCGCTGCTTTGTGTCTGGCGGGCTGATGTACGTGGCTGTAGCAGTTAGATGTCTCATTTACGCACCCAGATAAAGCCAGGGGAGTTTAAAGCAATCAGATTAATCTTGTGTCTTGGAAGAACAAGTTTATCCTTTGCAAGAGAGAAGAGATTTTCAGATTGTTGGTTTTTAGGGTTTTTTTAATAAGGAATGTTTGCATAAGCATCCCTTCACTGGGAAGAAGGGACAGGTCAACAAGACAGCCACCTGACCACAGGCTTTGTGGCTTCTACAAAGGCAATTACAGGAGGACCAAGACTCCTAAGCTACCTTCAGGTCAGTTGTTTTCAACAGTGTTAGTTTAGGAAGATTAAGAGTTCAGTTGCTTTGAAATAGAGAAGCCATAACCAGGTAGGAACATGATTGGAAAAGCATCAGTCATGGAAAAATACTGCAGCCTAACATCAGCTTTCAAGTCTCCAAGTCATTTTATTGACTTGATAGACTTCAGGTTAGGCTTTCAGTAAAGAAAGTCAAGATCAGACATGTCTCTGAAATAATTTTCAGAGGTTATTTAAATGTGTGGTACATACTTCTTTGCCATTTTAATAAGAATCTCTTGTGTTGAACTTACTATTACTACTGTGGCTTTAGGTTTGTAGTCAAAGCCCATTTTGGCTGGGCATTTGAATTCATAAATGTGACAAAAGGACTCTCCAAACCAAAGAAGTCATAATTTGTGTGTGTATGTTTGCGTGGAGAATGGAGATTTCAGACAATGTGTATCTTGGCTTCCAAATCCACCTATCTTTGCAGTCATTTTGTGGAGAGTAGCCTGGGCTGTTGTACAGTGAACAGACTAATTAGTCCAGGAAGAACACTTCTAACTTCTGGTTGAAAATCCCATCTTTGAATCAAAGGGAATTTACAGCCTGCAAATAGTGTATGAATCTGTTTCAGATCTTTGTCTATTAGCTTGTCTATGATTATTTTTGCTTTATTTTCATGTGCCTCCTGTTTGCATTGAAGTAAGAGGTGCAGAAGACCTATTTATGTGCTTCTTGCCATGTCTGTTTTCCTGACGGGATGGGACAACTCACTGCAATGCATTTTTAAGGCGTTTGCCCTATTAAGTTCCCAGTGTCCAGACCTCATGGCTTCCTCCACTTCCCTCAAGGAGTTGTTAATAAGATTTATAGCATTCAGCCTAATTTTCACTTTTAAAAAATTTCCTTGAGTTAGTCTTAAGTTGCCCAAGACACCATCTTACATAATTCTGTCTAACTCACTTGTGATGTTGGCTATAACACTAGGGGTGGAATCAGCAGTAATGGAATACTGTTAATCGACTGTTCCTTCAGTACATGCTTGGAGATTCTCCTGAGAAGCTGCCCACATGATATGTCAAACCCAAAAGCAGAGAAAATGTGCTCTGGACAGGCACTGAAACTCTGAGATGTTTGGGTTTATCTGAAGCAACGTGACTGAGCCTTTTTTGTATTGGCTGATTGAAGTGGTGTTGCTGCACTTCAGAATTTCTGAAGGACTCATTTCATCACTCTGCCTTTAATTTCCTTCTACTGCTCTCAGTTCGTTCTTATTTTACTGTCAGTCCTATATGCTCTTGCAACACTAAGTTTTCATTTCTTCCTTTTTATTTCCACAGTAGATGGTGTAGTCACATCCCACATGGCTCTGCCATCTGGAACAGCTTCCCTGACTCATATTCCTTTCAAGTTTCAACTTTATCCTTGGCCTCTGTGTGATAATATTCCCTCTAATAAAACAATCACATCTTATGCCCAGAGGCTTTCAGTTCTTCTCTGTTCAGTCTTCTTCCTCAAGACATGTAGCTCTTGCTACCCTTTGATACACAATGTATATTGTGATCTGTACTTATTATTAGACATGAAAGACCTATTTTAGAGACACCTAATACATAGTTGTGTCTAATTCTTGTTCAGGACAACACTTCAGGGCACGCTTACCTTTTAAACACCCTTTTATCCTTCAAAATTGCAGTCGGCTTGACTGATTGAAAGTTAGGTACACGTCCAAGTACTGTGAATATGATAAAGCCTCAACTGTGAAACATGTTTTTTTCATTTTAATTTTTTAAAAATTCAACTAAAGCATATTGCATAGTCTGAAAATAATAAAAGATTCAACAGAGAAGATTTCAAATCTGATACTACATCTCCTTAAGTCTCATCTTGAAAACATCAAACATGCTGTAAAATCAAACAAAAATCTACTTCTCAGTCTGTTGACTCAAAACATTGCTGCACACCAAGATTTTCAGTAGTTGACATAGTGTGCAGTTTTTCTAAATTAAGCAAGTCTCATACTTTGTGGGATTCCACAGTACAACTGCTGAGCTGCAATACTTGCATAAAAATTGGATGTTAGTTTATCGAGTGGGTGGACACAACTTGCAATGCTACTGCTTTTCACCTAGTGGCTCCCTTAAAGCTTCCATGAGATGAGGGGAAAATACAGCTAACAGCATCTGTGCTTGGGCACCACAGTCCTGGCTTTGTGCAGAGCACGGCTTTGGCATCTGGAGTGGCAGCACAGTGCATGTTAGCAGCAGTACATTCACTGACAGGAATTGCTGTAGGAGCAGTGGAGGGGCTCAGGTGTGTGTTTTGTGAGCGCTGGGCGTGGTCTATCTCAGACTCACCGTAAGATCATGGAAGATCTGCTCGAACTTGTGTCTCAGGCTGTAAGGCTGGGCTGTGGGGCACAACAGACAAAGAACCGCTCTCTTCTGAGATAAATGAAAGCTCGCTTGCAGGGTCCTACCCATTTTTCCCCATCATTACCCCTTTCTTAATATTTATTATATCTTTCCAGGCAGAAGGTCTGTCCAGAGTGGACACACAGGAACAACACATCCTTCGTGATTCATAAAATGTGAGGAGCAGGGAACAATGCCTGGCTTAATAGCGGCTCTTTAAAGGAGGCTCATTTAGAGTCCAGGGGGCATTGAAATTGGCTGTCTTTAGGGAGAATGCCTCACCTTCAGTGTGTCTCCCACCAAAACCAAGAAGGGGAAATGCATTCCTGCTCACCCATAGGAGTAAAGCTGCCCTGGAGTGTCTAAATTGCACCTAAGGAAGATACAAAGCAAAGTGGCTCAGGCTGCTCTTGCAGCCCGCAAAAGCAAAGCTACCAATTAATTTATTATGGAAACCTGCATGGTGTCACCCTGGCCTAACTTTGGGCAAATCACTACAAGGAAGAGAGTAGTAGCATAGGCTGCAGGGTGTTTTTGTAGGCTTCTCAAGGGTTTTTTGTTTGTTTTCATTTGGTTTAGGTTTTCTTACTTGGTTTGCTGTCCCTACCTAAGCATACAGTTACAGTTCTTGCTGTTCCAACAATCCTCTCCTTGCTCTGGATCACTGGGAAGTTATGCAGTGACTTCTCATTTGCTTCTCGAGTGATGACACTGGCAGTGTTGTAACATGAGAATGTTTTTGAAGCCTGAGTGTGGGCATATGATTGTCAAAGTTGAGGGGCTTTTAATAAAGAACTTGAACCACACTGCTTCGTTTATGAGAGATTTGCTTTGTCCTCCATAAAATGAGGAAAGTAACCAAAGACTGTGTGATCCTTGGTTCCTTGTGAATCATGGGGATTGCACAGCCAAAAGTCCTTCTAAAATGCATTGGTTTTGTGCCTTTCACATACTCCCCTGTCCAGACTCGCCTGAATCTGTATTTTTTTACTTCTCTTAAATGCTCAGTGGACATGAAAAACCTTCTTCTGTGTGGCAGTGGAAATACCAATGCATGTAAAAAAGATTCGTGTGTTCCTTTTCCCATTCATCACAGTTCTTGGAGATTTTTGTGGAAAATTCACCCCTGAGGACCAAATTTAACCCAGATTATGGGATTAAGCCAGCCTGAAGCACTGTTTTGGGGAATTTCTGAAAAGTCCATTGTTCCCAGTGAAATTTCTTTTTTACTCTGCTTCCCGTTTTGCAGAAAGTATATTCCTCACACCAGTGTTGCCATGCTCGTCAGTTCAGCAAACGTTTCCTTGGCATTGCACTTGCTGTTTTTGAACCACAAAATGCTTTTAGGTAAAGTTATCATAATATAAACTGAAAATTGACAGGCTGAATAGTTGTGGTTAGTATGTGCTATAGTGGTGATGACACAGGAAAATATGTTGTTTTTCTCCAGATGACTGTTTGAGGTTAGTCCTAGACCATTTTGTTCATGATGTGCCAGCTAAAATTAAGAGAGCATGGCTTGGCTTTGAAGTAAGCAGGTTAATTTGATTTTTTTAAAAAACCTGATAAAGGCCTGTTGTCAAACAATGGATGTTGTTATTTTGGGAAATAAAAAGAACAGAACCAGCCATTAAAAGGAACAGGAGGTTAAAAGGACTAAATTCCCCCTTCCAAGAAGTTTGTCTCGCTGCATAATCTAACCAAAAGTGTCTCACTCACAGTTCTAGCAAGGGCACAGCATGGCCTGCAGGGCAAAAGTTGACAGAGTTCAGAAGCCTTTTCTTCAGCAGAAAGTGGCAGTGTGAAAGGGGGATGGGTAGCAGCAAGCAAAGCTGGTGCTTTCTGCTGGAAGCAGGAACAGCATTTCCTGTTCCTTAGGTACCCTTCTGGTATTAACAACTAGAGTGGTGCAGCATCCTGCCTGGATGGCAGCTCAGCAGAGCCATGGGTGGCACCTTACACACTTCATCAGTGTGGGACAATCTACAAGCCACAAGATGTCACAGTGCCGAGTCAAGCAGGCAGTGCTCTAAAGGACCACAGAAATATGTGCCCTGTTCATAAGACAGAAGCAAAAAAAGGAGCCACTAGGCAGGAGGGGATGTTTGATGTCTTCATATCTAATGAGAAAAACAAAGGTGACTCAAATGTCACCTTCTTCCCAAACAGAAGTCTTTTTGGTGTGGGCTGCCAGTTCATTTCAGGAGTGATATGCAAAATACACAGAATTTGTGTGTGGCTAAATCACAGATTCTTTTTCTTTCATCTTCCTCCGTGTCACTTTGTGTTGCAAGGTTGCAGCTGCATGTAAAAGGCTTGACATATTTAATCGAACCCTGAAACAGCTCCAATGAACTGCAGCAGAAAGGGAAGCAGAGGAAAGTAGAAAGTTAGCAGAAGACTCCTTAAGCAAACTCGCATTTTGAAATAAACTCCTGCAGTTCTGGAAAAAATCTAACTCCATCTGCTACACCAGTGTGTGAGTTTGGTTTAAACTTGCTCCAAGGTCTTTGTAGTGTTTGGGCACGGAGAGACGAGTTAGCTGTGGAGGAGCAGCAGCCTTAAAGGTGAGTGTGCTTGCTTTCACCCCAGCTGAAATGCAGGGCTGAAATAAGGCTGTTAGGACTGTCCACTCAAGTGAATATTTTTCTGATGTTTCTATTTTTTCTTTGCATGTATGGGCTAATCACAGCTCTTTTTGGGGTGTGAGGAAGAGTGGGGAGTGGAGCGTGTTTGGTGATATCTCCCCTGCCCCTGAGCTGAGGAGCCTCTGAGGCTTCCTGAAAGTTAGACCACGCTGACTTCTGTGTGGTGCCCTATAGCCCCAGCAAACACTAAGAGCGTACAGTGTGGATGACTTGTTTCTGAAACACTGCCAAAGAGCCAGAGGAGGAGATGGTCTGCTAATGCTAATATCCTCCTAATTCTGACAGTCTTCTAATGACTCCTGAAGGCAGCATTCCCTTTCTCAGCAATTCTTTTTTCACTCCTTTGTGTACTTAGTGCTGGCCAGTACTATGAGTAGTTTAATTCTAAGGCCCCAACTCAGACCAACCCATTTTCCCTACTTCTGATGAAATATTGTAAAATACTTTAATCTGTTCCAGTTAAAATGATGGTGGCATATTGATTAGTCTGACCAGTACAGTTGTTCAGTGAGGTTAAGCATATCAAATAGAAACAAAAAGGCCAACTTAGACAAAGACAATCAGTTGTTATGATCATCCAAATGGTGACCTTTCAGGCTTGGCATTTGTACATCCAGAAATGAAGGCAGGTGGAACAGCTAGCTGCTTTTCTTAGGCAGATATCCTTCAAAGGGTACTTCAAAGTTCACTGCAAGGAAAAAATGTGTTGTTGCACACTGTGTATCTAAAATAAGAGGTGAGATTTTGACAATTCCCTGGATCAGTTACTGACTTGTATTTTTTTTTCTTTTCTGGGGCCTTTTACCCCACATGGTATTTTTTTCATTCATTGAATGAGGGTCCTGTTTATAATAGATAGAAGCAAGAAAACACAGCAGTAGATAAGAGGGCTTGCTTGTGTTGACATGTTTAATAATAAAAACCAAAGTGACTCAACAGTCACTTTCTTCAAAAATAGGAATGTTTTTGGTGCGGGCATGGTAGGATGTGGTGGCTTTATGCACCTACATCACTTGTGCCTTCTATTTCCATGGCCTCGCTCCCTGTCTTTGGGGCAAACACTTGCATAACAGTTTGGTCAAACCACTACCCAGGGATGGGGGCCTTTGCCTCGAAGTTATGCCAGGAGGATATTCTCACACACACACAGTGGGATGCCAAGCACAGTGGGATTCCGATCCTGACTGGGGCCTCTGGGCACAATGCTGTCATAAATTTTAAGCAATAGTAATACTGCAAAAAGTTAAATAAATGTGTCAAGTTAATTTTATGCTCCCCTCCCCTCAGGCAAATTAGCATAAGTTGAATTTTCTAATAATTAGTCCAAGCAGTTATCACCAAATAGATATACCTGGTTTCTGTGAATTGTGCTTATACACGGATGACAGATTCCACAAGGAGTAGAGAGCCTCCCAGACTGACCTGTCAGGATCAGCTCTAGTTGTACAGGTACTGTATGACTGCATTTGCCATTAGTTGGGTTAGTTATAGGCTACATGTGCATTGCCATACAGTTCAGATTTTGGTCACTTACATTTACAGCTTTACAAAATAATACACTGAACTGTGTGCACTGGGCTTGTTAAACTGTTGTAATAAAGCATTTTACAATTCCAGGCGGCCCTTCCCAAACGTATTGTAGAGCCTGTTAGCAAACACCTGTCAAGTTCAATTGAAATGTCTGAGTGGTCTGATCTGCAGCATCTGCTGCTGTGCCAGAGAAAGCAGGGCTTGCACAGCACCAGCCACGCCAAGCAGCGCACCCAGAGATGGGGTATTTGGGAGCTCAAAAGGGGGGCTTCAGAGAGCTCTTGGCTAGCCTTTCAACCTGGTGGATTTTGGTAGTAAGTAGTGAGGAAGAAAGAAGGAAAAAATAGGTATGTGTAAGGCAAAGAACCTCTCCGTTCCCTGTCACTCGGCTGTGACATCAGTCTCAGAGCAGTTCGAGCTTTTCATTCTCTTGCTTTTTTCTCCGTTTTTTCAAGTGAGGATACAGAAGTGTAAACAGATCTTTTTCTCTGCTGCTGACTTTAATGAGGGCTGGCCCCTGCTACACGTGTGAAAATTTCTTGGCTAAGAAGGATCTAATGTTCGTTGTATCGTAGCTTTGGAGATAAAGTCCAAACTCCCTATTTGCTTCTCTTGGCAGAGAGTGCTACTTACATGCATTCGCTTCCAGAGAAGCTTACACAAGAGGAGAGAGGGAAAATTAGCCCAACAGCATCTCAGAAATGTTTGTGGAGGGTTATTTATTTTGTGTTTGGGGATTTTTTTCCTTTTTTTTTTTTTTTAAAATCATGAATGCAGAATCCAAGGAGGCTCAGCAATCAGCATGTTTGAATGCCAGCCAAGACACTAAACTGGCAGCCATCCATTCTGATATCAGTGTGAGTGAAATGTGTACTCAGTAACTGGATTCAGGCCCTTCATAGTTTGCAAGCAAATAGTTCTGCTTTTGCAGATCAGATAAAAAGCAGAAAAAGCTGTGCAGCTCTCGCATGTAAGAGAGGGGGAGAGTCTGCACCTTTGAAAAGGGGCGTTAACATTTCTGTGTCCCAGTCAAAGTTCTGTGCCTTATGTCATCAAGTTGAAGGCTATGTTCTATTTCCAAAAGGCATTTAATTATCTCTTTTAATGTTTTAACCACTAAATCTGCCTTGCATAAAAGCTGTGAGTACCTCACACTGGTAATAAGCTGTAGGAAAGTGAAGTAAATTGGCATTTTGCAAAAAAGGTTGTACAAACGCAATGGAAAGCTATGCAAATCAGCTATGATACAGCCAAATTTGCATTTTGTCTTGGGTTTAGTGATGATATGCACAGCATGACTTTGGCAGGCTTGCCTCTTGGGATGATGCATGCACTGGTGGTGTGACCCTGTAGGGTCAATTTAACAAGCGTAACGTTGTGATTTTCCATGCAGTTTCTTTGAACCATCGAGTAATGTGCAGCAATAAATAGTGTCAGAGGAAATCGATTTTTAAGAGTAAATGCATTCAGTAGGAGGAGAAAGTGTTATACAAATCTTTTGCTTTGCCAAAAGAACATTAGCAGTTTTGTTTGGTGCTGCTCAGCTTTCCAGAGTAACTCCCTTCTGCTGTCTTCATTCTTTGTTACTCTTTGCTGGAGGAAATGTCAGGACTTGGAGGTGATACAGAGTTCTTGTGCGCAGATCATTAGAGCAATATACAGGCAAGGGCGACGTGCTGCAGGCAGCTGACGGTGCAGTTTCACAGCCTTTGAGTTCACTGAACCAATAGCAGCTCTTAAGACCTGTTGTTTTGCCCAGCTGAGTAGGAAGGTGGGAGCGTACTTGAGGTTTCTGGTGATATTAAAGCTATTCTGGGGAGGACGGCATGCAAATGGACTCTCAGAGCCCTTTGCAGTCTGTTTTATGTTGGGAGAGACACGCATGCTTTTTAGGTGTTGCTATAAGGTACCTCTGAAATTACCTTATGTAAATTTTGGTCCACTTCAGGAATTCATTTCATATGTCAAACTGAAAAAAAAACCAAAACCCTAAATAAAATTAATTGGAATTTTCTGACATTGGTCTTCACATTCTGCATGTTCTCTCCAGCCAGCTGTTTGAACACAAACTTTCTGTTATGAAAATGGACCAAATAAAAAATTCTGTACATGATTTACTTGTCACAACAGTAAATTTGCTGCAGCATCCCTTCCCAGTTCATCGGAGCTGTATGACAGCTCCATCCTGAGGGGTGGTGGGCACCCAAAAGAAGTGCAGGGTGTTTTAATTTCCTGTGCCATGACCCTGCATCACTTGAAGTGAATGAAATGTCAGCCTTTAACCTGCAGTAGAGTTTGGGCTGGAGTCTTACCAGGGCTGCTCAGGAGAAGCCTGATGGAAATATCTCTCTTTAAGGCAGTATTTAAGCAGCATCTCTTCTTAAGACAGGGCTTAAGCTGGAGTTCAGCACGTTTTGGTCAAAGCACTTGGTAAAAGGCTGTTCTGAATTCAAGCACAACCTTAAGTACTCTTTTCCTGTGACCTCGGTGCTCTGTTAGTTTGCCTTTCAGAAGCAGAAGGGAGTTTGGCTGCTTTCAAATAAAGTCTGCCAAAAAAAACCAAAAAAAACAAAAAAACAACAACCAAAAAAAACCCAACAGCCCAGCAAGCATCTTCTTTTTTTTTTTTTTTTTTCCCCCTTGGCTTCTCTATAAATAGTCAAAACATTTTTCAGAGCAAGTTTAGTTAATGTTTTGCAGTGGTGAGTGAACACTGTGATGCTCCAATATGTTTCATGCTCCTGAATCTCCTAAGATTCTTGAGTGTAATTTAATTTCAATGAGAGGAAGAAAGAAGCTATGAAGTCCTGTCTGAATTTTGTCGTTGACTTCATGAGGAGTCCTTTGAGTGCATTTGGGAACAGTTCAGCTTCATTGGATGCACACTGAAAGTTTTCTTTTCTTATCCTTACCACACAGACAATCACGTCATTCTTGAAACTAGTGCTGCTTTTGCTGTCCACATGCAAGAAATTATGTGAACATCTGTGTAAGTTGCAACACAGAAGAAGGCAAATTCTTAGTAGCAGAGCCCTTTCATACCCCTGTCTGCAGAGGGTCTGTGTGCAGCTGTCACCCTTGATCTCGCACCACACACTGTCAGTTTCATGTTCCACCACTTCACTACTAATAACAACGAGTAGGGGTTTATCTTGTTGGTTTTTTTTTTTTCACTCCTTTTTTTCGAGCACCAAATGTATAGTTTCATTTTGGCAGCTGGTTTTATCAAGCAAATGGTATCGGACTTGTGTGGGATTTTGTGAGTCATTAGGAGAAATACTGGGTGGACTAACCCCTTAAAAAGAGTGTTTCTGGGGTGGTAGGGTGCAGGGAAAAATAGGGTCATGCCTGTGATTTTTTTGCATGCACCCTTGGGAATACCCTCTGCAAGGGCAATATTCTTGTTCCATTGGCAGCTCTCTGCTGTTTCTTACAGACACTTGAAGGAAGAAAGGTGATGCTGCTCAGTCTCCCTGCAAACAGAGCATTTCTCACGGCTGTCCGTGCGTGACAGGATACTGAAGCACAAAACACACGTGTTTTGGTTGTGGGGCTGTGTGACACAAGCCTGTGGTGTGATAAGCCAGGGCAACACTTGCAGAAGCACCCAGAAGAGCACACTGAGGTGTCAAGGCTTTCAAATCAGCATCACTGGCTGGGTTTATTTCAGTTGCAGATATCAACGCTTTTTCCTGAAGTGTTACTGCCTCTCCACCTACAAAATGCAGTCCTGTTTCCATCCCAAACCTTGTTGGAGAACACTTTCCTTAAAGTAAGTGCTGTCCCCTCACTTTTCCTGGTACAGCCCAGCCCTGTGTATCTGTCACCATCAGCCTGGTCTCACAGGAGCAACGCGTCTTCCCAGGAACAGCCCCTTAGTGGGACGCTTGTAGAAACATTTGTTGGTCTCATTACGTGTGCAGACTTCTCGTCAAGGAAACAATTCAGGAGTAATGTGCAAGACTTCTTTGGAGTCCTGCTGTCTTCCTAACAGAATTACAGGTCTTCAGAGGCTAGCACCAGGAGCTGCAGCTCTGAGCCTATGCTGCCAGGACCCAGAGCACATGGGTTTGCATTAGCACATCCCACTGCCAATGTGTTTTTCTCTGACAAAGTACTGAGGGGAGGTATGCACATGTTTGATCTTGTGTGCTTCATCCAAGATTTAGCAGAGAAGTTTCTTACCAGAATCACATTTGTGTTGGGTAGGGGTTTTCCTTTTAAGTCCTAGAGTATCATCCTGTCCTGTGCACTAAAAAAAATATTTCCCTTTCCAAGAGATAATGTGAAAAGAATGATGAAATTGGAGAGGGGTTGAAGGGGAGGAGCAGCAGAGACCCCTCTCCTTCCAGTGTCCACTTAATGCTTCTGTTGAAGTGTAGCTCAGTGCTCTGACACACAGCAAAAACCTGCATTGATGAGTTTGGCTTGTTGGGCCTACTGCTCTCCTAAGCATAATTTATGGCAAATAAATATGCGATGGCCTTCTCTGGTTCTTCCTATTGCTTGGTTGCTCTTTCTGTTTCCTCAGTTTGGGAATGTCAGAGAAAAATGAGTAGTGTTGTTATTTCAGGCCAACTCCCAGAGCCTGGGGGAGCAGGGTGTGTGTAGGTGGCTGCTCTCCTGCCTTCCTGTGTGAATCCAAAGTGCATCTTTCTCCTCGAAAAGTCACCTGGGTGGGCACTGCCGGCCCCTCAGCTGGTCTCTCTGGACAGGGCTGCACTGAAGGCTGCAGAGCTGTGCAGAGCAGTGTAAGGAGTAGTGACCATTGGTGGTGGAGATGAGCCGGGGCAGAGCACCTGGCCAGCATCTCAGCTGCCTCCTCCTGAGCAGGGTGGGCAATCTGCAGCCCTTTGTCTGACGTGTGCGTGCCCATAAAGAGGTTATTTGATAAAGTTGCAGAGTATCTAATTGTGCTGTACTACAATCCCCAAGAAGCAAAAGAGCTATCACCTGTAGGTCCAAACTGAAGCACTTGGGCAGACATCATCCCACGCACAAATCTCCCACATGCACCATGTCAAGCAGCCGCTTGGTGTATCAGAGAAAGACCAGACTCTCTTACCCCTACACCACCCTTGTAGCCCCATTACGCTTCTGGCAGGTCACTCGTGCTGTGGGAAGGGCAGGGTGGGACTGCAAAGCAGATGCCGTTGCAGCGTGCAGAGGGAACGTGGTGGATACACTTTGTGCCCAGCTCCCATTCCTGCATGCACCATGAGAGGAACCGAGACATAGCACGAGGAGGCACAGAAGGAGCATCTCCTTGGTGTGCTGCTGGAGCTCGATGGCTTTGGCTGCTTCACCAGGTCAGGTTTCTGTGAGGCTGCACCCAGCGGCAGTGGCGGGGCAGCAGTTCGGCATTTCTCCCCTGCCTTGATGCGAGTGGCAGCAAGATGTGGCTGCTGTTGATGGGTGGGGGGAAGAGCTGCCAGTCTGCAAAGATTAAAAGTGTGTTTTCAATGAGCTGCTGCAGCAGTTGAGGGGATTAGCCTGCCATGGCATCACCACAAAGCAAGCTCAGTTGCAGCCTGCTGGGGCTCCTGTGGGTGAGGAGGAGGTGGTGATTGCCTGCATACCTGTGGGTGAGGAGGAGGTGGTGATTGCCTGCATACCTGTGCCTAAGATTTGGGTACAGTGTTTGTAAACTGAAGATCGATGGGATAAATCCTCCAGTGCCGTCCTGACTGTGGAGAGCTTGCACACCAAGGCCTGGGGCAGCACCAGCTCTGGGAATGTGGCATGGCAGAGAAGTGTTGGCCCATGTGGTCACTGTGGGAGAAATTTTGAAATGACAGCAATGGTAACAGCAAATTGCAGCTTCTTCAGGATGCTGGAGGCCGGGCTGGGCCAGGTGTCATCCTGGTCGTGGTGGAAACTAGACCTTTGTGGAGTACTGTCCTGTCCCTTGTAGTTATGTGAGGCTTATGTAGAACTTCCATAAATATATTTCCCCAGGCATAGTTTCCTTCCCCCTTCCCCTCCCATCTAGAGATTGAACCTGCTTGGAATCTGAGGGGTTTTTTTTTAGAAAATAAAGTACTAATAATAACAGTAATAATGATGATTTTTTTTCTTTGTTCTGAGGATTTTGTGCCTCTGGTGGCTCAGTTCAGGATATCGTGCAGTGTCTGAAACTGTGTGGATTCAGATGTGGCAGTATGAGCCTTTCCTCCTCACAGGTACAGACTAACTGCATGGTGTGTATGTATTGTAGACCTGGTTTGTGCCATTTTTTTCTGATCCAAAGCAAAGGTGTGATCCTGCATGCTCATAAGGAAGGCACATACATGCATACACTTTACCTGGCATATCCTGAATAGAAATAGGACAGTCCCAGAGTAGTGAGTCTCTTCACTGAGTCCAACAGCACTCTGTTCTGCAGCCAGGAACTTTTCTGATCGGCCGTAGGGAGAACATACCTTGGTCTTACAGCAAGGCATTCCTGGTCCCTGATGCAGAACAGCATTTTATGCACATGCAGATGTGTGTTGTCATGTTGCGTTTTGAGTCAGTGTCCTGTTGTAGGGCGGAATATTGCTGCCGTGTTTGAATATTATTCTGAACAGGATAGTCAGTTGCTCCGTGCTCAGATGCACAAATGCACATGTGAAAGATTTGCAGAGGCAGGTGGTAGCCTGTATTTTTCTTCTGTTTGCAGTTTTTAAATAAAAAAGAAATCTTTTCAAGTTCTACACTGTCAAGAATGTGGGTGTCTGGCTGAATGAAAGAAAAATAAAATAAACTTGCATAATAAATACACTAGTAAATCCCTAAACTGTTAGCATAAATACAACTACTTTGGGGGGCTGGTTTGCTTAGTTGCTTATCTGAGGAAGAGGAGCAGCTTTTGAAGAAAGTTCCCCAGAATGTCTTTCCTTACTATAATTATGTTAATTACTAGCAATGTATGAACTCCAGTTACAGCATGAAGTGCTACTTTCTGACAAAATCAGATCTACTTTCTTTTTCATCACGTCATATGTCAAGTATGGAACAAGACTCCAAAGGCCTTGAGAATATCTGCTGTGGGGTTTTTTTATATTTATTATTTATTTAATAAGACTACTTTTTCCTTTTTCAGCATTTTAAAAGTTGACTGCCTAGAGGTAGGCACCTGGATTTATATTTAGGGACTGAAGTAAGCAGGATACCTTTCAAAGGTCCTGCATACCTGCAGCTCTCGGAATTAATTAAAGGCAGATGTTCTTTTTGGCAAGTTTGACAGAAACAAGTAGGAGATGTTGGGCGCCCAGCACCTTTGAAACACTAGCAGCTTATTCAGATGCCTAAAGATGGAGTTAGGCGGTTAAATTTAGGCACCCAAATTGGAAAGGTTTTGGCCCCGTAATCATAACAATCGCTGTCCCCTCTGTCCTGAAGCGCTGTAGCAGAGATTCATCCAAGAAGCCGGAGGTTCGTATGTGGGAGTGAGCGGGGACAAAGTCTGTGTCTCGCTGTGGTGGAAGCGAGCTCGGCTGCCTGCCTTGTAGCACATGCAAATGAGGGTCAGATGGCTTGACAGTTGGTTATGAAACTAAATAGAAATTATGCAAAATGGGATTGATTTTGCACATATTTTTAGGTTTTGTCTTTTAGGAGCACGAATCTTTAATTAAAATACCAAAGACAAGAAAAAAAAATGTACAGGCGGCAACTGTTATGTTTCACATATATGCTGGATGTAAAGTAATAGCCTGCTATGCTCTTTTTAGGGATCATTTTTATCCCATTGCAACTGAGAATATAAAGCCATCTTACAACTTGCCAGAAGTGACACCTGCTTTCATACTTCTCAGTAATTACTTTAGCTTTGACAGAAAGTACTTGGCAGGGTACATACAAATTATGACTTGCTTCAGGGTACAAATAATGTCATAATGACTTTAAGTTTCTCTTTATGCTCAGGATATTTGCATGTACATGTTTTGTTGGTACGAAACAAGTGAGTGGAGCAGAGTTTTGTGTGTATTCTTAATGTATATTGGATAATGTAAACCTACAAATAGACTAAAAAAGGGAAACAGTCTGGTTTTCAGTGGCTATTTGAGCGTGTTTGGGGTTTTGGCTTTTTTTTTGCAACTCTCTGTTATAAAAATGCCGTAGGCATTTGTAAGGAAGAAAATTACTTCTAATGCTAGATACTCACAGTTGTCTTAGTAGAGGAAAAAACTTGCCTGCAGGTAAGCGGCATCAACCTGCGAAGACTTCTCTCCCTCTTCCCTGCCTTGCAGTCAATGAATGTTCATTTTAAAGTGCATTTGGATGTCATATGCACTCTTTTACCCATTTTTTCCCTATTCTTGCTGCAATTAAGTAGAACTTAAAATCACATAAAGTCACATCTGACAGCAAAATCAAGGTCTTTATTGTATATCTGACCCCAAACTATAGCTAGGAAGTTAGTCTTCTGCAATGGTTGGTAGTTACTGAACAGCCTTTAAAGTATTCAGGGTTAAATGCTTTAAAGTATATATTCTATATAAAAGCCCCTTCTGGGAGAAGGTAGCAGATGCACAGAGATCAGTGATGTATTTGCCCAAAATCAGCCCAGGATCTCTGGTAGAGCACAGGTGCACTTCTACATCAGGGTGGCAAGAGTTTTACTCTAGGTCCCAAAGGAAATTCTGCCTTCTCTACATTGTTTTGTTGTTCATCAGCAACATGAAGTTCTAAAAATGTAAGGAAAGGGAATGTTGAATTGGATTTCTCTGTTCATATCTGCGATCTGTCTCCCTGACCATTCGTTTTTAGCAAAAAGTAGGCAAAGGAGAGAGCGAGGGGAGGGGACAAATTGCTGTTAAGCAGCTCTCACTGAACTGCTCCTGAAGGCAAGACAAATGATTTCTGAAAACCAGAACATGAAGTTTTAATGTGAGATTCCTTAAAGAACTGGAAGAAGTCGGCATCGATAAATACGCAGCTTTTGCAAGGCAGAATGAGCAATGGTGGAAAGCCGTTGGGAGTCAGGCACTTTCTTATCTGAAAAAAAAGTACGGTGTGTGGCTTTTCCACCTCTGTTAGGGAACTTAAAAAGACAAATGCCTTTTGCTTCCTGCCTGAAAGAAGTTAAGCTCTTTCTATAAAACGAATGAATTTGGAAAATGTCTGGCATTTTTCTGTGTGCATGCATATTAGTTCCATGTCTTTTACCAGGCAGCACTTTTAAGAAATACAAAGTTCATATGTGTGTGGGTCTTTCATTACCAGAAAGAATTTGGCAAATTGCAAGGAATTCAGACAGCTGCAACAGAAGTGATTAATGGACTAGAAAGGAGAAGAAAGATTAAGAATTAAATATGTACGGTTTGTGTGAGTGAGAGACAAAGAGGCTGAAGGAATAGGGTGATGTTAAAACTACCAGTGCTGCACCTGAGGTGTTATAAATATCCGATTTTGAACAATTGTTTTGGTGGTGCAAGGTCCTATGACTGGGAGTAGTGGGATAAATTTTAGTGCAGAAAATATAGGCTGAAATCCAGAAACACTTCCATCTAGTAAGATCTGTTACACTGTGGAATAGTCCGTGGTGGGAAGGGGTGGCAGCCACATCACTCAAGTAATATGGTCTACACCGAGCAAAGGCACAGGAGAGGTCCTGCGTTGGGCAGGGGTCTGAGCATCACCTTTGAGGCATCTCTCCCTCCTCCCTCTGCTGTCTGTGGGCGGGGCCAACACTGACAATGTCTGGAAATCACACGGGGATTTCTAAGAGTACTGTATTTTAGCATAAATTTGAATAGGGATTTCCTTGCGGAAACACAAAAATCCCTCTCTGTTCAGCTTTCTGCCCTGCAACTGTCTCTGCTTGTTGTACAAACCCCAAAAAAACTAATGAAAGAGAGCAGAAGTTGCCTTACTGTAAAACTACCTAGTGATAAACTTTTTTATACTTCACTTGGAACGGGCTCGTCAGGCTGTTTTCCGGGGCTGAGGAAGAGCTGTTGGCAAGCTGCATACAGCCATTACAAGTGAGAATGACTGAGCAGAACAGGCCTGTTTAACTCATTCACTTTTCTGCTGTATCCAAGCAAGTCATAAGTTCTTAAATTCCACTTTTCATGTAGGGGCTTGGTCTCCATAGTTATGTCTCTTGTTTTTTTGGCCATAAAGCTAATTTTCCAGTGCATGGCTAGAAAGCTGCAATATGTATGATGAAAACTAGGGACTTTGTGTTTTTTTTAATAAGCCTACTGAGTTTTTTCTGTCACTCATGTTTGCCGCACAATATCCTTCACAGTTTTTACTTGCCATTAGGTTCTCTTTAAAAGAATGGCATGGAAATGTTTATCTCCCCCTCCCCAGGCTGCTGTGGGATTTTGGATTGCTGATTCTTTACTCTCTTTGCCAATCTGTGGAGAATCTAAGGAGAAAAACATTTCACTTCCTTCAGCTCAAGTCCATGCTATGAAGTTTTAGAGAGAGGAGGGTCTGTGGCTGAGATGGCTGTTCACCTGAAGCCTGCACAGGTTGTATTCTCAGATGCTTCCTGAGGAGAAGGTCAGGGAGGGGGCACACATTCCTCCATGGTATTCCCAATGCAGAGCTCTGCTGTGGTGTGTGGACCAGGCTGTCAGCATCCTGCATCTGCAGCTACCTGGTGTTTCAGTACTGTGTTTCCTCTTTCCAAGAGCTCCCCGAGTGAGGAAGAGCATTTTTGTGGCTTCATACAGGCTTAGATGCTACAGCTGGGTTTTGTACTTTTCCAGGTCTCAGAAAAGCAAGGTTAATGACTTCCTGCTGCCAGTGAAATACCAGAATAAGGATGGGGTGCAAGGCAGAAATATATATCAAGGTGTTGTCAAAACATTTATTTCCATAGCAGGAAGTATCGATCCTGAAGACTATATTCTATTACAATGACTTTATTTCTCCTATATTAAATGACTGATACAGACTATATTTAATCAACTTGTGTGATGGATGGTGGCGAACCAATGTAGCAGTTGGTCACTGTGCACATCATCTGCTGCTGCTGGCTGGCTGGCTGCTTTCAACAACCCAAAATAGGGTTTGCCTGCAGATCAAGGTTTTCAAGGTTTATTTTGTCACTTAGTAATACACTGGGCTTTGGTTGCCTGATTTACTCATTTTTTTTATCAGCGTTTATCAACAGTGAGTAATGCCTGCAAATAATGAACCATGCTTCTGCTTGTTAATGTGCTTTTGTCGTTTTCATTGTTTGTAAGCCTGTTTCAAAGGAGCAGTCGGGGTCATCTCTCAGACAGCATTGTATCTTCCTAAATGTATGCTTTTAGAAAACAAAGATGGTTCAAAATGGTTGTGAACCTTTTGAATTAAAGAGGGAGATTTTGAGATCTGCAAGGAAAGTAGTGATTTTTTAGCCATATTTGTGAGGTGTTCTTTGCCTTTTATTTGTTTTTTAATTTCATTTTACAATCAAGAAGCAGCTGAATCACAACAGTGGTAAAGAATGATAGAAACAGGAGCTGTGTTTCTGCTAAGTCCTGTAGAATTCAACAGAAAGTATGATCCTCCCTCTATTATCTTGGAGCTTTTCTGTAAGCAGACCTTCTAGACTCAGATTTTGAGATATTTTTCGAAATGGTCCTGTCTGTCATTACAGTTAGATCTCAGAAGAATTGTGCTGGTTTTGGCTGGGATAGAGTTAAATTCCTTCACAGAGGCTCATAGGAAGCTGTGTTTTGGATTTGTGCTGAACACAGGGTTGGTAACACGGGGATGTTTTCATTACTGCTGAGCAGGGCTTGCACCGTGTCAAGGCCTTTTCTGCTCCTCACACCACCCCACAGCGAGTGGGCTGGGGGTGCAGAAGGAGCTGGGAGGGGACAAAGCCAGGACAGCCGACCCCAGCTGACCCCAGGGATATTCCAGACCATATGGCATCATGCTCAGCATAGAAATCTGCGGGAAGAAGAGGGAGAGGAGGGACATTCAGAGTGATGGCATTTGTCTTTCCAAGACAACGAAATGTGTGATGGAGCCCTGCTTTCCTGGCTGAACACATGCCTACTGATGGGAAGTGGTGAATGAATTCCTTGTTTCACTTGGCTTGTGTGCCTTGCTTTTGCTTTACCTGTTAAACTGTCTTTATCTCAACCCACGAGTTTTCTCACTTTTATCCTTCCAATTTTCTCCCCTATCCCACCAGGGGAAAGAGAACGAGCAGCTCTGTGATGCTTAGTTTCCAGCTGAAGTTAAACCACAGCAGAATATTCTATGAAATATGCCTGTCTTCCCCATCCTTTGGTGCACTAACTTTAACTTGATGACTCAACTGCGCCGCTGCCTTCCTCAGCAGCCATTTCTGTGGCTCATGCTTAGCTTTCTCTTTGGAAGCCAACTTGTTTGCCTCTGAATGGGTGAATATTTTAGGGTATGGCAAGACTTTTGTTTGCTCAGTGAAACTAATTTCTCAGGTGGAGAAATCATTCAACTGGAAAGAGTAGTTTTGAAGGATTGTGGGGTAGTAGCTACCTGTTATTGCTGCCCTTCTTGCTCCTCTAGTGCCACTTTCTTCTTACGGAATCAGATGAGGATTTCAGCATTGCCGACAGCAGAACTGGAAGGCCAAGATCCTGATTTTTTTCCCCTTCAAGGGCTAAACAGAGAGTCTTGTCCTCCCCCAGAGGGGGAGTGAGAAGTGAGATGCTCACTCTCACCAGCTGTCTTGGCTGTGTGGGCACAATTCAGCCAGGGACATTTTGCTGGTGTGTCTGCTTGGACTGACTGCTGGGAAGGCTCCACCGGGCCCTGCCCAGCAGCAGAGGAGTTTGTATTTTATGGCTCCCTGTGGCTGTCTGCCGAAGCCTTTCTACATAGGCACGTTGTCTAGGACTGCCTCTGTTCATCGTCTGTGGAGTTATGGGACTGTACAGAAGTAGAGAGCAACCTCTTTACCAGTGTGACTTATCCTGCTTGATCTAGGGATTTGAGTCCTGCCCTTCAAAGGGATCTGAGTGGACAGGTTGGGTCTTGTACCTGCCCAGCAGCACATCAGTTTGGTGAACAGGGACTTTTCTACAACTAAGGCAGACTGAAAGAGGGTGCAGTTTTGAAGGGGATAGAGAGCTCACCTCTAACTTTTCATAGAGGAAGGGAGTTGTGCTTGGCTCCTCTCTCTGAAATACCTTGGTCTCCAGAGCAGTCAGTCTGACATTCTTCTCAGCTGAAAGTTACTTAAAATAGATAAGAATAAAGGAGCAAGAAAGATGCTTGGAGAAAAATTTCTTACGTTTTGCTAACAAACCACAACGTGCAAGGGATTGGTTTATAGATCAGGGTAAGCGCACAAAAACTAAGAAGCACCAGAAAAATTTCAGCAGGTCAGCAGAATAGTCAGAGATTCCCTCGCAGATCTAAGAGGCAGAGGAAGTGAGCAACAGACAACTCAGAGCTCGTCCTGACATTTGTGGGTGGTGCATCAGCGGGTCTGGGTTGTAACTGTAAAGGTAAATGGGACACTGATACGGATGAGGTGGCACTAAGTGTAGAGCAAATCAGCCTCACATGGCAGCAGCTCCCTTTAGGGCTCATCAGGTGTGCCAAGTGTGAGACGTGCATCTTGGATGAGATATAAATGGCTCAGCAATAAGTGTATTTCAGGAGTAAAGAGCAGGCACCGAAAGGTTATAGGAGAATCAGGCAGAAACAGAAGGAGCTGAGGGATGATCATGAGGGGCAGAATTATGCAGCAGAGGGAGAACTCTGCACACCAGCCTCAAGATGAATAAAAACATGTCTCCATGTATGAGAAACAGTCTTTGCCTTTTACATGTGCACATATTAACACATCTGTAATTGCCAGCAGACTAACCTCAAAGAAGGTGGTGTTACTCTTACTTTCCCATCACATTTGAGTATTCACATTTGTGAGATGAGCTGAGGAGTTCTTCAGTGTTTCCTGACACAGGTGTGTACTGAAGACTGCTTTAGTTGGTCTCTCCATCCTTCCACCTTCCAGTAGTGTAACTGGGATTTCTGTGCACACCTGGGGACAGACTTCTTTCCCTGTTTGAATGACTTTTCTCATAGAAAAGTTTGCATGTATTCTTATGTAAGAGTGTATGTGTGAGGGAAGTATCGTCAAACCCGAAAATTACTTTTTATTCTTTTTCAGCAAGTTTCAGAATTAATTTTTAAAGCTTCAGTGCACATTGGAAAGATGTTAAAACAGAAAGTTTCAAAATTGTGGATTTCAGATGTGTTTTTTCTTGGTTTTTTCTTTTTGTCTAAACCCTGCATCATATTTTTCTGTAGGAAAAAGAATAGTTCAATTCTTGTGTTTACTTCAGAAAAGAAACAAATGCTTCTGAACATGGCATGTGCAGTTCTTTTTTTCATTCTGAGAGGGAGCTTTTTAAAGCATTTAAAAAGCTGGAGGTGAAATGATTAATGTAGGCACCATCTCGTAGCTGTGGCATCAGCAGACCTCCCCTTTTAGTATCACTAGGAGCTTGTTTGATGCAGTATGAAGGAGAGAGCAGTGTTGTGCAAGTGATTTTCACAGAAAAGGAGATGATCTGTGTAGTGCATCCCAGCTCAGTCCTGCCTGAGGTCAGTAGCAGCAGAAATCAGCAGTTTGTTGTCTCTTTCTTTCTGAGCTTGATTCTGGGTCTGTTTCCAGGGTGTTTTTACTGGTTTGAGTGTTACTGGAGTTGCTTTCCAGTATGGAAGTGGGAGGGCAAGGAGCATGCCCACCCTCATATATGCTGCCAAAGTGAATAGAAATGTCAGGCTTTTGGTATATTGAGATGAGCTGAACCAGACCAGCATCTCTGCCTCCCCACCTGTGGCAACACAACAAAAAAGAGTAATAAATAATCTGTCCCGATCTATTCTCTCACAGGAGCACAGTCCGCAGCCCCCAGTAGGGAACAAAAAAATCACCTGGTTGAACAGAGCCAGTGCCAGCATGACCTATCCACGTGATTGGGAAAAGTGCCTCAGGAGCGAGAGGAGGGAGCATGTTTTACCTCTGACTGCAGTTTAAAATCATTTCTCTTTGGCTCGAATGTAAACTGAGTAATCCTCATGGTTTGGCTGCCTGTCCTGCAGCCTCTGTGCATGTGTTGGAGCAGGGAGGGAGGAACTTGCTCTCTCTTTCTGTGTTCAGCAGAGCCGCCTGGGAGACGTCTGCCTGCTGCACAACTGAGGATTCATCCCTGGTGCTGGGGTGTGCAGCCCTGCATGGTGGTATGCCCCTGTGCACCCCTCTGCTGCATGACTTCTTGTAGGATACTGGGGAAGGGAGCGGGGAGCAGAGGTGTGCAAATCCACATCTGTTTCAAAGCAAAACCCAGTGTTTGATTGCATTTCCTGACAGGTTATATTCTGGGCAGTTTCCTGCATTGTTGCATGCTCTGGAGATAGAGTACCCTTCAGGCGTGTTGGACTGAGTTGCACTCGTCCCCTTTGTGCAGAGTTGCCAGTTTGTTAGCTGCAGATTAGAGACAAAAGCTTTTACAATTAGTTTTTTAATGGGAGAGAAGCGGACTGACATTGTGACCCGCTTACAAATGTGGTTGAGATCGTCTGGATTTCAGCCCGCACTGGGGAGAGTGAAGTCCTGTTTCCTGGGGATTAGTGCAAAAAACTACCCCTTGTTATCAGTTCTCACCATTTTACAAGCCCAAGTGAGCATATTCTGGTATTCCCAGGTATTCAGTAAGCATACACCTTCCAGTTGCCCAACTTAAAAAATTCCAAACAGCCCGGGGATCGTTTCAGAGTCTGATAAAGCTGAGATTTCCTAAGCGCAGTATTTACAAGCCTTCCTGCTAGAGAAGTGGAGGAAGGAGCTTCTTTCCAAGAAAAATGTAGGCTGGGTAATCTGACATCACTCAGAGTCACATCACCCTACACCCACCAGAATTCAAAGATAGAATGGAAATGGCATAATCTGTTCTCACGGTAACACTAATAGTACTGCTCCCGCAGTTCATTGTGTGCTGTCCCCACCCGCCATTGCCACAATTAACATTTCTTGCAGTGACTTTGAAAAGTGTTGCCATAACAAGGTTGCTG
This sequence comes from Edolisoma coerulescens, assembly GCA_013397115.1. NCBI lineage: Eukaryota > Metazoa > Chordata > Aves > Passeriformes > Campephagidae > Edolisoma > Edolisoma coerulescens. The sequence continues at coordinate 582,878 of VWZW01004265.1, read as the reverse complement.
ATCAGCAACTACAAAAATCTTAACGAGGTACCTAATGGAGCTTTTTGTTTCCATTATTTCTGCTTAATATATTCTGAAAAAGTCAGGAGGTTTTAACCTTGCCTTCAGCTGGAGTACTGTGGCGTATTTAATAGAATACCACTTCGTTTGTACTGAAGCTAGTGTACACTACAAGGGTTTGGAGACCCCTCTAATGTAGTCAGTCAAACTGATGCCTGAAGCCAAAGAAAACGTATATCTGAACACATGTTTTCGGTCTCGAGCTAAAAAAAATGCACTTCATGTTGAATAGCCTTCTCCAAGTGCCACAGTTAATAAGCCATGTTGTGTTTTTACTGGAAAAGTATGCTTCTAGCCAAGCATTCTTTGCATTTTTCCCAGGATTTAGTCATAAAATCACTTTAGACATATTGCAAGTATGAAATGTGTGCACGTCAGATAAAGGGCAGCAATTTTTGTTTTTCTGTAAAGCTCCATGGAAACATTTTTATCACCATCAAGTGCATTATCCCAAGAAGTCTGGCCCCTTTCTTTACTCTTAACATCTATCTGTGTAAGGAAACGCTGAACCACAGAGACCCTGCTAACAAACTGCTTGGCGATCGAACACACAGCACCATCTCCGTGAGTTTGGTGGCACCAGGATTCGACTGCTTTTGCACACAGACACTCAGGTATCCAGCGCTAATAGCCAGCCAGCATGCAGATGTACGTCACCAATCCTGGCTGCCTAATTCTGCATGCATAAAAAAGAGAGGAACCTGAAGACTTGCTGCACTATTTTAGGCATTATTATTTCAAGAAATGGTTTACGCAAGCGAGAAAAGCCTCTAACACAGTCGGCAGCCTCAGCCCTTCGAGGCTGTTGCATCTCACAACAAACTCTCGCAGCCCCCTCTGGCTGATGCTCGCAGCATCGTTTCTCTGCTCTGGAGCCAGCCTCACAGTCCTGCTGATGGCTGGAGGAAAACCTTCTTAGGGTCGAGTGGGGCAGAGAGGAGTGAGATTCCTGGAGGGAACCTCTGCGAAAGTCAGCAGCAGTGAGGTTTTAAAAGAACAAGTGTATACGCAGTTTTATGTATTGGAATAGAGTGATCTAGCTATCAAACATATGTTCACACATACAGAGTATACAGAGTAATGTGTATATACCACCTCGACGAGCCAATCTGTGTTCTGAAGAGAAGATATTTAAAGCAGCTCTGCAAACTTTGTAGCATGGGGAGAGACTAGCTGGGCTTGTCTCTGCAGGGATTTGCAGCAAAGCTGGTCCAATCTGCATTTCTTTGTGTATACAGTTTGAGTATCTCTTCATGGATAGCTATATAAATGCTAAGAAACAGGCACATGTATGAGGAATATAGAGGAAAGGGAAAAGTCCAAGGGAGAAAGAGGGTTACCCAGCCCAAAATCTAAGTTGAACCCTATGAAGACATCATGGAACAAAAAGTGTGGAAGGAGGCCATTTAAAAGCCATCCCATGGGCCAAGAGAGCACTGTGAGCACTGAGTCATCACCATCTCACATCTTCTTTGGGACCATCATCTTTCTGCTCACTTCTGTGGCAGGCAGCTGTCTGCCCAGTTTAGAGAGCCAGCAAGAGCCAGGAGAAAGGCAGGACTCTCTGTGCCATGCTTGGCCTTTGCGTGAGAGGCAGAGTGGAGGTAGCAGGGGGACGTCTACTTGTTTGGAGTCAGGAAGCCCTACTGTGTACCAGTTGTGGTGTACAGAGCTCACCACCTGCCCATGGTGAGTCATACTTTTTGACAGATGAGTAAAATTTCAGTGCTATTCATTCTTAATCATCTTAGGAAAAGATTAGCTGATAGGTTTGGAGCCTTTTGCAACTAGCACATTTGTTGGTGAAATTTTTACTACAGTGCAATAGATCAGGGCAAATTCTACAGATGTCTGTGGATCTAGGTTACATATCAGCTGGTTCAGGGGTCTGTGATGGAAAAGTCCACAAAATGTTTTTGAGTGTGTTGGATTCATACAGCATACAACAGAAATGTTGGTCCTCATCTGTTCCTTCTGCTGTGGGAGCACCCTTTGAAGGAGCTGCCTCTGTGGTTTTCAGCTGGCCAACAGGACTGCCTCCCTCTACCCTTGTCTTCCTAGGAAAAAGCTGTTTTCTAAGCCTAGATCGCCTGAAACAGCCCCAAGGGGGAAGAAATGGGACATGGATCATTAGGGTGGAGGCTGGTTCACTTCAGTCATTTCTGCTCCTCGGCATCCTGTCCAGGATGTGTCTGCAGGAGCCTTCTGAAGGAGGGCAACTATCTAGGGAAGATCTCTTTCTGCTGGCCAGCCTGCACCCATGGGAGCAAAGTACTAGCAGAAGTCAGAATAAGATCCTGAAGGCAAATGTCACAATTGTAGTGAGAGTAGTTGTGTGCTCTTTCATGGGGTGATATGCTGGAGATACAGTTGTAGGTTTGTGTGTGCTTCACCAGGGATATCATGCTGCATTCATTCTGGATCAGACATGGCTGTGGTTTGTCCCATTTTAAACAAATCTGTGAATCTCCTTACTAGTTGAACATCTGAAATATTTGAGCATTTTGCCTTTTTTTGACTACTCGGCAATTTTTTGCTTGCATGCACTGTAGCAGCATTCATAGAGGAGGAACTTTATTTCACTGCTGTCTTTGCAAACGCCCTTTTTTTTATTGTACCTAATCAATCTTGCTGTGTTACTAAGAGCAACATCCCCGTTGGCCAGTCAAAAAGCTGGAAGTCTTACATGGCCTGGTGTGTAGCTGGGCACAAAGCTCCCTTTCATGGCTTCGGCTGGCTGCATTACCAGCCGTGCCGAGATCACAGTCCCGATAAAATGGTGTTGAAAGCACTGAGAGTTTCAGGCTTCGTGCTCTCTGCTGAAGGGATAATTTTAGAATGTTCTTCCCCTTGATAATAGTAATTTTACAGCAATGTAACTGTTGGATTTTAGAGTTAGATCAGTGTAAATAAAGGCAGAACAGATCATTTCTTCTGAGGCAAAGAAAACTCTTCACATCAGCAGTTATAAATGTATAAAAAAATCCAAATGTGCATACATACACACAAATCTACATCCTCTTAAGGCAAGACTGTAAATAATTAATATAATAATCTGCTTACAGATTCAATCTTGGTATATTAGGTTAGTTGAGACCTTTCAGATTAGTCCTCTTCTTTTTTATCTTGTTTTGCTTCCTATACCTCCATAAATACAGGTGGCTTCCACCTGCATGAAGAACAAGCAGGCATTTCTCTTTCTCATTTGAGAGCTGCATGTTCAAAAGGACATTGTACCCTTCTTCCAGGTTTCCCAACATGTGTTTCTGTGGCTTTTTTTTTGTTTTTTCTATTCAGATTTTTCAGTGTTTCCAGAAAAATAAAGTGCTAAACCTTGTATCCATATTCCTAGGGGCAATTTTTGCAGCTCTGCAAATAAAGCGCTTTAAGGCATCCTGCAAAGTGATTGTACTAAACAAATGTAGTAAATAATCCTGAAATTGCAATGCACCTCATTTACACTTGAATGGAATTACTTAAATGTGGGATGTCGCTGGTACAAGTGGCTCCAAGTAGCTGTTCAGTTTTGTGTTCACTAATACAGGCAGCTTTATCACTTACTTGTATAAAAAGCATGACACTGAAAAGGATTCAAATCTCACTTGACTCTGCTGTTCTACTGGTGATTGAAGTTAGGGACCTAAATAAAGCTGGTCCAATACTCAAAGGTGCTGAACAACTGCATCCTCTCTATAAGTAACAAGTAGATGCAGCTGCCTGGCACATCTGAAAATCAAGTATTTTTCAGGTTCCTAAAAATGGATTTAGAAGCCTAACCTAAGTCTAGAGGTTCAAAAATGCTGGTCCACACAAAGTACATTTTTGGCAATGAACTGAGCAGGGATGCAGATGTACTCTGATTTTTGTTCAAAGCTACCTGTAGGCCCTTCAGGGAGTACGGCGGGACAGAAAAGGCCTTTTTCAAAATGCTGAATTCACAGAGTTATGAAAATTCATCAGGAGATTTGAGGACCATCAGTACACAAAATTTTGTTTCTTGCTAACAGAGATCACAAGGTAGAATCCCCAAGTTCTGGTCATGGTTTTGCTTCTCCAGTATGTAATGGCTGCTTCTGACAAGCATCCTTTTGCATCCTGGCTTGCTTATCAGGGTCATCTTATCAGGGGTGTACGACAGAACATAGCTACTACCACCTGTAGTTTAGGTAAAGAAACCAGGTTGAATTTGGCCTCCTGTGCCATGATGTGGATGCAGGATCTAAAAAACCCTTGCCACAGTTTACTGTCTGTAAAGGCTTAGCAATTTCTCAGTAGTTGATTTTTTTCCCCTTATTTCTGTTTTTTTTTCAGTAGATGAAGGTTCAGTAATGCAGTACCCTAAAACTTCCCTCTCATGGGCAATTCAATGAATGTCTCAGAAGCCACTGTATGTCTTTGCATATGAGCTGTGGGAGTAACATGTTTGCCAGAAACAAGGTGGGCCAGCTGTCGAGCCGTCTTCACAATCTAGAGAGGTGTTAGATCTGGCAGTGCAGTGGCAAAACCTTCTGCTGTGTCGGTGATGTCCACCTCATTCCCTGCTCCTGCCAGAGGCTTGCCTCGGGCTGGGGACTGTTCCATATGCATTAAGGCAAGAGCGCTGAGTCCTCCAAAAAGTAAGTTTACTAGAGACCCTTTATGTTTAAAGGGAGAAGAACAGTGACTCCTGCTTGCAGCTACTTGTCAGGCAGCCCTCTGAACTTGTGTTAGATTTATTGCACTTATCTGCGAGCAAACCCTGCGCACCAGTGACAGCAGCATTTATGTGCCATTTGCACAGCAGTGAAGTATGAGACAACATGACACTTAAATTAGCATTCTGCTCATTGATAGGTAAGGACAGATGCTGTAGTGTGTAGTAAACCCTTCCTGCAACTGCTGCGTTGTAGGATGCTGTGTGTCATGTTGTGATATGGCTGAAGGACCTGTAAAGTCATACCAGCTAAATTTGGTTAATAGCAGTGGCATAGCCCACCATTCCTTTGGGTGTGTGTCATGTTAGACAGTATTTCCAGAGGGAGGCCAGCAGGCTTAGATCCAGTGGTGCAGAGATGGACTTTGGGGATGAGTGTATGACACTGACTGATTTCAGGGAAAAGGTCCCCTGGGGATTAGATAAGTCATCATGCAGTTAAGAGATCACTGCTATCACCTGTGCATTTCTGAATAATGGAGAAGAAGTGCTCTTGGTCATGCAGGTGGACAGGTTCTCGAGCACCCACTGCCAGTGTGTCAACATGGGTAAGTTATTCTGGCAGGGCTGACATTGACTTATGACCTTGTATTATGGTGAAAGTCTTCTTGCTTCAGTGTTCCCAGAGGTAGTTCATACCTCCCTTGTTTTTGCCCTCACTATGTCCTTTTTTGAAATTCATGCCCACTTGTGCAGTTGGGTTTAGACAGGGTAAAATGTCCTCAGATGATAGTTAGATTGCGAGGAAAAAATAAACACAAAATTGCATGCACAGCTTCATTTTAATTTTAGGAAAAGAGTTTGGAAGATCTGAGAGTAAAATTTAGCGCAGAATGTTTAGATTAAAAAAAATATATATATTCTTTGCTTGACTTGCCTTTGAGCATTTTGTTAAAAGTACTAAAAGAACTCTTTTAATGAAGCATAAAAATTGATTGTTTCTTGCCAGGAGGGATCGTCTTCAATCTTCAGATACTAAAGACTTCATGAGAACCACAAGACGAATATCTTCTTGAATCATTTACATTTTTCCCCTTTTGCAGGCTTATGTAACCATGCAGAAAATCTAATAATAAGTGTGCTATTAGTATCCAGTGTGGCACCTTCTGGAAAGTGAGGTGTCATGTTATTACAAATAATGGTGCAGAAATGTTGTAAATGCAGAGAGCTTCCATATGTGGCTTATTTGAGTAATCTTTATCAAAAAAGATCTTGGGCTAATTGAATCAGTCTTTGCCTCTGATTTACTATTCTATTTTATTGTTCGAGGGAGGAAGAGCCTGGCTGCTTGCTTTTGTTTCTGTGAAGTCTGGCATGCTATTAATGGTGTTGGAAGGAATAGGCTAGTAGCAGTATTGAGAAACCAGGTGTCTTGCAGTCTTTTATTTTTACATACATGCCCACCTCTTCTTTGTTCACCCACCCACAGGCTCTGGGGGTTTAAACCTGACCTACAAGCATCCCTTTCAGTTCTGATCTCAAGTCCCTCAAGCAGGGATTGTCAGCCTTGATGAACACTCTCAGAGGGAAGGCTACCAGGCTGATGTGGTTGTACAACCTTACTGCTGGTGAGTTCAAACTCAGCTTGGCTTCACAGTCCTCATTGATGGGACTGTAGGCTTAGCTTGAATATGGGCAGGCTACTCAGCAGCAGCAAGCAACCTTCAGGGTCTTTTCTTCTATTGCAAGTGACTCTGTCTTTTTTATTGCAAGCAACTCCTTTATTTATTTAGGGGTGGGGGGGGGGAGGGGGCTGTTCCTGTCACTGTCAAACTCTGCCAGCAGCAATACCTACACCCAGAGCCTCACCCCCTTTTGCAGTGACCACAGAGTGATCGTTCCATAGGCATTTCCCTGCCTGCTGGCATCTCCTCCCCTGGGTTTGTGCGAATTGCGCACTTAGTTGTTTCTCCGGGTAGATATTTAAAGCATAAGTCCTTTCCTCTGTGATTGTTACCATGTGCCTTGAAGAGACAATGAAAAACAATAGTAATGAAGAGCATGATGCTACTTTCGTGTAAATGCCTCTCTAACCTGATCCTTGGAAGAAAGGAGAGCATGAGAATGCTGTTGATGGCATATCCCTGCTCCTGGAGTGCCAGTGTGCTTTTCTTACAAAAAACGATGTAGAATGTTGCCCTACTCACCAAAAGAAACTCCTGAAACCTCTAGGTATGTCAAATGTCAGTGCCCACGGATGCTTGACCTCAGACCCTCTTGTTCACTCAGGGACACAGTCCCTCGTGAATATCCGTCCTGGGTTTGCTCAGCAGTGCTGCCTGGCACAGCTCCGTGTCAACCACCCCCTGCTGGCTGCAGCCTCCTCACGCAGAGATGCTGCCAAGGGGCATGGGCCATGCCATTCCCCCTGCTTGAGTCTTGCCAGTGAATGAGGCAGTACCCTGGGAGCCCTGCTGTGGTCATTCCACAGCCTGTCTCATTCAGTCACAAGCACGTATTCTTAAGAAGCTGACAGTCCCAGGTTTAACAACACATTTAAATGTTAGTGTGGCCCAAGGAACAAGGGATGTAACCACAACCTCACCAATATTGTCCCACAGCAGTTCGAAGTAACCAGTGCTTTGCTTTGGGTGTGCAGGCTTTGCAAGGTGGTGATTGATAAGAGATGATTTGGGATAGGAGGTAACCCAACTGTTGCCATCAATGACTTTCATAAGCAATAAGTCACTGAAAAAAAGGGGTAAACATCCGCCCCCCTTTCTCCCCCCAAAGCACACAAGAAGAAGCCTGGTTGTTTGCTGTAATCTGGCATGAAACAGCTAAGGTAGTGCATTTTCCAAAAGCATTCAATACCCTGCATCAGCATAAGAATTCCAGCTTGGGATATTGAATGTATCTGTTATTGTAACAGCTGATAGAGTTCAGTTATATGTAAAAGATTGTGCACAGTGTAACTCTCCAGGGTTGTTGTCTTACTGTTGTTTCCTCCAGTGTGTTTTCTTAGACAATTTAGTGCTTTGTGGTAGGAACCTAATCCTGCAAGTTACTGAGCACCATGAAATCCCATTAAAGCCAGTGCATTCAGCTCCTTGACGAATTGTAACTTTATTTGATGCAGGTTGTGGTGGTGCTTTGGCAATAGAAATAAAGCTATTTTTAAAGGTCGCTGTGTTGTAAGCTTTTATAAAGCTGTACTCACATAATGGATCTTTCTTAAATCTGTACTTCTCCCTGCTAATCCTGGAGCCTTATTTCTTTCCCCTTTGGTGTTCTTGCTTTGATTTTTTCTTTTTCCTTAATAATGTATTTTCTTTCATGGCTTCTCCTAGTTCCTTAGCTTTGCAGCCCTTCTCCTACTTGGGTGGGTGTTTTTATGTCTTTGTTAGCTGGGAATTGTTTTCCAGCAATGGTAACTATAGGACTCCTGAGGTCTCTGCCACTTGAAATGCTCATTCAGAACCATATTGGATAATTTCCTGGCCCATTTCCCTTCTGTTTTACTTCTAAACAGGCGATAAGTTTGTTTACAGAAGCTGGGGCAGTTGATGCCAGCCTAAAGGAGGGCTGTATTCACAGGCCAGTAACACAGTGGGAGGGCTGAGCTGAGTGACTGCGAAGCTCTGTGCTCACACTAACGCAGAGGGAAGCTATTAAAGTCTTCAGATCTAGAGCCCAGTCCAATCTCGAGCCCTTCTTGGGAAAGCCTGGATTTTTGTGTTTAGGAGCCATTTAGTATAAGGTATTTGTACTATTGTAATATGTTTCATTTCACTTTGTTTTCGTGAGAAGCATAGCAACTTTACCTCAAAACTATCCTTCAGGAGTCGTTTAGAGGCTTTTCCAAGGCACTTCTTTGAGAAGAAACCTGATTGTGAAAGCTAGGCTATAGAAATTGTTCTGCTGAACTGGCAAAGCCATTCTCCAGTGTCCAGTCTTTGTAAAACTGTCTTTTTAGGGAAGCCTCTAGGGACAGCAGTGCAGCCCTTCCCTGTGGTTGCGAGGTACAGGCCTTTATATTGCAGATGCATGGCTGTGCATGTGTTTGTGCCATGGAGAGCTTGGTGGTGGAAGTGAACAGTGGCACTCTGGCAGGGGAAGAACCAGCCCCTCGAATGCAGGATGGAAGACATTGCACTCCTTCACATTTCTTCCGTGCTTGCGTTTTTGTCCTTTTCGCTCCATGGTTAGGCTTTATTGGCAAGAGGAGCGTGAGGTCAAGACTGTGCTGTTTATTTTGCTTCTCAGCTAACTGAAAAATTCAGCCTTGCCTCTCTGCAGCCTGCCAGGGACCAAACTTAATGGTCAGTATTTTAATTTAAGTGACACCAGCCATCAGGCAAGCCGCGTAAAGGGTATGGTCGGTCAGCCCTTCCTTCCAGCGGTTTGCTGTACATCCAAGGCTATCGACCCCTTGCTCGCAGACAGCACATGGCTGGCCAGTGGCCAGAGGGGAGCTCTGTGCCAGGAGACCTCAGACTTAGCTGTGCATCCATGCCTGTTGTGGGAGAGGAGCTGCTCTGCGGTGGTGTGGGGATTCTGCGTTGCGTTTTCTGAGGATCTGAAGGCCCATCCATGTGGCTCTGGGAAAGGCTGGTGGCGCTGATTTAGGTTCAGGGCTGTTTTTTTGAAAACAGAAGTACAAGAACTTTGATTGTACATCAGAAATAGAGGCATCTCAGAAAGCTTTTGTCTTTTAACCCGGTTGTGTTTCTGCATTGAGAACATGGCGTGAGACTTGCCATGTGACGGTGCGATGGGAGCTCACCATTGCTGCTTGGAAGCTGTGGGGAGGAGCAGCAGGCTCCTTCCCTTCATGGGTTTCACAAATAAGAGCTTTTTTGGTACTTGGTGATCATCACATTCCCTCTCCCGTGACAGGGAAGGAGGCTGCTCCCCTTTCAGCCTCTCCCACTCGTAAGCTGTTTATTCACATTAAGTGGTGAGGAGGCTGGATCAGCCATACTTCTCTGGTGTCCTTAGTTAACACAAGGCTTTGACAATTGTATCTCTGATTATTCCTTCACCATTCCTACCTTTTAAAAATATTTTTCTTTAATTGCTGCTTTGTCGGCTGTGTAATACTGTACTGAGATCCAAAGGTGCATTTTAAATAAGGGATTTGAGGCTGCAGGGGATTGAGCTGATCATTATGAGTCTGAGAATGGGACCTGTGATGCATGTTTCCTGAGGCCTCTGTGGATAGTTGAATTAAATGAATGGTTTTGTGATAAACTTTTCTTTCAAACTAATCAATTGTGTGAAAGCAGGGAGTAAGCTGTAGCAAGCTGAATGGTGAGGGCTGGACACAGCTGTTGCCTCTTTCCATTGCAATGCCATTAGTGTGCAGTTAAAAGAATATATCCCAGTCTAGTGTTTCTAGATCCTTTGCTTTGTTTCATTGCCCTTGCTTAAAGGTGGCTCAGAAAAGAGGCCAATAGGCAGAAGGCATCAGGAAAATGGAGCAGGGAAGCAATGCTGTGCAGCTGTCCCAAGATGTTGTGGGGCTGCCATCAGCCTTCCCGAATTGCTTGCTCAGTGGAGGTGGTCTGTGACGGAAAGACGTTGCAGGAAAGGGGTGGAGAGTTGACAAGGCTGCAGTATGAACTGCAGCTCCTGCCAAAAAGTGGTGTAACAGCTGTTGTGCCTGCAAAAGACCATTTCCTTTGAGCGTCTTTTCTTTCCTTTTCTGTAGGGGATGGGTCAGTTGATAGGCATTGATGCGGTGCTCTAGCAGACTGCAAATGGCCCATCAGACCTGTGCTTTCCCTGCAAATTACACTCTGGATCTTTTTGTGGGAAGCAGGTACAGCCATGATTGTGAATCAACATATGCTCCTGGATGCTAGAGTCAAATGGTGACTCTGGGGCTTATAGACCACACTGTGCACCAGGCTGAGAAGGCAGGACAGGCAGGGCAGGCTGCCTGCTGGTAGAGGAGCAGGGAGCCCTGCTCCAACAACATCAAGTGCCTGCCTTGTTGGCTCTAATAGTTATTTTTCCAAAGACCTGTAAAAGTTGAATTCCCTTTTAGTTTTGCTTGATCATTATCTGTGCTTTAGAAAACAAAAAATTGTTTTAGTGCCACCTCAGGTGAGGAGCAGCTTGAGCTGTGCTCTCCCAGGCCAACCTTGGCCTGTACAGGCACAGTGAGAGGGATGGTATTAGGCAATTGCAGCTCCATGCAACAGGATGGGCACATCCATAGATCTACTCTCTGCTGGGCTTTGGGAGGTGAGTTTTGGATAGGAAACAGGTGAGAAGGGGGCAAATCTGGAAGAAGTCTGGTGCAGAAGACGACAGCAGAGGTTTTCCCTGATCTCCTGCATAGACATCAGGTGCGGTGAGCTTTACATTACTCATTGACCATCATCAGCAGTGTGAGCCCAAGAGGAAGGGACCTGGCTAGGGGACAGAAATGGTGAGGTGCGATATATAGTACTGCCCTGAGAGTGTGACGGTGGTGTCATCAGCCAAGGACCAGCTGGCTGCACAGAGACCTAATTGCATTGACTCCTTGCATCAGGGCCAATAGTATTTGTACTGCCTCACTGGTGGGAGGTTATGGTCAAGGCTGATTCTTGCCTTGTTTTCCTGAAGCACTGTGAACTACCCCTTTGCAAAGGGAGAGGGAAAAATGAGCAGGGGTGTGGGAATGCTTTCTTCACCAGTGCACTTTGCAGGAAAGAAATGTTATCCCTGTGTGAGGTCTGGACTCCCCAGCAGCTGCAAAGGATGTCATGGGTGGTAACACTTCCTACGTCTATTCTGTGTTGCTAATAGCCACAGTTCCATCATGCACAGGCAGAACCCCTCTGGGGCAATAAAAAGCTAGTCTTCTGTCCCTTTAGCTGTCAGCAGTGGGGTTTTTTTTTAATTTTTGGTTTGCTTTATCATTGTTTTCTCCATGAATGCAGAGAATGCAGGCGTTCTCCACTCTAGTCCCTGTACACTTGGTGTGTGGGGTGCATATGTATGTTGTCTGGTTATCTCTCTCCTGCATCAGTAATTTAGAGCAGGGACAGGTTTGTGGCACAGCTATGTGAATTCAAGGGGAAAAAAATAGTGCTACTTGCCTCATATGTTTTCCATTTTCATTCTGCACTGCTTAGCCAAGACTTTCATGTGACCGGAGTGGTGGAGTCTGATGAATGAAAACCTGTGTTGATAAGATCACAGCAAAATTTGAATTGACACATTTTTCACCTTCTAGAGATCTTCCAGCCATGAGGGAAAGGTTCCAGGAACATAGTTTCTTCTATCTGTACATAAAACTGGGAAGCCCTCAGATAAATGAGCATAGAGCATTTTACTTCCATCATCTCTCCCCTTTTCTCACTTGGTATGGCTTGGAAGTGGCATCTGTGGTCAGGCTAAAAGATGAAAGGTTTTGTGCCTTGTGCATGAGCCTGACTTCTGTCCATGGGTTCATGGTCTGTGCTCCTTTTTCCTTGCTACAAAAGTAGACTTTCTTTTTCTGCTGTGTGTGGATCCAGAACTGTCCAGAGGGAAAATACAGTTGTTGGGACATGTCACCCCACGGCTGTTAGCTCTGCAAGGTATGTCTTTGCTACATATCACCTGATGATGAGTAGAGGGCGTGTTTGACAGTACTTCTCTTCATCTCACTTCCCAGGAAATCAATTTGACTTCCTATTTTGAATTCTTAAATCTGAAACAATAAACAGCTCCTGCCTTCCACTGAATAGTGAGGGGAGTGAGCATCTCGTCCATGTGGTGATGCGGGAGGCGATCGATGGAGAGACGACTTCAGCCAGGCAGTCTGGAGGCAGTGCAATTAATTTATTTTCTTCCCTGATCTGTGAACCCTCTTGGTCACCAGAGCATTGAGACCTTCAGCTGTACAGTGTGCTGGGTGTGCCCTTGAACACTCCCCATGACTGCCTGACCCCCAGGGCTTCACTCCTCACTTATCCCAAGTGCCTGTGGTCCTGCACCTCGGCTGTCCCCAGAAACAGCTCTGTAGCTTCAAAAGGTGACGGCTGCAAACCTGGGATCTCCATAATTTATGCTCCCCACGCAAACAAACATGCATATGCCATTCACACTCCTGGTGTATTAATAGTGACAGAGCAACGTGTTTTCCACAAGAGCAGGGCACCTGTTGAGGTTGTTCAGGGTCACGGAGCGCTGCAGTGATGCATTACTGCTTTCTGCAGGCTCCAGCATTTGTTGAGGAGAGAGGGAATGGTTTTTTTTAGGCCAAAAGGGGCTACCAAAAGGGGGAATTATCCAGACATCCAGACATGGCAAGTCCTCTCACTGGATTCGTGTGCGCAGCCCAAGAAGGAGGGCAGCTCAAGGAGCTGAGGTTGTTACCTGTTTTAGTCTAAATCTGGCATTTGTGATAAGGTAAATGAAAATTGTCCTAGCAACTGAGGTCAGCATTTGTGCTGTGGTGTGTACAGCACTCCCCTGCGAGGTGCTGTGCTGATAAATATATTTTGTCCCACAGGTGCCTGATCTGCAAGTCTGAAGCCACTGTTGCAGTCACTCTCATTTTATAGGCTAGAAATGGATTTTAATTAAAGGTCCTCTGATACTGTTTAAAAATGATCATATCCTCAGCCACCGGAAAAGTAGCTCAAGGGCACAAAGGCCGCCCTTGTCTGCATCATGTGAAATGACATGAACCAAACTTTGCCTGATATTAAGAGGCACTGAAAGCAACCTTTAGTACATCTACGCAGTTTATGTGGCCTCCTTCAGTGGCATTTGGGCCTCATAGTATCCTTTGGGTCTCAGATGCTTTTAGATGCGGGTTTCACATACATGATCCTTCATGGATTCCCTTTTTGCAGAGCAGTCTAGAGCCCCTAGAGAAACAGCTGTGGGCTGACCTTGCAGAAGAGAAGCAATGTCCCATTTGTTTAATCTGGGCACCGTAGCAGTAGTTGTAAACCGGAAAGCCATTTCTCTCTGAAACACAACTGGGAAGGAGCCTCATACATGCCTCCTGGATGTGATTCATCACCTAAGGGGACCAGAGCACTTGTAAGGGGCTAGATAGAAAAGAGGAAGTAGGATATGCAGCCAACTTCTTCCCACAAGACAGCAATATTTGGAGCTCTGTCTATTTAGGACACTGGGCCAGGTAAGAGGTGAAGAAACTGAGAGAAAGTTGCTTAGCACACTCCACCTGCTAATGCATGGAGTTTTGGAGAATTTTACCCAGGAATTTATGGTGATCCTATTGGCAGTGCCATTAATGACACCCTGGTCCTTGCAGATGTGCACAAAGGGAAAGGCATGGCCAGTGGAGGGCAGGCAACAGGCTGAGGGAGTGGAAATTTTCTCCAGGATCTATAAATTTCCTGAGAGACTCAAGCTTTCACTTATAATTAGGGGCTTCTGCTGAAGGGCTGAGAACTCTCAGGTCCCTAAATAGGCTCTCTGAGCCTTTTTATTTGATTGGTTTGGTTTGGTTGGTTTGTTTGTTTTTCCTTAATTTTATTTTACTGGGAGGGACAAGATTTGACCTACAGAAATTCCATTGTTTTAAGGTAATAGTCCGGGCCTTGCAGAAAATTTTGATGATAGTGTTTAGCAATTTATAAATGCAGATCATCTTCCAGTTCTCCACAGACTGAATTATACAATGAAAACTTTACTGCTAAATAAAAGGGAAACTAACCAGGTAAACCTGAGAGAAAGAATTAAGAAACCAGATTAAGAGAATTAAATTCTTTGTCATTTCCATTCTTAACTCATGTGCCCATCAGAATGGGCACAGAATACATCCTTTGTATCCCAAAATGTTCAGCCTGGAGTAACTTTGAAAGGATAGGTGTGGGCACAAATATATGCCCTGTATTCCTCATTGTATTTTCCATTGTGGCAATCCCTGCTGGTGTTTTCTATTCCTGAGTTTTATCAATCTGAGCAGGTCTGTTCCTGAGGCTCTGCTGAAAGTCAAAAGGCTGAAAGAACGTTATGTCTACGGAAGTGTCAGAAGAATTTCCAACGTGCTGTGGATCATTAATTTGGCTTCAAAGACGCGTTTTATGCTTTGGGATTTTACAAAGTAGCTACATGGACGATTTTTTGCTATGGGCAGGGCATGTTCCCCACAAGGCAGCCTGCTAACAGCATGGCAGACAAATAGTTTCTTGCCTTCATCCTCCTCTTTTATCTCTGCTCTCCCCAAGAATCCCTCTTAATTCCTTGGTTGCTCTTTGGGGTGACATAAGGACAGTGAACCTGAAGTGGGAGATGAGAGAAAAGCAGTGTTAAAACAAACCAAAGCTGGAATGATTTGCCAGGACAGGGGAGATAACCGATGTGACTGGGGTAATTTCACAAACATCAGGGGACAAGGTTCAGGCGTAAAATATGTTGTTAATGAATCTGAAAGACGGTATTACCGTGAGTCGATTGGAAACTGCTAGAGTTTGCTACTGAGGAGTTTTCAGTGGCATCATCACCAGTATTATTATGAGAAAACAGAATATCAGAAATTATTTTTCAGTTTTAGGGGTTTAAAATACCTTGTTTTCCCATTAAAGTCAATTGAATAATGACACAGAATGATGTGCAAGGGAACACTTCCTTTACAAGATGATTTTTGATGATGGATGGAAATTAACCCTTTCTGTTACTTTGCATGAAAAAGTGCTTTTTGGGGTTTTTTGTGGTTTGGTGGTAGTTCTTTTTTTTTTTTTCCTGGATGGGTCATGCCAGTGCACTGAAAAGCTTGCAAGAACATTAAATAGAATAGTGATGAGGGTATTGACTGAAATTCACTGCTGGTAACTGAAATGGTAGCAGCTTCCAGCTGTCCACACCCCAACTCCTTCCTATCCCTTCAGCCTGTTTTGCTAGTGTTTCAAAGAGGGTATGTGCCTTTTCCCCAACACAACAGTTTTTAGCGTGACCTTTTAATGCAGCCTGCTGCCAGTGCCAGTTTGCAGCATCCCCTGAAGAACTCAAAGTATTTGTTCCCATCTGTGAAGTAAAAGTCATAAAAAGAGTTCTTACTCTGCTGGGGCACAATGAGGTTAAGTCATTAAAATTTGGAATAGATTTCTTGTGATTTAAAGATATGTATACATGTTGTTGCCCAGTGAGCAAATGGAGAGTTGGAAACAGGATTTGAGAGTCCACAGTCTAACCACTGAGTCATTCCTTCCCAGGAGAAATGATTTCAAGTGCAGGGATTAAACTAAAGAAAAACGGACACATGCATGACAAGATAAATATCAATAGCAAATACCAGAATATAAAGCAAAAACTATCCCCTGGAGATACCAAGGTTCTATAAGCATTTTCGTTCAGTTCTGCCCTTTCTCTGGAAAGGTTGGTTTTCTCTGAAAACCCAATCTGCAGTACTGCATCATATGAAGTAGTTACGGAAAAGAAGCATTTGTTGCATATGTTTTTTCACTTAAAAAAAAAAAAAGTACTCTTTCCAGCAGGTTTACAACATGCACCACTTACAACCTCTCTTGCTTCCCAGGAAATGGGTCTGTCACTTTGTTGCTGTAGTAATGCACAGTGTACCTAACTTGGGCTCCCGCATGGATAAAGTTGCTTGGTTGCAGAGAGATCAGTTAACAAGTTCATTGCAGTGAACCCACTCACTGCAAAGCGCTGGATTCACTGTCTCTGTCTGTTTAAATGCTATTTTTGCCTCCTCTCTCCCTCAGATAGCTGTGGCTTGGCACAGCGGCAACCAGGTCTGGAGTCTCAGTGGCCCAGTTCATCAGAGAATGTAAGCCTGCCTTCCCAACAAAGTTACTTAATGTTCTCAGTGATTGGACTTTAAGCAGAGTGCCTTCCTATGTCTTCATGTTAGTAGGCACTTGAGTGGAATTTTAGGTCCATATCTAGAGAAACAGTGGCTTTGATTGCTACTCAAATGAGCTAAAGTCACTTGGTCAGCTATTTTGTGCACAGAGATACCCAGTGACTGGATCTATATTAAAAACATTGTGTTTTGGCACTGGCACAGGTATCTACTAAGGAGAAAAAAAATCATTGCTAGATAAGGAAACTATGTAAAAATTAAAGTTGAGTGTTTATACTTCTAAGCACTGCTATTTCCTTCTATAGATTTGTTTATACGAGTTTTGAGGACAACTGCATTTTTATCATATGAATCTACCCAACTCCCGACAAACTCCCCTAGAAAAATTCCTAAGAGTTTTGCTTAGGGCTGTTAAAAAAAGAAATAATATTTTTTTAAAAAGGCAGGGTGGAGCAGTTTAAGAGGTGGTACGGCTGTGCAAGGTTTTGTTTACTTTTCCACCAAAGATTAAGTAGTGGTAAATTATGCCATATATAGGGAACAAACATAACCAGTGCTATGAAACAGGGATATATCCATGTTTTGAACAGTTTTAAAGATGCACAGAAGTTACTGTCCCCTGCATGTGCTGTTAACACACAGACTTTCTTCCTCGTATAGTTGTTTCCCACATGTAAGTTTAAGTTACTCTCTATAAGATACCATATTCCATGCAGGTTTTTTTGGACAGTGGATTTCCATCTGTTATATTATTCCTAGGACCAACACAAATGGCATCCGGATCATAAGATGCAGAGATGTAGTTTATATGTAAAAGTGTTACACTCTTCTGGAAGACAATGTTTGTGGCCTGGCAGCTGGTAATGTGTTGATGCTGTGAAAGAAAAACTTTTTCTGGGGGTCAAACCTCCCAGGGTATCATCAGATGACTTCCATTCGCATAGCAATATTGATGGCAGTAGCTAGATGGCATATGTCAAAATCCTGAACCTGACAAATTTCACAGAGGTTTTACCTTTCCTTCCTCTGGGGGCAGGATTTCATACGTGTTTCCAAATCCCACAAAGCTATGCAGTCCTGAGGAGGATAGGAGCTCGGTTATGGAAGGTGACCGACTGCAACTTCTGGTCTCCCAGTGTCTGCTCTTAACTGCAACACAGGGATAACTGGAAAAAGGGTTTGAACTTGGGTCTCCATCCCACCGTTCACAAGTGTTATGCATTTAGTAGCATAAGGCAAGTGATTCCACAGAAACGACAGACGTAAAAAAAAAGGTTGTAGCAGGAATGAGTGCCTTCTCCTCAGCAAGAGTTGTGTGCACATTACACACTGCAGCCCCATTGTGTTCATGCTCAGATCTTAAGTGGTGTTGGAGCAGCTGCTACTCATGTGAGCAGTGCAACTCAGCAGTCAGGAGTAGAAACTGCAGAGGTCAGATGAAGTCTGTTTTTCTGTTGCTCTACACTGTTTATGGGTGCCTATTTGCATTATTATTATTATTATTGTCATAGTTTTTGCCTTTCTGTGAGGTACTGGCTGTTGCCCACTGCCAGCAGCCTGGGAAGCCAATGTGGTATTGTTGTGTGAGCACTTCATGAAGTGACCAAGAAATGGGTTCACTTTGTTTTGCTAGAGGTGTTGTGCAGAATGGCTGCCAGATCACTCCACCAAATGCTTACAGTCTGAATGGATAGAAGAAGAAAAGGAAGCCAAAACTGATGCAACATAAGGCTGCAGGGAAAATGTGCTAGGTTCATAAACTTGTGGCCCTGTGTCTCCTTCAGTCTTCAAAGAAAGCTCTTTGTAGAATTGGTAGAAAAGCTGTTTGTCTCAGTAGTTCTTCACTTGAAATCAGAAAATGGAAATAGATACATGAGAGGTACTAAGGATTTCTTCTTCATTGCATGTATTAATAAACCTTCATTCATTTCTTATTGCATCTCTTTGTGGTTTAAAATTTAGACAAAAATTCATGCTACTAGCTCATCTGTGCAGCAAGTATTTAGTCATGTTTCTGCCATTGCTGAAGAACTGAATTCACCTCTGCAAAGATGTTTTGGGAAAAAAGTGGTTGGTCAATGGTATGTAACTACAGTAACTACAGTAGTGAGATCATGATAATCTGAAAAGAAATACCCTTGGGAATCCAGATACATTGTCTAAATAAAATGTAGGTAGAATTGGCAGGAAAAGATGAAATTGATTTAATCTGATTGTATTGTTTCTTAAGCTGATGCTATCCTAACTCATGGGAGAGAGGGAAGCATAAATGTGAAGGCATTGTGCACAGCCAGCTGTGATGACAAGATTTCATGAAAGCATGGAGGCCCATGGCAAGGCCAGTGTGAGTTCTTGCTTTTCCTAGATCAGACTTTGATCTTGGCTGGCCTGGAAGAAGACACATCCCTGGAAGAGGATAGTGAGGCTTCTGCAGCTCCCACACAGTCAGGCTTAGTGAAGACCTAGAGAGCTTTTAACACAACAAAATAAATGACCTTTGCCCTAAGAGGCTGTTTTGAAAGTCTTAGGCTGGATGTGTTCAGCCCATTAAAATGGCCAGGTGGCTGGGAGTATGGCTTCTTTTCTTGCATTAATTAGATGAGAAACTGTGTTTGTAGAAGGTAACTATAATTTTTAATCATAGCGGTTTACCCTTCCAGTTCCCAGTGGCACACATCCAGGGTCTGATGGCTGGGAAACGCAGTTGTAGCCAAGGACTCCTCTTCAGCACATTGGAAAGGCTGGCTCTTTGCTCTGCTCTCTGTTTCTCCAAACTGGTTACATGAGTGATCAGTGTGTGCTTAATGCAGTGACGCAAGTGAGGAGAGGACTTGAGGAAGGCGGTGTTGGAAGGATGCTGAGTATCAGCGTTGCTTAGAGATACAAGATTGTTCCCACATAGGGGTGACGAGCCAGGTTAACACTGCTGTGCTTAGGTCACTCAGTCTTCAGGCCCGGGGCAGGAAGGCCAGCTCCAGCTGGGAGTCATTGTACTTGGCTGCAGTTAAATCTTTGTGATGTTAAAAGCAGTCCTGGAAAGCATTGGAGTAACATCTGGTCCACAGGGTACGATGCAAATTGCAAAGACTGGTTGGACTGGCCTGGACCTCCTCTAGCTTCCGGACGCAGGAGTGCGTCAGAGCGTGAGGTCCCTCAATGCTTATCAGCATCCACCACTTGCGCATGAAAGAAGGAAGCGAGAAGTGATTCAGTTTGCATCCGGGCCCTGCAAGTGGCCGGTGCTGCTGCTTGATCTGCCCTCCTCCCGGTTCCTGCTTCCCCCGCTCTGCCTACAATGGTCGTCCTCCTCTGCTGGGGAGACACCCAGTCTCATTTTGTTCTGGAAAGCACGTAGTCCAGCCCGGGAAGTGGGGCATGTTTAATGAAAACCAACCTGCACACACAACCCCCAGCAGCCTTTTCCTGCCTGCCTGCCAGGCACGAGGAGAGTCACTGCTGGGGTGTGGATGAAGCCACAAAAACCGTCAGCAGGTGACAAAGTCACGCTCACCTCTGGAAGCCAGTGGGCAGCCCAGGATTTGGGGGGATGCTGGGAAAGGGAGCGCTCCAGTTTCACCGTGTGTGGATGGTGGGGCTGTGAGCAAGGACCGTAGGCTCCATCTCGCCAGCTGGCTCGCTCAGCAGTTTTTGCAGGAAGTGTGAAGAGAACACATTTTATGGGAGATATTTATCATTACCCTGTACGGCTTAAATATAGTCTGTGTAGCAGGTTAGAGCTTGTTAGGCTTTTATCTTCTCAAGTTGGAGGGTGATGAATTAATCTATGAGTGTTGCAGCCTTGAGTGAATTATAGAAAGTCATCCCCAATGAGTAAAGAAAAATGACATTTGGAAATTAACCCATTAGATAGTCTCTTCCAATAAAGTACTTACTGAAATATTAAATTGTAAATGAAGATGCTTCACGTCTCATTTGAAAGTCAGAAAGACACTTATTTGTGATTCCACTACTGGTTTTCTTTTTTTTTTTTTGCCTCTCAGAGGTTTTATTTCTCCTGAAAGGTTTGTGGCTGACAGCCCCAGAGAACAAAGTCTCCATTAATCCACAGAGCCGGCACAGAAGCTACAATGCAAGCTGCTCTGCCCTGTTAATGTGCTGCAGCCTCTGCCAGGAAAGGGGCAGTCCCGAGGGATAGGGTGTTGGTTTACACTTTGCAGCATCCAGACTTCAAAAAAAAAAAAAGAGTTGTTCAGCTCTTTTTTGACCTGCACCTGCATTAGTTTAACTGGGTTTGACTGTTTGTTTAGCTGGATTTAAGGTGACCTGCTGGGCAACACAAACCCACTATAAACTTTTCAGCCAGTGTAGGTCCTCTAGATTCAGCCTGACCCAGGAGGATGCACCTTGAAGCTGAGCCTTGCTCAGGTCTTTTTAAAAAGAGCAGTAATAATACTGAGATGCACATTCAGCCATCAGTGTTACTAAAGGCTTGGCAGACCTCGTGGTCCCTGGGTTTGCTGCCCCTCACCAAAGTAACGGGGTTGCACAGGGGTAGAAACACCCCTGTTGCTGCAAGGGAAGTTGTTCTAGTTTTAAAGCGATATAAAATGCATGCACGTTTCATATAGTCACCGTTGGTGAGATTTGCTTTGGTGTAGATATTCCTATATAAATATCCTCGTTCCAGGCTAGGATCTATCTGCATGCTAACAAAAAGCCAGAGACAAAATGTTTTCAAGAATTTCCATCTCCAGCACAGCCCATTGCTGTGGTGACGGGTTTTACTCTATGAATGTGGAACTGGACCAAGCCTAAGAACACCAGCTCACTTCAGAGAGGCACCCAACAGGAATGACTTCCACTTCCAACCTGAGCTGGCTCCAAACCAAGGACCCAGAGGGCAGAACCTCTCCTTCCTGTTATCAGTTGGCATTAGAGCCAATTTCCCCATTTTCTTTTAGTGCTAGCAGCTTGATGATAACAGCTGAAAATTGTTAAAGCCACATACTATTAAATATGATGGTAATTAGATAATCTCCTGTAACTGATTTTTAAAGACTGTTGATCTTCACTGGCTTTTTCTTTCTGATGGCACAGGACAGACTTTGTCTTATGTTTTGCAAGCACTGCCACTGCATGAATATAGCCTATGCTTATGGATGGAGTTTGTTTCTGCTCATTTAATTGTGATTTGGCTTCTTAATAAATTCCTAGTATAAGGAAGGAGTGCTCTTGTTCCCATAGCCATAAACAAATCATAGCAGTAAAGAAGCAAAACTTTAGGTAATAACTATCAAAAAGTGTTCTATTAGTTTTATTATCTGACCAGAATGATCCTGATTGTGTTACCTCCTCTGCGTCCAATGTCTTCAGGCCACATTCTGCAGGTAGGAAATGAAGAAAACAGAGAGGTTATCTTGCATCAACTCTTCTCTTTAAAGATTATAATCTGTGCCATTAAATCCAAACCAAATGCCAATTCACGTGCATATTTAGCACTGTTTAATGCCTGCTTGAGATCAGTAGTTTGAGTTTTTACAGAAATTTTGTACTGACCTGCCTGTGAAGGGAGGATTCTCTGCAGTGAATTTACCCCCTGGCAAGGGTATGAGAAGGCCCCCTCAGGAAGGCTTCTTCACCACTGGTTTATGTTGTTAAAATGGGAGTGATGCAAAAAACCTCATCCTTAAGAACACGTTGAAGTATGAATTAATGCCCATATGAGCCTGCCAACCCTCTCAATGTTTTTTTCCTTAGGCTTAAAGTTGGGGGATGGGAAGAGACAGAACAGAGTGAAAAAATTTTGTAGAGAGTGACACAATAAACACTTCATAGCGATTGTATACATACTGTACTAGTGCAATTCTTCTGTTCTGGGCATCAGTGAGAGGGGATGTAATTCACAATACTTTTTTTGGCTTTTAGTAATTCTTTCCAAGAGTCAGAAGTGAGCGAGTGCGCAGTCTCTGTTCTGACTCAGTCTCATGCTGTTAGTGATAGTGGCATTTTAACTGATATTGAAGCAAGGACAGAAACTAACATTTAAGAGGAAGCAAGAATGACAGAAATGCCAAGATGAGGAGAATAAAGAAGAAAAATGCTAAAACGGTAGTTCAGAAAAGAACAGAGTGTGGGGGGAAATAATTTTACACCAGAGCTGTAGAAAGAGTACTTGACCACAAACTGAAAAGTGGTAAAGCTGCTATTTCTTGTCAGACCAGCTTGATTTTCAGTCGAAGCTGCTGAGCGACAATTTTCCTCTAGTCTGATCCTGTGTCTTTTAATTAACCGAGGTTGTCATCCACATCTTTGAGATTCTGATGGGAGCGGCAGCTCATCTCTGTTGATTTGCTCAACACTCTGCATGCAGAAAGCAGCAGCTGCTGGTGGTGATCCCAGGGCTGATTTGTCTGCATGTTCCACTGGAAATGTTTGCCTAAATGAAGTATGCTGTGTGAGGAAGCACCTAGTCTAATTGGAGCATTAGGTCTCTGCAGTAGGTGGTATGCAGGTGGTTTTTTGCTGGTTTTCCATCAGCGGGTAATTTGTCTGTGACACGTATGGGGTTTTGATGGATGTAGGTAGTGCAACTGCATGGAAGAGCTGTTATGTGCTGGTACAGTGTGGCTGTGCTGTGGCTTCCAGTGTTTTAAGAGTGCTTTGCTCCCCTTGGGCTCTCACACTTTGAGTAGCAGCTGCCATGGACCCCTGCAGGAGTCCTGGGCAAGGCCTCGACCCGAGTGGTACAGATAACTCAGTTGTGTTACCTCCACCTTTTCAGCTCCTCATTGGAGTGGTTTCAGCTGTGCTGGGTGGCAATACAAAGCATAGCTGTCAAAATCACCTGCTAAAATCTAATTTTTGAGAGTCTTCCAACACTTTCAGTGGATAGGTGTAACAAGCATATTCCCATCCTTGCCAGCAGCCCACTAGTAACTGGAATTGCACAAGGTTTCACTGATAGAGCTGTAGCAATGCAGCCCATGGGAGATTATTATCCCCCACTATTATAAGATTATTATTTAGAGATTATCATAAACTCATTCTGCGGTGCCCCTTGTGTTAGTCATGCCGCTTTCCACAGCAGCTGAGGCAATAGATGTGTAAAAGACATCTCCTTTCTCCTTCCTTCCCCACTGACTGGAATGGACCAGCTTCTGAGATGCTACAGCTCCTTCAACCCCAATTTACTAGACAGGCCAGCAGTTCCCTTCCCTCTCTTTCTTCTTTTCCCTCTCATTAATCCAGTGTGGTAGCTGTCAGCTCAACCTGGCTGTACATCAGAGAGAATACTGTGCTGTTTTGGCAGCAATTTGAACCGAAAGGAAAGGTTTTGCAGGCAGAATTGGACCTTTGGGCGGTGAGCTGAATGACGCTGTCACAGAAGAAGAAAGATGTTTTTTCCATTGTAGCTCATGGTTTTTGCCAGGCAAGAGCAACAATGTGAATTTTCATATATATGGGTAATCAACCTGGCAATGTTTCAAAATGCTCGGGGAGGTCTTGCCCCAGCTAGGAAAGATTTAAATCGAATTAGAAATCAGAGATAAGGGGAAATGATATTTCTGCCCATGACTATTTCCAAGATCTCAGAAAAACATTTCTTGCTCTAATGGGAAGAAAACTTAAAAAGCTGAGATACAGTGAAAATCAGGTAATAGGTGAAAATGTTTTACAAAACGGTCCAGCAAAGCCTATAGCCCTGTATTCCAGCTAGAGGGTGGTTTCATTTTAAACCAAATTTCTCTTGTAGTTACAGCATTTTTTCATTACACCTTTGTTAAATATTTAGTTTTGGGACCAGCAAATAGGTTTTAATTTTTTTAATATTACTGGAACAAATATTTACAAAGAAGTTCCAGCAGTTTTTCCCAGCTGGAAATGTATTTGAACATTTTTGCCTGCAACAGATTCATGTTTGAAAACAAACATTTCCTAAAGTAATTTTTCCTTGAAAAAATCCTGCTGTTTCTATTAGACACCATTAGTTCTTGCTTAATTTTAGCCAAAGGGCAACAGTGACTTGTGTACCTTATTTCGGTTTTAGTTTCACTGACCTTACAGCAGAGTGTTGTCAAGGTTTTTTCTCCTTAGGAACTGAATAAATTCTAACCAATTATGTTATTGTTTTAGTCATCCTGATTGTATGATCTCATGATTATTCCATATTTTTATAATGTGCCCGTTGTACCAAAGTGATTTTATATCACCCACTGCAGTAGTTATTTCATGTTTCTAAGAAAATATGACATTCATCCATAAGCACAAGAACAAAAGGCAGAAGAAACAGCATTTTATTTCATATTTACCATAAGGAGTCTGCAAGTCACTAACCACATATGAAAAAGAAACCAAATGAGATTAACAGATGTGAAATCATTATACATTCAGAAGAAACAGAGTAGGCCGAAAGTGGTAAGCAGATCAGAAGCTGGAGAATCACTTTCCCAAAACTAAACGGGTGTAAATAAAACCAGGAAAAAAATCCGTTTTCCTTTTTCCTGTAGGAATGAGGATAGTGGGTAATGCTGTTGCGGCTGCAGGGGAAGCTGTGGAGCAGTGGGATGCATCACATCTATACACAGCTATTGCTTCTGAAGTTCTCAAGTCAGACACAGGGTGCCTCAGTGATCAGACCTGTCTGAGTGTCGGTGTTCCCTGTTTGCCCTGGTTGGAGTGGGCGTCTTGGTGAGATAAGGCAGTGTTTTGCAAGGGGCTGCCCAGGAGCTGTCTCCTCCCAAGAAAGATTCCCCATTGGGTTTTGCTTTGCAGTAGGAGGATCTGAGCCTATTTTAACTATTTTCTTGTCTGGGAGAACAGCACTTGAATGCTGGCTTGAAGAAGAATGCACAAAGGTTTTGAGCACTGAGATCCTGGGCTGAATCTCTTTCCTTCCCCTAACTTAGTTAGAGTGCTTCTGAGAGGTCCTTAACTGATGTGGAAACTGAAATCTGGTCATTAGCGAGGTATCCTTGGTTAGAGAAGAAGTTTTCATACTGGGTCTTGCCTTAGCCCCAACTGGGGGGTAGCACTTCAGAGCCCATTGAAGCTCCTTGGCAAACCTTGGTGCGATGTGTGTGTCGCTACGAAAGGGCTAACACAGGTTTGCTGGGCCCTGTGCAAAAGGGGTAGTAGGTAGGAGAGCTCTGTCAGTAGAGGACACACAGTCCTGAGCTGGATTTACTGGCATGGGTCCAAGGAGTGCCAATAAAATCTGGAACTGCACCGTCATTTATTTGTGTATGAGAGGAGCTGTACAGCAAGTTGTACCGGCCATGTATAATGTGATATAATGAATTTTAAAGGTCAATATTGCAACCCACTAGTGTTCAAAATAAAACTTTGGAAAGGTGAATTTCTGTGCTTAGAATGTTGTGGAGTCGCCCTTTGTAGCTGAGTTGCAAGACAGTAGACTTTAAATGAACCACTAACTTTGATTGCCTTTGCCCCACTTTCTAGTTCAGACCACTGGATACAGCTAAAGTCACCAGCTTTGATGAAGAAGGGAATCAACATTTCTCGTTCAGGCTTTGTTTGTATAAACAGGCAGCTGCTTGAGTATGCTGAAGTGTAAGTAAGGAATGTAAGCAGAGAAACAGCAAAACTGAGTGGAAATCTCCAAGAAATACCACTAATACATTGGACTGCAGTTCAGCACTTTGTTAAGGGCATCATTTGTATTTATACTGTCAACACAGGGTGGATAAATGGAGCTACAATAAGTGATACATACAGTTTGAATTTTTCAGTGTGCTTAAGACATGATTCTGTTTCTCCAGCAAAAAAGATGATGTTCTTCTGCCGTTTCAGGGATTAGGTAAATCCCCATGAGTGATGACAACAGACAGAACTAGGGCTTGCAGAAGTACAGAATGGAGAATATACTTGACACTTGTGAGAAGTGAACTCTGAGCTGGTAGTGTGGTTAGACACGCAAGCTTCATTTCACAGTGCTGAAATATTGCCTTCTCATTCTCCTATCTTGAATCATGAAACACCACATTCTTCTAATGATTCTTTCAGAGGGAGAAGTGAAATTATTCATATAAAGAACCAGAATTGCTCAAACCACATCCCTTTTATTTATCTAGACCAAACTACAACTTCTGCCAAGGTCTGGATCATTTGGGATAAAATTCTCAGTGTTTCCAGGCTGGTTTTCTTCTCCTGCTCCTTTATGTTCCTGACCTCCTTCTGATAGCCTGCTTTAAAACTGCATAGCTACATCTGGTGTCAGAAATCACACTTTGCTGGGTGCTCCCATGTATGGAGCATGATGCATGGAGGAGAGGCTCAGGAGGAGGAATTTCAGGTGATTTGTTGCCCTGATGCCAGGAAAGGAGCCTGCTGCAGTGAAGAAGGCTTGAGCAGCTGTTCCAGCAGGACTGGGGAAGTTAGGCCTGGGCAGAGGAGGAAGGGTTTGCACTGTGTGTTGAATGCGTCTTGCATTGTGTCAGGGCTGCAAGAGAAGGGAGGTAAAGTGGAAAGAAGGAGCCTCCAAGCTTTGGACCCCATTTGGAGAAGGGTTAGAGATGGAGGCAAAGGTAATGAAAGAGCCACAGTGCTTAAGAGCTTAGATAATTGAAAGGCCCTTAGCTCAAGACTGAACTTCCAGTGAAGGAGGCTGACTTCAGTGTAGAGTACTTCGAGACTTCTTAGCTGATGTCCTACACACTTTGGAGTGCAGAAGGCCAAGGACTAAGAAACAGGTTGCCTTCAGACACCTTTGCATCTCTTTCTCTTTTTAAATTCTATTAATGCAGTAAAAGCATCCTGAGTAGTTTTTCTCTTATAGCCAGCAAATCCATCATGCTGTCGTGCAGCAAAGGAGTGATGTTCAGCCACACCTCCCTGTTCACTCGCTGATGAGCTGCAATGTAAATCTCACTTGTAGCCCTTAGACATGTCAACAGCTGGTTCCTCAGAAGCTGTGGGTTTGCTTGTCTGCTAGTTACTTGGGTGCTCTTCAGTACCATCCACCTACAGAGAACTTCAGGAAGGGATCCTGGAGTTAACCATGGGCTTCTGTGGTATGGTCAGAAGAGGAGTCAGGATGAGAGTAACAGGTGTTGGTTTGGGGTCTTTTAAATGCTTTTGCTAAGTGCATCTGAACTGCAAACCTTTATCTAAGTGTTTGCCTTACATTAATAACCCTTTTTGAAAGTCTTTGTCTAATTTGCCATTTGTATCATGGTTTGTTGTAGTGGCTATAGAAGATTTCGGAGGGGGGGGGAGGGGTTTATCTGAAGAGAAACAGTGACTTGTAGGCTATCCAGAGAAGAGGCATTTGAAGTTCATACAGAAAATATTTGTGCTCTCCATGATAACAGAGCATGGAGGGTTATAAGATCTGATTTGCATCACTGGGGGAAGGTGGGGAGTGCAGATGCTCTTGAGCCATGTCAGCCAGGTCTGTGGCCGAAGATTTGCACCAGGATATATAGTTTGCATTATATAACCATAAACACTATTTTGAAAAATTCTAAAGTGCTTTATATTTCCATGTTACTTTTATGGACTTGCTCAGAGTAATCTGCCATCTGGTATTTTTTTCACACAGGGCAGAATGAGGTAAAGGGGGGGGAGAGATGCTGACTGCTTCCATGCTGTTGCTCAGCTTCCGCTGTGGGAAATGTAACACCTTTCCCCTTTCCTTAATGCCCAGCCTGGCTCGTTGCATGAAGCTCTTCACAGTAAAGTCAGAGCTGACTCTCAAGGCCTGCTTTTTGGAATAGTTAAGAAGCAGCTTCCTTGTGGTGTGCTGGGAAAAAAAATGCAGTGAAAGTCATTCTGATGACAGCTAGAGGGAAGTAATAACATTCTTTGCAGACTTACATGCAAAGACTAAGAAAAATAAGTGCAAGAACTGTACAAGGGAGGGGACTGTATTCAGTGCTTGAGTGCTACATGCCTGTAGGAAGTCTTACGCTTATAAATACGGGGGTCAAACAGAGATTTCCATTACCAATTGCTTTTAACATTAGCTGACTGGTGCTTCCCTTCTTTTTTCTTTTTTCCTTTTTGTTTTTAAACCCTATTTCTGTTCTGCTTTGGTCTCTTTTGTCTGGACTAAGCTGTACAACATATGTGGTAAGTGCAGAAGAAAGGGGGGGAGCAACCTTGCAGGAAAATGAGTTGAGTTGATCTTGCCACAATTCCTTTTTTCCCCCCTAAATAATCTAATTAATTAATTAGTCATTGTTCTGGGGAAGTTCTCTACTCAGCTTCCTGCTGGCTGCACTGACTTACAGGGCTGCTTTCGATTCCGCAGTCTCCAGCGCCAGCGTCTGACCTCAGCACAGCTCCCAAGCCCTTCGTGCTCTTGGGGAGGCCATGGCAAAGATGCATTTGTGCCTGGGCTGCGTGCAAAGCTAAAGCCCTGTTCAGAGCTTGAGGAATGTTAGATTACCCTTTTTCTTCCAGCCCCAGTGGCTGATGTGAGCATGCTCTGTGCATGCATGGCACTGGCTATTTGCCAGGTTTAGAGTAATTTTTTTTTTTTTTTTGAATGAGTGAGTGAATGAATGAATGAATACCTGATTAAGTTAATGAAGCTGAGCCAATGGTGGGAGGGAGCGACTTGGCTGCTGCCTGCTCTAAGAGATCTGGCAGCACATTAGACTTGCATAACGCTTTATAGCTCCATGCTGCGCTCCATATGAGCCACAGGAGAGGGCTGCAATAATTACTCGGCTCTCCGATTGAAACCAGCTGCAGGTAGCTAGTCATCCTTTTGTCCATTTCACTGGTGTCGGGAGTCACTTGTCTTGCGCCGTGGATTTCCAGGGGCAGGTGGGTAAGGTGCTTTCACAGAAGTCATCGCAGCGGTGAGAAAGCATGTTCGTGGCTCAGTGGCTTTTACAAAAGGTCCATTCAGGTTTCCAAGCTGTGATTCACTGAACCCGTAGGTTCACTGCAGGAATTTTTTTAGTTCCTGAGTTCAAAACTTCTATATAAATAACCTTGATGGGAGCTGTGTGATTTTTTGTTTTCTTGTTCTTTCTTCACTTGGCTGGGAGAAATAAGAGCAAAAGGTTTTCTTGTATCTGTTTTTTTGTAAGAAAAGTAATTTTTAAATCCTCAGAGTTCTTTTTGATTGTTGTTTAAAGCAAGTTCTTTCTGGCAGCCCTGGATGGTACATACCTTTGTTTCTCACATACTTAAATTAAGAGTACTGGCACTGCCTGTTAGCATACCGCCTTCATTTGTCAACGTTCCCTGCTTGAGAGCAACGATGATGATTTGCATTCTTAGTTGGAACGGGTGGGTTTTTTAATTGCAACTGGAGCTTGTGACTGTGGAACCTGCTATGTTTGTATAATCCTGCATTATTCCATTTTCTTTTGATTGTTTTCTGTGTTGCCTAATCAGAACAGTTGGGGCAATCTCACCCTCACCATGCTGGCCTCAGTCAAGTGACACTGGTGATGGATTTGGGCTCTGTGCCCATTTTATCTTTTTGAATGAGTGCCCATTAAGCAGGAGGGAGGCTCCCTACAACACTTGAGTCAGGAAGAGTAACTAGTCACTTGGTTTTGTGGGCTGCAGGGCCTGGGGAGGTGTTTCAGAGAGAGAGGAGTTGCAGAAGAGTTGATCTGGCTTTTTTTCTTGCCTGTGTGTATTCCTACATGAACTGACCCCTACGACACTGCCTGTGCTGAGGTGGTCAGCTTGAGGGTCTGTGCAGGATGAGTGGGCAGTGCTGCAGGCCATACCCGAATGCAGCTGACCTGAATGAAGAAGAAAAAAAATTAAGAATTAGAGAAAAAATAGGTGCCTGAGGGGGATGTTTAACTCACTCTCTGTCTGCAGCACTGGGTGTACGTGCTGTGTGCCTCGAGACCAGCATGAGCTGCTGGCTTTTCTGTTTTGTCAGTAGTGATGGTCAGTCATCCTGATTTGGGAAGGCACCACGTGTGTGCTGAGGCAGTGAGCAAGGGCTGATGCAAAACGGCTTCAAGTTAAAGCTTTGCTGAATGAAGTCTGAGAGAAGGTGTTGGAATCCATTTCAAGGGGAATTTAACATCAGTTCATGTTTCACACTTTACAGATGGACTAATTATAGTCTAATTTGCTAGCACGTGGAATCTACCAGAGTAGCAGTCTGCAGGGAGGAC
This sequence comes from Edolisoma coerulescens, assembly GCA_013397115.1. Classification (NCBI taxonomy): domain Eukaryota; kingdom Metazoa; phylum Chordata; class Aves; order Passeriformes; family Campephagidae; genus Edolisoma; species Edolisoma coerulescens. The sequence continues at coordinate 552,322 of VWZW01004265.1, read as the reverse complement.
TTCCAAGGAAAGGCACTGAGCACGCAGATGACCTTTCCAAATCTGCCCCTAAAGCCATGCTCTCACACTGTCCCCTTATCAGCCAGGCTTAAAGGCACACTCCTCCCCGTGAGCGCCTGTGCTTATCTGTAAAATGGCTGCTCCAAGTTGTCTGCTGCTTGCTGGCTGGATCTTCAAAGGGGTGAAACGCCCCCGGTTTCTGTAATTTTTTGTGGGGGTCTTATTCAAGTCTCCTGGCAGCGAAGCCAGGCGTCTCTCTCAATTTGTTTTGCAGAAGATGGAGAGAATGTTAGCAAGCATTTTCAGACACATGGAAGGAGACCTGTGTGACATATCTGCAGTACAAATGTGTTCATACAGGCATGACAGTTTCTGTCACAAGTTAAAATGAGTGGCGAGTGGGTGTCGCTACGTTTATAGTCACTCATGTGAAATTTTCAATGGAAAATTGTGTAGGCAGCTCCCATTGTAGCCACATTGTAGGCACATTTTAGATAAATGAAAAACATCAACAAAGTAATTTCTGTATTAGCCTTGTTTATAAATGAACTCTATTCACTCATTTAAACTGCAGAAGCGCCTCCAGGGGATGGGTGTGAGAGTAAAGGGTGTCACTGAGCACTGTCAGATGTCCTGCTCTGGCAGCAGTCGCTGCACAGCAGAAGATAAAAGGTTGGATGCTGCACTGGCCACTTGTGGAGTTGCATAGGTGGGATTCCCCTTTCCATCCTGGTGTTGGTGGGGTTGAAGGAGCACTTTAATATACGTGTGTTTGCTCCACGGCTTCCGTGCTGCCACTGCAGACTCTGGGTATGTGTGAAGTGTAATGCTGACTTCCCGGGCATCTTGGGTTGGTGCTCCTCATGTCCTGGGACAGCTGACTCCGAGGCCTGGGGAACAGGGCTTTGGAGGGGTTTGGCAGGCCTCTGTCAGGCTGTAAAGGTTTCAGTGTGGCATGCTGGCAAATCATCAAGCTGCTGGAATGAGCTCCAGCATCACAGCTGGATCAGCCCTGCATGTGGGACTATGCAGCTTGCAGTCAGCCTGAGCTGAGACCCCAGGCCTGAGCAGCCCCAGACCTCTCTTTTGTGGCTGCAGATGGAGCTGCTTCTCGTAGGGTCAGCTGAGGTGCACTTTCTGCTGTGCAGCTGAGAGAGAAAGCCATGCATCAAGCTGTACATCCTCAAATGGCTTTGCCCAAGGGCTCAGACCCTCACTTAGCAGTTACATCCTTTCCCTTCCTCCACAGGGGCAGAAGGCTCTGGAGTCCAGCGTTTCACCCTTAAAAAAACCTCACTGTAATCAGCGCTGTCAGCTCATGCATTTTTATCTGTGGATATCTGATGCTATTTCACAAAACTCCGGTTCCTGGTGTCAAATGATGAGATGGGAAATTCCACTTTTAGCTAAACTAGTACGTTTCTGATCTTGTGAGCTGCAGGGAAAAGCTAGAGACATTGAGCCTGGAAGGCCTTATGCAGAAGAAAGGCAAGTTAAAAGAAGTAATAATAATTATAATAATAATAATAGCCTTTATAATTTCAATAAATCTTCTACTGTGAACCAGTATCATGTGTTTCAGAGACAAGAAGCAGGGCCTGACTTCCTGATATCTGAGTGCCCAGGTTTGGCACTGCAAGGTGGGGGATTTCTGTGCCAGGGAGCAAGGGTGCTGCCCATGGGGTAGACTGGGAGGGTGTCAGGATGGCCTACACACACCCAGCCCTCCAGTGGCAACCCTGCCGTGGGGTCAGCTTGCAGCTCTCAGAGGAAATGCTTCCTTGCTTCCAGCCTCCTGTACTGCGTGCTCTGGTACCACCTCTCTGCAAAGCATGCTGGAAGAGGGGGGATCACCTTTGCTAAAAGCTTTTTTCTTTATAAACAAAGGATGTAGGCAGCTGTGACTCTGTTTAAATCACCCATAGTACTCACAGTCCTGCAAGGCTTACATGTAGCTGCACCGCTGTGTGTGTGCACAGAAAGGACAGAAAGGTCTGCTGCACACCCAGAGCACGGAGTGACTTTTACACGCGCTGAAAATAAGGGCATCTCTCGTGTTGCAGAACAAAGTGATGGCACCCAGATGATCTGATAGCAGAAACCTGCAAACTTCTAAAAGTTAATTCCAACTCTTTATTCAGCACTTAGCTTAACTAAAAACAAAGATAATTCTAGCACCATGTTCCTGTGCAGTTCACCAGCACCTACCAGGCAAAATAACTATGTGTCCCTAAGCACAGTCTAACCATAGTAAAACAGGAGGCATGTGCCCTGCTTAGGACATGCACATCTCTCCTTATCCTCAGAATTCAGGGTAAGTAGCAGAAACAGACAGTTAACCACTGGAGTGGCTTTCTAATAATCAGTTTGTATCACCCGTGTTCATGAATGGCTGTCCTGGGACTCCATCATCTGTCCGTCGTTTTGGGAATATGTCTTACACTGGATTTTCCTCCTAAACCTTCTTTTCTCAACTGTGGTACCTACATACTTCCATGAAATTCACGGGAATGTTGAGCCTTTGGGCATCTCACATCTGGTGATGTGCTCACTGAGGTTTGCTCATATCTCTTGTTTTTTGTCTTGTGTGGAGTCTGTCTGATCTGACTGGGGAGGGAAAGGACGTGCAGAACCGCTGCTCCTTGTGCCGAAACCTGTAGCAATTGCTGTGGCAGATTCCCAGAAGTATAATGAGAACTAACACTGCAGTGGACAATCTGTCTTGTGGATGCAGTGTTGATCAGGAATCCTTTCATTTTGGGAGGAGAATTTCAAATTTTATTAGAGGTTTTCATGTTTCTTATTAATGGATTTCTGCAGTTGGCCCTCCCGGGAATTCTGCCAGGGAGCTGTGAAATTGGTCGGGTTGGACAATAAACTCCTATAGCTATTGTTGGCGCGCGCTGAGCTGCACATGGCAGGGCTAATGGAATCTGTAGCAGTTACAACCATGAATATGTAGCTGGCAGCGGGCAGGCTGTAGAGCGGGGGGAGAAAGCTGGCGTACAGATCTGAGAGCCAGAATGCAGCTGCGGAGCCCTCTGCAGTGTGTCTGTCTTTTCGTCTCTCTGAATCTGATCCTGCAAGATGCCAGCCTCCTTGGAGGGGAGGGGAGAGGTGGGACGAAGTGCCTCCCTTCTCACTCATTTCCAGCGCTGCCGAAATTACTCACTCGTGATAGGATGGGCGGGTGATTTGAGGCGGGAGCATCAGACTGCGCTGCTGCGTCTGCCCGGTAACACCCCAGACATAAAGAGCCGCGTATCAGGCTCGACTCTGCCAGTGTTGCATTAACATCTACATGCCAGGCAGGGCAACAGTGTCTGATGGAGGAGAGACCCAATTTTTTTTAGTACGCGGATAAATGTGAGAGTTTGCTGGTCGTACCTGGAGCTGGAAAGTGGAAGTTGAAAAGTCATACTACTCCGTGTGTTTACTAGGGTTTGGGATCAAAGGAGCCTTTTGACAGTAAGTGACTGGTTTAATTGAATATCCCTGAAGCTGGAAGCTGACGACTGCCCCCCTTGGGTGTTTGCTTCTTGCAGCACTCCTTGCTCCTGGTGGCACATGACGGTGTGAGCTTGTTGGCAACTGCAGAAAGGTCAGGAACCAGAGGAGCATGAGGGACCAGATTTTTGAAGGAGGTTTAGAGAGCCAAAAAAGAATGTTAGCTGCACCATGGGACAGAGAAAGTGCCCGATTTCTCAAGGCAGTGAAAGTCCCACGGTTTGCGTAGCCAGGTGCTGCTGTGGTTTGTGGTTCTGACCCCAAGTTCCTTGCACCCCAGGACTCAGTCCAGGGTGGTGGGACACAGCATGTCACTGTGTGTTTGGGCACTTGCCTTGCTGGTTTTACCTTTGCTTCAGTGAACTCCAGATAAATAAAGGAGGTCAGCATCTGAAGCTAAACCCCAATATCCTCTCCTGAGCTTTAAATTTATTAGATGAAATAAGTAGAAAAATGCTGTTCTGGGAAACATAGTGAGATTTAAAGCGCCTTGCAAAGAGACGCTGGAGTTTTGCATGAAAATGCACATCCCGAGCTCCAGTGAGCAATCCCTCTGGGACCAGAGCAAGCCCAGATGGTGACTCCTCCAAGTGATTATTTTTCTGCCTTAAGCCTTTCCAGGAATTTGAGTGTGGGCAGACTGCCAGCGGACACTGGCTGTCCAGACAGTTTAGCAATGTTCCATGTGTACTCACTGCCAGAGATACCAAAGTCCAGCTGCTCTCCCTGATCTCTTTGTCCCTTTTACCTTCCCAGCCATAATTACACATGCCTGCATGCACGCACACACTTGTGTCACACACAGGAGCAAAAAATCACCTGGTGTTTCCTGCTCGTTTGCATATCTTACAAATCGTGATTGACAGCTCTAAAGTTAAAGAGAAAGGAAGGCTCCCGAGTCAGGGAAAAAAAAAAAGAGCATACAAATAACAAACCCTGCGGCACACCACAGAAGGCAGACGTTCATCTTTCTAGGACAGCCAGCAAGAAACTGTTTAACCAGGTCTTGTACCTCTTGCCTCTGAGACACTCTTGTTTGGGTTGTCTCCCTTTCATTGCTTCCCAAGCAAAATCAGTCCTGTCTTATCTTTACTGTTGCTGGAACATGAATTATGCTGAAAAGTTACCGTTTTACTTTCAGGTCTTGAAACAGAAGTAGGCTGTTTTGTGCTGTATATTTGCATTTTTTGCAAATCCAGTCCTATGTTTGTTAAGAGTTCAAAGTCTCACTGTGAAATGCTTGGGCTTGGAAAAGTGGGGCAGTATTCACTGCTCTATGGCTGTCTCATCCCTTGTCTCCATTAAATTTATTCATTCCTCCTGTGTTCTCCAGGAGATTTTGGGCAGCCGTTTTGTTACCGGTAAAGATGAAGTCAGCCATCTGAAAGATTTACATCAAAAAACCAAAATGCAAGACCCAAAAGAGTTAGTATTTGGTATTTTTGAAGGATGTTAGTTTTGACATTGGAGGCCACCCAAACCTCAGTGGTTCAATGCTATTTAGCAGAACAATATCTTTGCTTCAGCTCCTGCATGATGAAACTTCACCACATTTCATAGAGCTTCATAGTACTACTTTCGATGCAGAGAAGCTGAACCCAGATGCCTCAAACTTTTGGAACCACTGCTTTTGGAGAGCCTGGTTTACCCATCACAGCAAAAGAGCCTGTCCCTATTCGGTCCCATGTATAAGCTCTGCTCCATTGCAGGCAGAGAAGCCAGCCCTCTCCTCCCAGCTTTTCCTTGTGGGAGCGTATTTAAATTCTGGATTTGCAGGTCATGTTCGAGGAGAGATTGGAGGATGGTCCAAGTCCAGCACGAGCTCCCTGTGGCAAGGGGAGCAGGATGAGCACCCCATGTTGAGGACATCCCCCCTGGGCAGCCGCCTCAGCCAGGATCTGCTGACTTACCTACCCAAGCCGACTGCCCAGGGCAGAAGGCTACAGAGAGCTAAAGTTAACCAAGGATGACTGCGCAAATGTGAGCTCGGCGGTTTTATTTTTAGTCGAACTTAAAAAGAAAAATCTGTAAGTCATGTGTAATATAATAATTTTAGCTGTTGCCAAGACACACTGAGCAACTGTTAGGAGGAGGGGAAGGCCCATGCTGATCTAGCAGGGACCCTGTCTCCTGGCTGCCCTCATCGCCACGGTCGCAGTGCTGAGGCGATGGCGCTGACAGACCAGGGCGGGTCGGGATGGTGCCTGGGCTGCTGCGCTCTAGGTGTCACCAGCCCTTGCACATCTGAAGCTGCCCTGAGTTCTTTCATCCTCCCTATCTCCTCAAAGCCAGGGAATCTACCCTGAAACAGTGCTTTACCCCCCCTCCCCCAGCTCTAGCTATTGGTGTTTCATTACTGTTTATCAATATTTAAAGAATGGAATAATTAACTTAAGACTGATTGTATCAAACCATTAGAAGGTTTGGACTTTTCCTGCAGGCTTACAGCAGCTTGGAGGACCATAAACGTAAAGAGTGCTCTTAAAGATAGGTTTAATCTGAGTCTAGTGTGTCTTCACAGTACTTCATACACATATAAACATCAGGCTTATTGTTCATTAGAAGTGAGGCAGCAGGGAAGGAAATCCCCCAAAGGAATATTACTTGCCATAAGATAAGTATCATTACTGCTGCTCAGCATTCCCTTTAGAGTGGGCTGTATTCTATTTCCATCTTCTTTCACATCCACTCTTAATTCTTTCTATTTTTCTTACATGTAATGCATGCTTTTTTTGTTGAGCTGCTGCCTATGCAAGGTGCACAGTTTCTCATCACCCATTCTTGCACAACTTTCAAAACAGCCAGAAATGCAGATGACAGGTGGTGGCTGGACAGGGGCTGAGGAAAAGTTTCCCTCTCCATGAAGTTTGATTAGGCAAGGCTAGGTAGGTTTCAGGAAATTAGCAAATGTGTTTTAGTTACAATATTTTTCTTAGCAGGTAATAGAAGAGTTAGGAAGACTTTGTTGCCTTTGGGTGAATTTAGGTGATGCAGAGAAAGCAGTTGTTTTGCTCCAATAGCAAAATCTGCGAGTTTTTACAGTGGTGGGGGCTCATAATTTGGATCAGGAAACTCAAACATGCTTTTCCAAGCAGTTCTGGGCAGGTGTCCCCAAGGCTGAGTTTGCTCGGTGTTTGGACCTGTGGCCATGGCCATGAGCATGGTACCCACAGCCTCTGTGGTGAGGCAGCGGCTAAGAAACAGTGGGGTTGGATCCTGCCAGAGATGGATATGGTGCCAGCATCTGGCTCTGACCTACCTGCATGTGGCAGGGAGCATCTCCCAGCAGAGAGTCCTGCCTGGACACCTGAATGTGAGGTGTCAGTAGCAGAGGGAGTTCAAAGCACTTGGTCAAAAAAACCCCACCAGACATCAAAAACCTGGCTCAGATCCATCCCTGGCTCTGGGCTGCTGCTGTAAATAGATCGCGCGGCGGAGGTTCATTGCCAGACTGGGAGATGAAGGGCACGTGTGCCTGTAATGAGCTGTGGTGTGGAGTGGGGACAGGAGGCAGCTGCTCCCTCCACAGCCCTGCGTGGTGTCATGTGAAGTCTCCTTGTGGGTGTCTCTGGGGTTCAGGAGTGGCCCACCACTGTCCCTCTGCACCACTCACTATGACTTGCTGCTAATGTAAATAATTTGTGTGTGCCTGTTCCTCAAGGCTCCCTGCTGTGCTCCTATGTTTTATGGGCATGGTAGGGTGAAGGCAGAGGAAGAAGGCTGGAAGAACAAACCAGGCACCATGGACACATGGAGGGTTTTCATAAAGGAAGGAGAATGGGCCTTGGGAAATAAATGACTGCTGCTAAATGTGGCAGGTTATGGCCAGATTGTTTCTGATATGCCTCAATTTTAAAATGTTTTCCTGATGCATTAGCAGACATGCCCAGGATTTTTCTGCTGTTTACAGCACGGTTGTCAAGTGCTCCTTGACATGAGAGGGGCAATGCCTGACCATTGTAATTTTTTTTCCAGAGGTCTTTTTCCCATTTGCTGATTCCGGGTGTCTGCTTATTTGTTTTCATTTCTCATTGCTGACGATATGACTCCTGACTCTCTTGCCCACCCTTTCGTTGCAGAATCCAGAGGAGCTGTCGGAGGATCGTGCTCTCAGGGAGATGATTCCTCATGAAGTCACTGGATCCCCTGCAGAAATTAAATGTGACTTTCCATTTATCAGACTGAAATCAGAGCCAGCCAGACAGTGAAGCAAGCACAGTGGAGGGGGGACGGCGAAAGATGAAATCCAACCAAGAGCGGAGCAATGAATGCCTGCCACCTAAAAAGCGAGAAATCCCTGCCACCAGCCTGCCTTCGGAGGTGAAGCCGGTCCTGCCAAACGAAAACCACCGTGCAGATAACCTGGCATGGCTCCCCAGCACACCCAGTGGCCAGGGCGGCCTGGGGGGCCGGCACCGGCCCGGGGCCACCTCCTCAGTGGAGGCAGGCTTGCAGCAGGGTTTGCACAAGTCACTGTCTGCAGGGCTGGACTATTCCCCGCCGAGTGCGCCCAGGTCCGTTCCAGCCTCTACCACTCTTCCCACGGTGTACTCGCCCGCTCTCTCCCAGTCAGGGACCCCCGTTTCCCCCGTGCAGTACACTCACCTGCAGCACACCTTCCAGTTTGTTGGGCCCCAGTACAGTGGATCGTACACCGGATTCATCCCCTCACAGCTGATTTCCCCAACAGCCAATTCTGCGACCGGCGCCGTGGCGGCAGCCACAGCCGTTGCGAGCACTCCATCCCAGCGCTCCCAGCTGGAGGCTTATTCCACTTTGCTGGCCAGCATGAGCGGCTTAAGCCAGCAGGGGCACAAAGTTGAGCCGCACCTGGTCAGGACGCCTGGACTGATTGCTGCTGGGTCTCCTCCACCCACCCAGCAGAACCAGTACGTCCACATTTCCAGCTCTTCCCAGAGCACTGTCAGAAATGTCTCTCCTCCAACCATCCCGGTCCCCCTGCACCCTCATCAGACAGTGATCCCGCACACCCTCACCCTCGGCCCTTCCTCCCAAGTGGTGGTGCAGTACACTGACTCGGGGGGCCACTTTGTCACCAGGGATCCCCCCAAGAAACCCGAGAGTAGCCGGCTGCAGGCAATGCAGGCCAAGGAGGTACTGAATGGCGAGATAGAGAAGAGCCGGAGGTACGGCATTTCGCCTTCTGCCGACATGGGTCTAGTCAAAGCAGGCAATAAACCAGCCCCCCATCATTACGAGACCAGGCACGTGGTGGTCCACTCGAGCCCCGCCGAGTATGGCGTGCGGGATTCCTCAGGTGTCCGAGCCTCCGTCATGGTGGTCCCGAACAGCAGCACGCCCACAGCAGACATTGAGGTGCAGCAGGCCACCAACCGTGAGACCTCTCCTTCAGCCCTCAACGACAAGGGAAGTTTGCACTTAGGAAAGCCAACCCACCGGTCCTATGCCTTGTCTCCACAGCAGGCTCTGGGCCACGAGGGGGTGAAGGCGGTGGCCACGCTGTCCCCTCACACCGTCATTCAGACCACCCACAGCGCCTCCGAGCAACTCCCTGTGGGGCTGCCAGCGACAGCTTTCTACACTGGGACCCAGCCGCCGGTGATCGGCTACCTGAGCGGCCAGCAGCAAGCCATCGGGTACCCCAGCAGCCTGCCGCAGCACCTGGTGATCCCAGGCACCCAGTCCCTGCTGATACCGGTCGGCAGCGCGGATGTCGAGCCGTCGGGAGTCACGCCTGCGATCGTCACATCGTCTCCTCAGTTTGCAGCAGTGCCTCACACGTTCGTCACCACCGCCGTCCCCAAGAGCGAGAACTTCAGCGCGGAGCCCCTCACCACCCAGCCTGCCTACCAGGCCACCATGGTGCAGGCGCAGATCCACCTGCCTGTGGTGCAGTCCATTGCGTCCCCTGCCGCCGCACCCCCCACGCTGCCCCCTTACTTCATGAAGGGGTCGATCATCCAGCTGGCCAACGGGGAGCTGAAGAAAGTAGAGGACTTGAAAACAGAAGACTTCATACAGAGTGCGGAAATTAGCAACGACCTGAAAATAGACTCCAGCACTGTGGAGAGGATTGAAGACAGCCATAGCCCAGGCATCGCCGTCATACAGTTTGCGGTGGGGGAGCATCGAGCGCAGGTAATGGCAACGCATGGTGGGCTGGGGGGGTTGGACTGGGGTGCATGCTCTGGCCCCCCAGGCCACAGCACAGCTCACTTGCTTTGGATCCACTCGGGGTTGGTTCTTTATCTCTGATTCAAACTGTAGACCAAAAATCATCCCCCTCACTGTGCTGGGGGAGCCATTGGGTCACATTGGTGATAAATGTAGACTCTTGCATATAAAATGGGTCTCTTTTATAGCTGGAGAACTCACAGGAAGACTTATGTGATTTTCATGGGTTTTGATTAAAATACAAGATGATGTAAGGAGTATGAAAGGTTATATTTTTCAGTTTCATAGGTGATTTTTACCATTCACACCAGAAAGGTCATGCTAGAATCAGATCAAAGCCTACCCTAAAGAGATAGGAAGGTCACAAGGCAGTGAATTTCCATGGCTTGAAAACTTGGAGCTGCCTGGGAATGGTTCTCATGCACATCAGTTACTGAAATGCACTACAGAATTTTACTGAGGCTTCACTTGAAGGTGGTTTTAACACTGCACGGCTCACATAAACTCTGTGGTCAAGTGAAATTTGGAAGGAGAAGCCATCTAGGTGTCTGGGCAGGCTGTGCTTCTGACCTTTGTTTCTTTGTTTGCAAAGCAGGAAGAAAACCTGTAACTTTCCAGAGGTGTTTTTAGGTTGACAGTGAGTGCATATTGATTTTAAAGCGTTATCCTGTTGCTGTCCATTTTCTGAGCAATTTATATTCTGTTGGTTGATGCTGGAAAGTTCAGATGTACTCTGTAGTGTGTGGCTTCCTGGAGGTACTCAGTTTAGATAATCCTGTTGCAAATCTTCTTGGTTTGGTGTGAGTGCTGTGAACTCCAGCATCTGTACCACTGATGCTGCAGCCTCAGCACTGGAGAAGCAGAATGGGAGAGAGGGAGAATGAGAAGAACTGGACACAGGCACAGGTAGTAACACACTTCAGGCTCATGGTTTGGAGGAGAAAAGCAAACAGTGATGGTACCGAGGAGCAGATCACACAGAAAATTTCTTATAGTCTCAGCAGCCTGTGGCCTGTCTTTCCCCAAGTGCACATAGATGGTAAATCACTGCATGTGGCATGTCCTCTTTCCTAAGTCAAACATGCAGATTCCCTATGTGGGTTTGTTCATGCATCTGCACAGCTGATTGAAGTCGGTCCTCTGGTGCTTTCAGTATAGACTCAATTTTTTTCCCCGCTGCTTAACTGTATTTTGGTGCATCTCAGGCATCATGGTTAGAGGAACTGTCCTTGGATCAGGACCAGTTACTATAATTTGCCGTGGTGCCTTGAATAATGAATTTCAAAAGTAGCAATCTCCGTTCTGCAATTTTCATCTTGCTCGCATTTCTCTGCCCGCAGCCAGGCCACCGGTCTCTGCACAGCAGAAGAGGTACAGATGAGCAGGTAGCGTTTGTGTCGTGTCTCGGTCACAGCCCTGTCAAGGCAGGCAATGGGCTGTAGTCCTGGGAAGAGCTGCGCCTTTGCAGGGGTGGAGTGCCATCCTCTGGCAGAAAGGAAGAGAGTCCGAGGCTGTACAAAACCAGGGCCTGGCACACGGGTCTCACCGAGCAAAATGTCACCTTAGAGAGAAGCCTAGCGGGAGCGGGCTGACATCATCGCAGCCGAAATACTCCCCAGCTGTGTCTCCCACCGGGGATGCTTCCAGAATGGAGGGCGAGTCACGTAGAGATATGATTAGAAATGGGGGTTTAATTTAGGTTTCCTGCAGATTCCAGGACTTGGGTCTTGTCCCAGGATCAGCTGTGTCCCTGCATAGCAGGGACGACTGCCGGTTTTCCTTTGCCTTGGAGTGGGGGGAGAGAGAAAGACAGAGAGATAGTGCGTTTCTGCATGCTTGAAGTCTCTGTGACCTCACCCTCAGCCTGCCGTGGCTCTCTGGAAGTATTCAGCCTTATTTGCAGGTTTGCAGCAGTCATTACTCCCTAGAAAATTGCATGTGTGAAGAGGCTTAGTCTTCTCGCTGAAAGAGCAGTACTTGGTCACGCTGCTCCGAGCGCTGGCACTGTGGTGCTGCTGCGCTGAAATAGAGCTCTTGACTCCAGCGTTCAGGGGCACAGAGCTGCGTGTGTAGTGCAGCTCCACAAAGTATTTCATTACAATTGAGTTTCAGTTGCATACGTGCTTCTGCAAGGAGGGAGCTTTTCAAGTGATATTACTAAGGGAGTGTAAGTTGTAAAGAGTAAGTGCCATACAAAAATAGTGTTGTTATCATTAGCTTTGGCTCACTTACTTACTCCTCCCAGGGATCTCTGGGAAGTCATTATAATATTGATGAATCTGTATTTTCAGGCTCTGTGCAAACATTAGCTAATTTTCTGAGCAATTGAGGGACAGAGGTAGGAGGTTATTTTCAGCTGAGCATATACCACTGTAATGTAGACAGGGGGGCACCAGGCAGCTGCTGTTGTATTGTGTCACTGCAAGCCCACAGCTGGCCCTCCCCAACACAGCACTTAGGCAGAAAGGGGTCATCTTCCCTCCTTTTCCAGTCCTCTAGTCACCGGGAAAATCCATCCCTCTTCCAGGTGTGGAAACCTAGAGGAAAATCAATGCACCTAAAGGCCTTAATAACTGAAATAACTGAACTGTCTTTACCCCTGGAGGGATGCTGGGTTTCCATTTCACAGCATCCCTGCTCTGGATTAAGAAGTCAAGTATCAACTGGGCAAGAACCCACACTCCAGCTGCTACTCCTCTGCATTCAAGGTGCCTAGAAGAGAAGACCTCTGGATCTACATCTCTTTGCAATTCCACATATTATTCTTGTAATAAGACTTTCATCATTATTACCTGTCCATCCTTTTGCTGCCAGGAGAACGCAGAAGCCAGTACTGCAACTGCCTTGATGTTAAGGTCAAAATACACAGGCGATGCAAAATAAGTTCTCTGAAATGCTACATTCCAGTTCGTAATAATTTCTAAAGTATAGATTAAATGGAAAAGATGAGCGTACAGTTCTTAATTTTCCTTTAAAAAAAAACAAAACAAAAAACAACAAACAAAACCAAACCAGAATCATAACCTCTTAGAGATGGAAAAGTCCCGTTAGCGCATCCAGTTAGTAGCCCTAAATATGTTTTTAGACCATCATCTAGTTTAGTTTTCCCCTTACATCTTTCCGTGCACACACAAACTGGTTACTTTTTCTTTGAGCTCCCCTTTTCATTTTCTTTGGCACCGTAACAGACACAGAAAGAGATGTTGACTTAGTTCACTGCTGCAGATGGAGATCTCTCGCAGCCTTCCCCTCATGTGATCTCTGTGTCCCCTAGTCACGGGACAGTAAGTCCTTTTGTCTCCAAGTGATGGGTGGCTGTGGTCTGTCCTCACATCACTGAGTTCTGGGAGTGCAGCAGATGACACAGCTCGTGTGATAAAGTCGGCAGCCTGTGGTCTGCTGGACAAGAGGTGGCTTCTCTTGAGAAATTATGGGATTGCGTGACTGCAGAGAGCAGCAGCCCCCGGTGTTCCAGCCCTGCCTGCCTTTGCTATAGTAACAGTGGATGAATTGGGGTAGATGCAGCCCTGGAGGGGTGCCCAGTCAGACCATGTTGTGGAGACTGGTTCCCGTGGCACGAGGTGCTGCCTACAGCCCCAGAAATCTCTTAAAGGGAATCCACTCTTGTGAAGGCATTGGAGTGCGGGGGAACATTAGCAGTCCCAAAGTTTCTGAGTAGGGGAGGTTGTGCGGGAGCATGGCACTGCAGAGGCTTCTCTCTGTGAGAAGGAGAGCTTCTATTCTGTGAATCCACCCAGTTGATTTTTGGGCCTGAGGAGTCTTTCAGCACCCACAGCAAGGCCTTCAGTGGAGAGCTCTGCTGCTTAATTGCACATTGTTTCCTGAACTGCTTCCTTCTCTTTGTTTCCAGCCTGCCACTCCTAGTTTCATCACACTTTAATAGTATTATGGAGAAAAACACTTAATTGGAAAATGTAAGTTTACATTTGTTAAAATATGGTTCACATGAACCACTTTCATTAGGCGCCTTTTGCATTAGTGCTTGTTATTTTGGTTGTAGCAGTGAGTCCCAAGACTAAAGTTCTTGTGTTTCTAAATGATGGGAAGGGTGTTTCCTGGGCATCAGATCTGCCAGCCCCTAGTATCTGTATTCCAGCTCCAGCTGGGGTTTCTTAAGCTGTCTTAAGCCTGTCTTGCCTACTGAGTTTGGCTGAGAAATAAAATTACAAAGGGTTACAGAAAGTTGCAGATTTCAGTGGCTGCACTGAAGAGTTTTGGGTGTTTTCACTAGTCAGTGTTAACACATAGAAATATAAATGTAGCCTGCAGTAGAGCCTCAGTATGCTTCGAGAGGAACCAACATGTTTGTTTCTTGCTTTATCCTCTTAGTAGTGGGTAGACAAGTTCCAAATTTCCTTCTCTCCAACAATAATTATGGCAAGATACTGGG
>VWZW01004265.1:483974-538225 GCA_013397115.1 Edolisoma coerulescens | reverse complement strand
AGTGGGGGAAGCTTCTAAAATAAGGTTTTTTGTGTTGTAATGCAGTGGTCAGAAAAAAAATTTGTGGGAGTGTTTTTACTGAACCTTCCCACTTCAAGGTTCTTAAACTACTATTGCTTTTGGAGGATGCTTGCCTCAAATCCCCCCTTAGATGAATCCAGAGGCAGCCAGCTAAAACAGGGCTTGATAATCATGAGGGAACCCATTTCAAATCAACAGTGGTACATGCACAGTGTGACCAGATAGTGGAGATTCTAGCATTCCACCATCTTTGGTGTTATTCATGATCACCACCACCAATTCTGACATTTGTTTCAGTGATCAACACTTCAGGCAAGTGTTTTGGATGCTACATTAAAAAAAAAAAAAGCATAATGTGTGGTGGAAGTGTGTTGATACCAAGAGGAACTTGTGTGTCGGTGAGGATGGTGCACACAAGCAGGTATGATTCCCACAGATACAAATAGCTTTTGACAAGGATGGAAAAGTAGAAGAAGGAAGAAAAAGAAAATGCAGCAGGCAGGCAGGAAGAAAGAAGGAGGCGAGAAAAAGCCATATAAAGGAGAAAGCTGTGTCCACCAGTTGATCCATACCTGGAGAAAGCCTGTAGTTCTTGTGCAGACAGCAGTTTCCATGTAAGTCCATGGGAGATGCTGGACACTCAGTACTTCTCCCAGTTAGACTCCAGTTAGACTGAGATGCATAGGTATGGAATAGGATCCCAAGCTCTGGGCAAATATTTCTGCAAATCCTGGTGTCCAGCGACATGAAGGGATGGGGCTTTCATGGTTACCACACCCCACTTTCTCCATAGTTCAGAGCTTAGACCAGGGCTAGAGTCAGGTTCCTTTCCACTGTTGCAATGTGTGTAGTTTGACTGTTGGCAAACAGTTCTGGTTGGAAAAGGTTTAGTATGACAAAAATTGATGTACTATCTTACGCCTCTAAACTGCTCCTTTTGAAATTCCTTGTACAGTGGCTTACTGTGTTGGGCAGGTGGAGTGGCAGGATAATAGATGCAGTGTTATCCACTGGCCTAGTTGCAGAAGTACATAGCATGTATTTATAGACTCAGTAAGGTTTTTCCCAACAGAATCAGCCATCTCATAAACAGCAGTTGGCTGCTAGTGCATGCATGTACTCAGTCAGAGGCACTGTCAACATCTGGTGGGAATCATTGGTTTCCAGGTTCTGGAGCATCTGTCTCTGGGCTGTGGGACTTTCCTGAGCAAGTCTTCTTGCCCAAAAGGGCTGTGATGCTGGCGGAATGTGAGGGGCACTACCAGCAGCTCTGCTTGCAGGGAGGGCAGCTCTGGTGTAGCAGCGCTAACAGGGAAGTGGCAGGGCTGCTGGAGGCAGTGCTTCCATAGAGTCCAGCCTCTTCTGTGAGACAGACCATGCAACTTCCTCCCAAGGTTCACACTTAATATTATGAACAAATGTGTTGGAACACTGGAGTGCAGTGTGCATCTCAAACTGCTTCTGTGTTGAAATGCATTTTTAATGATACAAAACCATGCTGGGTATGACACTGTTACTCGTTCCCAAAGGTGAGAGGTGGTTTCACAAGCCTGTTGTGATGTTCCTTTAAAGTGAGTCCGTGGCCCTGGAGAGGGAAGGCTCTCCAGGCAACTGGTATACTCCATGCCTGCTGAATGGCTCAGAAATGAGGTGAGCACATATATTCAGGTGGTCTCCTACCCTTTGCCCCTACCAAATCAGGGTTACATCACCAGAGTGGGATCTTGCCCCCATGCCTGAGAAGAGCTCCAGAGGACATGAGGGCCTTGGGAGCAGAGCAGTGGGTGTCTGTCTTCAGCAAAAGCCACCCTCTTGCGGTTGCAGACCTCTCTGGTGTGACAGGCAGCAGTTAAAAACACGTGCCAAGTTTTAAAGAAGTATTAGTCAGAATTTCCTGCTCTCTTTGTAGTGTGCTGGGGAGGGAGGGGGTCAGCTCCATGGGTTGAGAATCACATGAGTCCACATCAAGTGTTTGAGCCTGCAGTGAGTGCTGGACTGCTACCACGTGCAAAGAAACGTGGGTATTTAGGTGTTTTATCATGTTGGGACCTCAAGGCCCAGCATTTGCAAGGTCAAGGAGCAGGGGGCACCTGTTGTTGGTCTGTTCTGGCTATGGCAGCTCCCTGTAAGATGGTTAGATAGCATTCCTAACCAGATGTGTCTTTAAAGTGGGGTGAAGCAGGGGGGAAAGGGGACGAGGTACAGAAAAGGACGCACGGTGCAGGAACCGCAGGAGGAGGAGGGATGACCACCTCGCTGAGGAAGTGCAGGAGGTAAACTCTGCGGCAGAGTGGAAGACCAGGTGTGAGAAGGGAAGAAACTGGACTGGTAACAGGCTGCTGGGGGAAGGCAGGCTCTCACTTGCTGCTCTTACGGCTACAACTCTGTACATGCTCGTGGCCTTCCTCCGGCAATCAGAGTGCCTTCACCCTTTCATGCTGCTAAGCGAATGCTTGTTCGGGCAGAGGTCAGGATGACATTCTCATGATCAGTTAGGAAATCGTGTGTCAGAACTGAGAGCTTCTCTTGAACCATCTTCTAGTTGGAAAGGGTCTTTGTATTTGAATTACAGGTTCTAGGTACCACAAGGGGATGGTGGGAAGCAGTTTGCCTGACACCGAAGCTGTTTTAGTTCTTATGCCTGTCTGAGTGGCTGGATAAAAGTAAAGCTTGATTCCTGCTGAGTTTTGTGCTATGAAATGTTGAGCCCAGAGAAAGCATTAACAGCTGGGTTACAAGGGCAGGTGTGAAGTCTGGTGACCAGTGTTCTGATTTTACAGAAACTGAACATCGCCTTTGCAGTTCCAGCTTTATTCCTCTCCCCTGTGGCAAGCACTGCACATGTATGAGGGCTCATGGAGTGATCTCATGCTCTCCCTTCTCTCTCCCTCTGTCTCCCTGTGTTGTCCCCTCTCTTTCTGCAGGTCAGCGTGGAAGTCTTGGTAGAATACCCTTTTTTTGTATTTGGACAAGGCTGGTCATCCTGCTGCCCTGAGAGAACCAGCCAGCTCTTTGATTTGCCATGCTCCAAACTCTCAGTGGGGGACGTCTGCATATCGCTCACGCTCAAGAACCTGAAGAACGGCTCTATTAAAAAGGGCCAGCCCATGGACTCAGCTAGTATCTTGCTGAAGCATTCAAAGAATGACAGTCTAGCTGGAAGTAGACACAGGTATGCGGAGCAGGAAAACGGGATTAATCAGGGAAGCGCACAGATGTTAGCTGAGAATGGTGAACTGAAGTTTCCGGACAAAATAGGATTGCCTGCAGCACCTTTGCTCACCAAAACAGAACCCAGCAAGCCCCCAGCAACGAGGAAGAGGAGGTGGTCAGCCCCCGAAACACGAAAACTAGAGAAATCAGAAGAGGAGCCACCTTTGACTCTTCCCAAGCCTTCTTTTATTCCTCAGGAGGTTAAGATTTGCATTGAAGGTCGATCCAACGTAGGAAAGTAAAAGTTGTTTGGGGAAAGGAAATTAGGCTATCCCTTGTCATTTTTATCCAGATTACTGTACTGTAGACT
Organism: Edolisoma coerulescens; assembly: GCA_013397115.1. NCBI lineage: Eukaryota > Metazoa > Chordata > Aves > Passeriformes > Campephagidae > Edolisoma > Edolisoma coerulescens. Next base: position 534,681 of record VWZW01004265.1, on the reverse strand, counting down.
AAATAACCCAGTATTTACATGTTATCATCTTATTTTAGGTTTATGTTATAACCTTGTTGTTATAGTTGCAGCTGGTATTATGCAGGAGACTGGTGCATATGTTTTTCCACAAGTGTTTGTCAGTGACTAGGTTTATCGAGAGCTACAGAAGGGGCAGTATCTGCTTCACACACCCTTAGTGGAAATGAATGTGTTGTCATGGCTCCTGTTTTCTAACACCTCGTGTAGGACAGGGTCCAGCTGTGATTTTGTTTTCTTTTCGTCGCTGGTTTTTTTATGTTTGTTTTGTTGTTTTGGTTCCTGTTCTAGTTTTTTTGGGGGGAGGTGAGGAGAAGGGAACTGTAGCAGAGGTGTGTGTCAAACATGGGATGCATGTGTGTGTGTGTGTGTGTGTGTGTGTGTGTGTGCGCGTGCCAATCTGCCAATCCCCGGGGTGGGACGGCCGCTCTCTGGCGGGTTGGTGAAGAGGTTTCCTCACCCCAGGTGGATGCTGAGGACACAACCCTTGGGTGTGTTACTGAAAAGGATCAGTCAGTCTCTGATGTTTTCAACAACAAGCCAACTCTTACTCAAGGCTCTACTATACATATATATATATATATATATTTGTGTGTGTGTATATGTATATATATATTTTTCCCCCATGGGGTCTGACTGCACTGATTTTTATTCCTGAAGCAAACTGCCACACCACATTTCCTTTCTGCTTGCTAGTGCAGTTCCATTGCCCAGAGTCAGTGATGGGGAGGCTGTATGGACTCCTGTGCCAGTCGCCCTGAAGGGTTTTCCTTGACGGCGGGGGGATGGGTGCGTGCGTGTGGCTGGGTGTGCGTGGGTGTGCAAGGAGGCCTCTGGCCCTGCGGATGCGCCTGGCTCAGGCTCACTCCTGTTTCTGTGCAGTGTTAGACAAATCGACCGGGTTACGCCATTGACATTTGCTTCCACAAGGTAGACGCAGACTGCCCCTTTGAGATCACAGGCATCCATCGTTTGCAGTTAGGTTGCAAATCTTTGTCTTTAACTCTAGTACTGGTTTTAGTTCATGGTTATGGACAACTGGTGCCACTTTTTTCAAATTGCGGTGTGTGACACAGGAATCCGCTGTTGAAGATGAACCTAGAATGTCTTTAAGCACTTAAAATGCTGTTCACACTTTATTGCTGAGCATCCTGGTCTAACACTCAGTACGTACTGTATATCACTTAATCTGCTCGGAAAGCAACAACAACAAACAAACAAATCTCTTCAACACTGTAACTACATGCAACTATGTAAAGTTTTCTCACAGGCAAGATGCTGAAAGTTTTAATGTGGTTTCAAAGGGATGAATGTGAATTATTGAACTAGTATGTGACAGTCATTGTCCACAAAGGACTACTTAATAGGAGGCACTTTTTAAACTTTAATGCTTGAGAAAGAGTTAAAGGCATATGCGAGCTGACATAATAAAAAAAAAAATAAGAGAAAGGAGAAAGGAAAGAGGAAAAAAAAAAATCATTGTCCAGTGTTTTTGAAAAAGATGGACTTTAAAGAATCTTGCAATTTGCACATCTTGAGTTTATCATTTGTGTGGTATTCCTGCAATTTTTACCTAATAATGTTGTGGGGTGGGGGGGTCTGAAAGAGCATAAACAAATGTAGCAATTACTCACTAACCTGCCTACGCTCTAGGCCATTTCATAGGGTTACGTTCCTTTCAGAGTTCATTTTTGGTCTTTCTACCGTATCAGCCACACAGAACCAGGTCCTACTGGGACACCTCTGAGAATTTTTCTTCAGACTTGCTGAGAGAGTTTTCCACAAAAAAAACCATTTCTATAAGTAAGCAACGTATTTGTTTGTTTTGAAAACAAACCTGTTGTTATTTTATTTTTATTATTATTATTATTATTTGTTATTTTAATTGCATCGTTTTCCATTGGAAAGGCGACATTTCAAGAGTTTGGTACAAACCAAGTAGGAGGGGGGGATTCACGCGTTCAGTCTTTTCTCTCCCCAGGTAGGGCCGGATCCTCTGAGGTGCTGTGCACCCAGCCTCCTGCACGAGCCTTGGGGAGGTGCAAGTATGAAGTATGTCAGGGCTGAGTGCTAAAGCCTGTCGCTGCCTCTTGAAAGATCCCAGTGGGATTTCAGTGGGATCGCGCTCGGGCCCTCCGTGAGCAAGCGTTCGTGTCGTCGTTTTTGGTTGGCGAGTTCACATCCTTCAGGTAGTTTTGAAGAAGCTGTACTCACAGGGAGAACAGGAAATCAAAGTCCGTCATTAGAAACACGGTAACCTAAAGTGAACAAATTTATTTAGTCTTGTTTTCCCTCTCCCCTGAAATACAGTGCTTTTCTTTAAGAGAAGAAATGTTAACCCCAAACCCTATCTTTGACTCTTGTTACTTGTTACTTGAAATTTAGCTCACACCAGACCTAATTGTTTTTATACCATATTCTGGGGTGCACCAAAAAGTTGAAATATGTTTAAAATAGCTTGAAACTTTTTTTGAATTTCCTTGAATTTTATTAACCTCTCAGCGGGCTACCAAATAGCTGAGTGGGTTTCTTCTCACAATCACACAGCTTAGTTAGTGCTTATTTGTTAATATTTCTGCTCAGAGAAGTTGCTTAATCTTCCATATACTCTGCTCAGGGCACTTGCAATTTATTGTTTTGTTTTGTTTCCTGTTTTTTTTTTAAGCTTTGATGGTAAAGGAATAGAAGGAATTACAGATTTTAATTCACAGTCGTACCACTATTTCTGTACTTCACGTGTACTTGGAAAAAAAAAGAAATCTCAAGTAAAACCATACACATATACATTTGTGGTTAATAAGGAAGCAGGGGCTGTTAAACTGACTGGATCTATTCAACTAACACTAAAAAAAAAAAAGAAAAAATAATAATAATAAAAAAATACATTTGGAGCAATAGGAATGTATTAGTTCTGTGCTTGTATTTCAGACTGAAGAATTCTGAAATAACTGATTCTTTCCAAACAATTGTCCCCTTCCATGCTTTGGCTTTTGTAGGATGTGCAATACTTTACGTGCCAACTTAGACTCACCTGTGCGGTGTTAGCTAGATCTCATACCCACTTCTGATTTCCCCTGGTTTTGTCTCTTTTGAATTCTTTCTTTCTACCTTTCTCCTCCCCCAACCCTGTTAATAAGTCCCTCCCTGTCCTCCCCCCTCCAAAAAACCCACACCATATTAAGGGTAGAAGATCCCTTGCCCCGGGAAACATGAACCTTTTTTGTATTTGATGTTTAAAAAGATCCAGGAAGAAAAAAAAAGAAAAAAAAAGAGATGTATTCATGTCTACATGGCATCCAGGCAGAGGGTGCCACTCAACCATATGGCCGAGTGCCACCTTCCACCTGGACACAGGCACACAGGAGCTGGCTCCCACCGGGGCCAAGTCCTTTGCAAGGTGGGGCTTTGCCTCTCCCTCTGGCACTGAGCATCCCTTGGGCGTGTCCCCAGGCCCGGGAGTGCCATTGATCCCCAGGGCAGGTGCAAAATACCACTGGCAAGCACAGGGATGCTGAGGTGAAGCTGAAGGAGGAGGCTCGGCCTGTGCTTCTGCGTGGCGGCCGCTTCACAATAGTAACTAACAGTAGTTTCCTTTTTGTCTGTTTGTTTCTTTCTCTTTGTAGCAGGCCTCTTTAGTTTACAACGAAATGCATACAATCACCAAGAAATTAGTCAGGGCAAAGAAAAATAAAACAAGAACCTCTTTATAGGGATTTCTAAAAAAAAATCTATTTGTCTGTCTATCTATCTATCTATCTATCTATCTATCTATCTATCATCTATCTATATATCTATATATATAAAGTGACTGTTCCTTACAGCGTTTAACTTAGGCATTGTTTCAGTTTGTCTGGGCCACATCGTGGGGAATTTGAGTTTGATGTCACTTACCTCGAGCCGTCTGGTCGAGACCCGAATCGGAGTCGCTGTTGACCTATTTTACCATTTTGTACCTTGCCCTTAGGCTTGCTTTCCCTCGAAGATGCAGACCTCGGGAGGAGGGGAGGGACACACGTTCCTTTTTTCATTCCTTTAATTCCTTCATCCCACTGTCGCTTCGTTCGACCTGTCGTTCCCGTCATTTTCTCAGCGTGGGGAAGTGACATCACTACTCTTGTTTCCCTTAAATCAAGGAACATTTAGAAACCTTTCACACCTTTTACTCAGGGATGGGGCTGGCGTATGTGTGGTACACTGATGTGACCAGAAGCAGCACTTTTACTGCTCCGGAGTAGGGATGTACAATGTTACAGACAAGTTTGGATTTCCTGCATCTCATGGTTTAAACTTTGTAGATCTCACTTAGATTGCAATACAAAAGCAGCAGGCTCAGCATGAACTGTAGCTGTTGGTTATCATGAAAATACACTCTCTGCAGACATTTATATTACTTTAAAGTGTGTTGCCAGTAGTAAAAAGGAAATGGTGAAATTCTGTTTAATTCTTGCAACTGCTTAAAAAGGAAAAAAAGCCTGTGTCAAGGAGAGCGAATTCTCAATCTTTTTGAACACTAATAGTGTTATTTCAGAGTGGCTCTTGGCGCAATGCTCTGTGTGTCCTGGGACCCAGTTCTGCAAACACTTACACGTGCCCATGGGAGGTCTGGGCTGGCCAGCGAAGGCTGCTCAGGTGCTTGCTGTAGAGCACGTGTATAAATCTTTGTGAAATTGAAGCATAGTTCAATCAGGGCCAGATCCTGATCTTAATCAGGCAGCTGGAAAAATGTCGAGGTTCACCAGGGCAGAAGCCTGGGGCAGGTGGAGAGGATTTGGCCCATTGAACCAATTTGCTGTCCCAGAAATTTGACAAATGGCAGAATGGGGCATGCACTCGTACAGTTTCCATTTCTTCCCTCCCCATCATCACAGGTAGCAGCAGAGTCCACTGTGGGCTCTGGCCAGTGCTGATGTGAAAAGCAAGGGGAATGAACGTACCACCAGAGTGGAGGCAGTAATTTCCTTTTCTCTGGTTTTTCCAACCCTCCCACTCCCCCAAATCCTGTAATACATAGCAGGATGAGAATTTGTTGATGCAGATATGCATATGTGCACACACACCCCCAGGCAGAAGTGTCTGTTTGCACACAAAGAAGTTATGTGTGCATTCTTTTTTATGTGTATGCCTCCATGTCCACTTGATTCCCTGTCCTGAGGACAGCCTTCCTTTCTGCCCATAGGGAAATTCCAAACGCGTTGCACACCTCTACTCCAGAGTTCAATTTCTTTTACATAGACGACCTCGCTTCAGATGTGTTACCTTTACTGATAGGATCTTTTCTTGTAGCACTATACCTTGTGGGAATATTTTTTGATGTAAACCTAATTTGAGAAGCTTATTAAAAATAGAAACTTTTTTTGAAGCACTCACATTGAGGAGTACAGGTAATGTTTTAAAAAATTGCACAAAAGAAAAATGAATGTTGGAATGATTCATTCAGTGTTTGAAAAAGAGATGGCTCTGTTTGAACAGTGAGTTTCATACCTTGTTTGTAAAAAAAAAGTTTTTAAATACAAAAGCAGAGAAAGGTTGAAAGTTACATGTTTTTTGTATATAGAAAATGTCATGTCTAGATGATCTGATTTGTATTGGCTCTGGCCAGGAAGAATTATTACTTAAAAGGCTCTTAAAGAACAACTGTGCTTAATTTTCTGTTCGTATTACATGGGTCCCATTTCTGGGGAATGGAGTAACACTGTTTATTCCTGTGCTGAAAATACACCTTGGAGCAGCAGTTCTTGAGTGCAGCTACCGGGCACTTCGAAGGGTGGCTACTGTGCAAAACTAGAGTCTCACTCTCCAGTTATATTTTGGCTTTAAGTCTCTTCCGCCTGTGCTGAGGGAGCCCCTGGCAGCCCAGAGGTCAAGGCCGGTGTTGAGGGAGGCCTCGGCCGTGCCCTGGGCAGGTGTGGCCTGGCTGGCCCGAGTGTGGGGACCCTGCTGGTGCTGGCAGCCCTCGGGCTGAGAGCGGCTGCCGGCTGAGCACAACCTGCGTAGTTTCCGCCTGCGGCCTTTTGGTCCCATTTTTTTCTCTCTCTGGGGATGCCGTTCCACGTTTTTTCAGCACTTCCTGTTCCAGATGAAATCCAAAGAGTATAACCCTGAGCGAGAAGTGCTTGTAACAAGGTATCCTTGCCCAGCACTAGCAGCAGAATGGTACCTGAGGCGACCTGGCCTTCCAGCCCCTGTCACTGCCCCTCTCCCCCACTGCTGCTGCCAGAGCACTGGGAGCAGCTGGTCACACAGAGCACGTTTCCAGTGATGGTCCTGACCAATGGCAAGACTGATGTTTTTCAGAAGCCAAAAGGAGAGGATCCTGAAGCAGTTTCTGAAGAGAGGATCCTTTTCCTGTCCAAAGATTTGAGCTGGGCAGCTGGGAGCTGGTGGCAGGGTGGAGAGGGCTAAGTTTCAGGCTGCTCCCATCCCCCTCCCCGGAGGTGACCCAAGCTTGGGCTCCTGCAGGCACAGGGGGCAGGAATGCTCGCCCTGTGCAAGTGACCCCCGGGTGCTCAGAAACCAGCCCCAGTTGTGTTACAGTGAAGTGCATTCAGCCAACAGGTAGTATTTATACAATAACTGTCTCTAAGGTTTCCGTAGGTTTTTTTCTTGTTGTTAGCTGAAAGGACTCAAGTCTTCCACTGAGGATTTTATGGAGGCTTCATCCAAGGTTGTTTCTTTCTTGTTAGTTTCTATTTTGAGCAGTTAGAGCTCCTGTGCCCTTTCCCTCGACCACGCAGTAGGTGTGCATTGGAAGTGTTGTTTGCAGCGAGCGGAGTCACTTGTTGAAGCTATCCTTGCTGTGCTATGGGATTGGTGATGGGCAGAAACTTCAGGGCCCAGATCCTTGGCCAGGGTGGAGCCAGGGTGGGACCACTGGCTCTGCGGGCAGCGCGGCTCTGCCCCTTCGCACCCGCTGGTGAGGGGATCCCACCCTGGCATTAGCTTTGAAAGTCCAGGACCCAGGTACTTTCCCATTGAACAAGCTCTGCAGAATTCTTGTTCCAGTCCATCGGGTTTGGATCTGGGCAGCCGAGGGCAAAAACGGGCTGGGGGTGGCTGTGGGTGGCTCGGTCTGTGTCTTTGGCCTGGCTGTCAGGCCAGGCGCTTCGTGAAGTTACTAATCTGGCAAGGCATAGATGCAACTCTTCATGACAGTCAGCTAATGTTGAAACTCACTGGTGTATGTATTTGCTCCTTTTTTTTTTTTTTAAATAATATATTAACTTGTTGAACACTGTTCTTTTCGCAGTGTTACAAAAGTGGGGGAGGGGGAATTTCCCAACCTTTTTCAGTTCGGGTGAGCTACTGAAAACCATTTTGTACTAGCTATGTCACCGCTCCCGGCAGCAGCTGGCAGCGGCGCTTGGCCGAGCCGGGGTCAGGTCCAGCCATTCGACACCAGTAGTTTTTAAAGTAATTTTTTTTTTTTAAATTGTCTGGTATTACTAATGAGGGTTATTGCAAATCACACTTCCAGTGTAGTTCCTAGTGTAGGCCCAGTAAAAGGGATATCGCAGCTTTGTGTTGGGGAGAAATTGAGCTGACATGGCCAGTACAAAGGAGAAATAGGGAGGGAATAACGTTTTGCACCTTATTGAAAAGAGGAGAAGATTTTAAGTGCATACAGACATAGTTAAGAGCTTTTATTGTGACAGGAGAACTTTTTTCCATATGCGTGCATACTCTCTGTAATTCCAGTGTAAAATATTGTACTTGCACTAGCTTTTTTAAAACAAATATTAAAAAAAATGGAAGAATTCATATTCTATTTTCTAATGGTGGTGTGTCTATTTGTAGGATACACTCGCGTCTGTTTATTGAATTTTATGGTCCCTTTCTTTGATGGTGCTTGCAGGTTTTCTAGGTAGAAATTATTTCATTATTATAATAAAACAATGTTTGATTCAAAATTTGAACAAAATTGTTTTAAAGAAATTGTCTGTATACCAGTACAAGTTTATTGTTTCAGTATACTCGTACTAATAAAATAACAGTGCCAATTGCAAACGCATGTTTTGTCCTTTATGACTGAAGGGGAGAGAGCTTTCCTAGGGACATAACTTGCCCAATTTAATTCCCTGCCCCGTCCTCCCCCAGCCCCGCCCTGGCAACGCATTTGAGAGCATTTGCTTTTATTTGCAACGATGATGGAAGGTGCCTGTACCCTCCCACCCATGGCCATAAAATGCTCTGCAGACCGTCAGGGTGAAGCTTTTTATTGCATAACAAAAACCTCGGAGCAGTTGGGATGATTGGGCCGTGCGCACGCGGATGCCACAGCGGAGGGAAGGGGGGCAGTGCTCTCATCACCATCTCAGCAGGGCCGAGCAGGGCAGCAAAACACTGAAAGCCCATCAGCTTTTTGGCCAATTGCACAGAAGCGCTTCACAGTTACCGCAGGCAACGCCAGGGAGTTCTGGACTCTGAAGTGCTGATTTGTGTATGAAAACTTCCGCCAGTAAACATTGGGTCAAATAAATGTTGGGGAGGGCTCGCTTAAGTCCCCATTGTGGTCTGGGTGACCACAAATGAAGTGAAGGCTGCAGGGGGTGGTCTGTCCTGTGTCAGGGGTGCAGAGCTGTGCCAGCATCTACTCAAGACATCCTTCAACCCCACCGCCCCTGGCAGCTCCCAGCCCCCAGGGGAGGGCTGGCCCTCTCCCACCTGCTGGCCCCGGCTGCTGCAGAAGGCAAACTGCTGTTCTTGGGCCTTAGCTTTTTTTTTCCCCTCTCTTCTACACAAGGCCAAACCTGGCACCGGTTGCAAAAGCCCTCCTGGCTCCAAAAAAGAATTTTTGGTATAAAACTGGTACTAGCAACTAAACAGCACCATCCCCTGGTGGGGGATGTGAGATGGTGATGGATAGACACTGTACATACACTGGCAGAAAGCCGGAGCAACCAATCTGTCATAAGAGTAGCGTTCAACAGGTATAAAGTAGGGAGTGCTTGGTTCAGAAAAGCTTCAAACTCTCATCGTATCCTTGATTGAAAGAACCTGTCCCAACACAGTGGGGCTTGGCCAACAGCTGCCACATTCCGTCCTTATCCCCATCCTTTCTACCCCAGCTATCGACTAGCTGAAAGGAAGAGACAGGCACATTTTGTATGGGAAAAGCTCCCCCAAAGGCAAACAGAGGCTTCTTCTGACCCTGCTTGCAACTCTCCATATTTACAGGGTGTCCCCATCCTACATTCAACCCCACTATGCCCTAAGGGAGATGAAAGCTGCGCCAAAGCACAGCCAAAGCCCCTGCCCCATGGTCAACAGGGACTGGCTGTTCCAATGAGCAGACGGAATGTGTTTCTTCCAGAGAAAGGAGACCTGTGTGGCTTGTTTTGCATCTGTCAGGATGCTGTCTCCAGGCCCCTTTAACAACTGCTCACACCTACAAGGAGGCATCCCACACGCACTCCTTGCAGCCACCACAGTCACTGGGGAGCGAGCAACGCCACTCTTGTGCCAAGCCCTTTCTTCCCAAGGAGAGTTCCGGTAAGCCAGGCTGTGTGGGCAGGAGCCCACCCTGCAAAACATGCTGCAGCAAGGCAACCCCAGAGCAGGACTGGGAGCGCCAGGGGTGTTAAACGTGTCCTTATGTTTCAAGAAGCCACAGGCAGACGTGCTCAGCAGGGATTGCTTAATGATGTAATGCTGCCCTTTTCAGCATCCCCACTTGTAGGTCTTTGGTATATTAAACTGCACCCCTGTGGAGCCCGTGGGCCAAACCTCAGCACTGCTCTTGGGAGCTCAACAATTGCCTGGCTGGGGGAAGCAGGCATGGCCCTGGCCTACAGCACAGGCTGTCACACGCACAGCATTCCTCTGGACAGGATGGGGGTGGGGTGTAGGGGTAGAGAAGACCTGGTTATGCAGAATCACTCAACATCAAGCATTATTAAGCACTTACAGATTTCATTTCCCACAGAAGGACACCAAGTAACAAAGAACCCAGTTAGATGTGCAGGTGAGGTAGATCCACAAATGGCACATGGCATTTGTCAGTGGTTGTGGTCTTGACTTGGACCATCCTGCCAGACAAAGTGTGTTCCCAGCTCCCTCTGCCTCAGTTCCTTGGGGAAGTGGCAGCAGGCTTGAGCAGGGTACAAGACCTGGAGCTAAGTGAAGATAAGGGCAACTACTGCAGCACAGCAATAGGTGTTAAAGGGGGACTCAAGCGTTCGCTTTTTAAAAAAAATTTTCCAGCCTGTCTCAGAGCTGCACATGTACAGTGTCAATGGTGAGCACTGACATAGCTGAGGGTTATTCCTGAACAAAATTCACATATTAACTGGGCAAGATGCAGACATGCCACCAGGTCAGCCTTTCTGCATCTAATTTCTCTCTCCTGCTCACTTTTGGAGAGGAGAAAATGAAAGAAAACATGCTGCTTATCGAAACAATGGGAAGACCTGCTATTCAGAAAACCAAATACCTGACATCAAAACTTCATCAGTCACTATTCATGGCATCAATATCATTCACAGCCTGAAGAATTCGGGGGACAACTTAAGATTAGCCTGTCCCTCTCCTATTAGTCACTGATCAGAGGTATGTGCAGGAGGGGAAGGAAAGCAGGTTTAAGAGTGGCCCCATTTGCCACACGTGTGGAGAGGCAGCCTCCCCTTGCCCCCAGCACCTGCCCTTTGGAGAAGAAACTGTTCTGAGGATGTCATGGAGCTGCTCAGTTTGGTGTGCGCATGATCTTTTAAAAAAATGTTTACAAATATATATTTTTTTATATGCATATGTATTTCTTAAATTCCACTTAGAAATGTAGCTAAAAAAAGTAGAAAAGCGCTAGCGAAGAGTGGGCATGAGACCAGCAGAGTGCTGCACTTCCCACATGTGAAGGCACCAGTGTGGAGACATACCTGTGGTCAGGCCTGGGCCGTGGTGGTCTAACCCCACTCCTGACAGAGGTGTCCATTTGCTTCTGTACCCCCTCCCCCTTACATCATGTAAACAGAGGAACAGGGCTGTCCCACAGCCGTACTGATGCAGAGAGGTCACACTGCCCATGCTCTGGGCCTAGTGCAGCTCAGAGCAGTAGGTGGCCTATGGTGCCTTTTTGTGGCGAAGAAGCCTGGCATTTTCTTAATATGATGCTTCCAGGCTGGAGGGAACAGAGATCAGAGCCTGGATTCACAGGGACTGCTTCTCGTCTGCATTCACATTCCTTTATTATAAGTGGGCAGGACAAATGGTCCTTGCAGCCAGCACAAGCATAACCTGTGCTCACACCAAGGCCCTTATCCACTTCCAAAGCAGAGGAAGGGGTCATCCCACAATTAAGAAGTATGTCCTGCAAGTTAAATGGATGACATTTAAAATACCAGGAAATTTAGAAGATATCCTGTACTTTTTCTAATGTGCACAACACATTTCAAAATCACCAGGGATCAGCTTGTGGCCTGGATTTGCTTCTCAGCATGGTCAATTGTACCAATCCTCGTGCATGGCTTTTTGAGCAGTCCAGTGCATGAGTTTAATTCTAGAGTTTCTCTTTGCTATTCCTTTTCCTACAGATCACTTTTTCACTTTTCAAAGGAAGCCTGCCTCTTTCCACAGATGTCTACAGGAGGGGAAAGTAAGACTCTGAAGTACTGAAGTAACATCAGCTGCATTATGATCTCAGCAGTTTAAAGTAAGTGGCCAAGCATTATTAATTCATTGGTACTCACTTTTACGTCATTTATCATATTGAGCCACTGCAGTATTCATGTGGATGCAACGTGTATTTCCAAAGAAATTTTCATTGTGATTTATCAATTAATTAGCAGGCCATTACACTTTACTGAAGTGTTACCCAGAGTCTCCAACATTCATTATTGCCTTTAGAGCAAATGCTTTAACTCCATCTCAGCCTGAGAGTGTCTTGCAATCAATCACGCTGTTCTGCCAAAAGCTCTCTCTTGCTTTACATGGTGTCAAGGACTGCAAAGGAGGAGTGGTACCAAATAACCAGAAGGCAATTTGATCCCTCTGGCCTCCTCCACTTGGCCACAGACAATGCACTGCACAGCGTTTTTATGTCTTTGCTAAATGGATGTGAGCAGGCAAGGGAACAGGGAGGACTGCAAGAACCGTCCCCCCTTGTCAGGGTTACGGTTGCTGAGTTTCAATGTCTTAAAAACCTGTTCCCAGAGAGCAGGTAAAAGCAGGAACCCAGGAAATTTAGTAACTGCACTCATGATAAAGCAGGCAAGCTCTGAAAAGTGTTCACCTGAATGATCTCCTCAGATCGGGGCAGGGGGGCCAGCACGGTTTTACTACATTCAGTGCCAGCTTCTCTGAAGGGGCAAGTCCATTGAATAGGGAGACTTAAGTAAGAACGGCAATCACAGCCCTGTGAACTCAGAGTGACAGAGATCTGGCATTTTTAGCATCGCATGTCACCAGCAGCCAGGCCTCATCCACCATCCACCTCTGACATTTTGCAGGCTGGCAGCTGTGCCACAACATCCCCTCTTTGGCCAGAAGAAAGATTAGGAGAATTTGCTTTTTTATTTCTCCATGCAATTCCTCTTTCTCTCCCAGCCTGCAATTTCTGAAAGGTGCACTGCCAGAAAGTGGTGGTAGCTGACAGGTCAGTCTTAAAAAAGGGAATGTGTGAATGTGTGCAGGCGTTAACAGCCATGTCTGTACAAGCCAATTCCTTGTTAACTGAGGTTTCAGCAGCTATTTATCAGAGGGGGAAAAAAACAGATTAAGAAATGTTGATTAAAAAATAAAATAGGCACAGCAATAAAAGATGAGGCTATTGCATTTTGAATCAATGGCACTGTGTTAATAGCATGACCTTCCCCTTCCAAATCCCAGCCATAGCCCCTTCAATGGCTATGACGCTGCCATTCTGAGAGAGGGAAGTTTGCCACTAACACAACACGGAGGAGAAAGCAAAGGAAAAGAGAAGCCCTTCCGGCTCTTCTCCCCCACCTCTCTCTCCAGCCCCCCAGGCCTAGGCTAAGAGAAGACCTCGTTGTGCTGCTGGGTGACCCGGATGAACGTCGTTCTCTTGCTCAGTTCCTTGAGTTTGGCAGCTCCCACGTAGGTGCAGGTGGAGCGCAGCCCCCCGAGGATGTCCAGGATGGTGTGTTCCACATCCCCTCTGTATGGTACCTCCACAGTCTTGCCCTCCGAAGCCCTGGAGAAGAGATCAGTCACTGCATTCATGTCTGGATGCAAAACATGAGTGTGTTTACTGGAGCAATGTGGAGCTCAATACTCTGCAGGCTGCAGTTTACAAATGTGCCCCCAGCTTTACTGCTTGCTGCTTGTGCTGCTTGTTGCTCTCAAGCACTGAAACGCCTCAGCTCCACTCACCACCAACACTGAGAACTAGAAGCAGACAGATCTTGCAGATGCTCCAATATCCCATGAGTTTATTTACAGATCTGCCCCTTCCTCCCCTCTACCATCTGCTGCAAGCAAGTGAAACTTCCAGCCTTATTGAAAGGTAAATCTGACTGTGAGAGCTGCAAGTTTTGAAGTGTAAGGAATGGCCAGACTCAAACAGAGAAATGTTGGAGCTGGTTCTCAGCAGGCACCACCCAGCACAGCTCTAGAGGCTTCACAACCCCTGGGCTCTGTCCCACGTCACTGATCAGACACAGATGGAAGTGCTCTGGCTGTCTCCTACAAGTGTGATTCTCCAGAGCTCAGAGAGATAGAGTGGGAAACCTGTTACAGAAACCTGCTGCACAGCTGTCCCTTAAAGCTAAAAGGTGATCTAGCACAATTCAGAGCCAGGCAAAAAGGCCAGAAAAATAGCAGTGCTTTGAATACTGTCAAGTGCTGACGCATGCCAGCACAGAGTGCACTGTTCCCAAAAAGCACATATGAAGAGTTACACGATGGAAGAATCCAGGCAAATAACTTGCACTCCTCCAGCTTTCTCCAGCCCCATGTTCAGCAATCCCTCCTGTAGCAGAGACCCTTAATCAGCAGCTGATCTCACTAGGCTTTAGAGCAAGCTCGTTCTGCCTGGCACACTGGCTCCTCTGGACAGACAAGCCTTGGGAAGGGAGGGCCTAAGAGAAATGTGGAGGGAAGAGGAGATGCTTTCCTTCTGCCCTACAAAATGGAGGCAGAAATCATGGCAGGGATCTGTCATTGTTCTAAATGTGGCTTTATTTGCTTCTTTCTTAAAAAAAGTTTCCAGGGGACAGTACAAGAAAGGGCATGCCTGTTTGGAGGCTCCATTTGTGAATCATTAACAACAGCAACAGCTGCTATGTGGAAGTACTTCAGTGTGAGCCTGGCTATATTTCATCCTGTGAGTTTAAATGCAAGGTCACAGCCCTCGGGAGACAATAAAGGCGAAGTGTTGATACACCATGTGAATAAGGAGCCATGATTAATCTCCCTCCACCTGATGAGTAATTGACTCTTTCTTGAAACTCTTAAATAAACACTGCAGCGAGTGGCCAATGGAAGACGGATGTGCCACTGGCATCTCGCAGACTGCACAGGGCTTAGGGCTCTGTTGTACGGTCTGCGCTGCTGGGAGTTCCCAGGCTTTTATTTTCAGCTCCAGTGCCAGCAGGAAAAGGCCAGACCCACAAAATGACACTCATGCCACTGTTCCTGGCTTTTGGCCATGCCCACCTCTTCCAGTCAGAGTTGGGAGGTTGAGCTCAGGCTCCAGGGAGCTTCCCGCAAGATTGTGAGAGACACTGCATGTCTCTCACAGGGATTTGCAGAAACCAGTGCAAATTCTACCACATCCTGCCAGCTGAAGAGCTCTGCATGCTGTACTGGGCAAGGAGTGCAGGGTTTACTGCATTCAAGCATGACTGCCCATTCAGTTCATGCATGAGAGGCCAATTACCTGATGCACGAATGCACCACCAGTTCAAATATAAGTTCCCTGTTAATTCATACTTGAGCATCCTGTGGGTCATAAGTTGCACTTTGCTCCTACGAGCATGAACACTTGGCGGCCCTTTTTTCAGTGCAAAATTACAGAAATGGGTGACAGTTATAGCCACTACCCCTGGGAGGTGTCCCTGCCGTGGCTACGGTGCTGTTATGAAGCTGGAGCTTGTGGGTTGCCACTTTAAGCTTTGGAGACCAGAATCTACAAAAGTGGTGACAGCTGAACACTTGCTACTGCTCCTCTAAGTGTCAGCTGATGAGCTGGTGGGATGTCCTGCTGATCAAGGAGTAACCTGCAGATATCGTACTGGGGGAAGCTTGCTAGAAGAGAGGTGTGAGATTAGCTCCATAGTCTCGTCCACGGGGATAAGGAGATGAAGTTTGTGATGAATATATACTCAAGCTGTGCTAACATTAACCTCAATACTCTTGTTCCCAGAGGAAAGGGGTTTTTAAGAGATTGTGAGTTGCACACACCAAGCTGAAGAGTCATCTGGTTCCCAGGGAAGCGTGGGTGGAATTTTACTATGTGTATGCACACATTGGTGCACTATTAACTGCTGCAGTCTGGCCCAGAGGTGGGATCTGTATCCATATGGGTATATAACCAAATTGTCATATTAACCTGTTTAACACAGTGCTCAGGATGGAGGAGGGACATTTTAGTAAGTGTACTGCTTTAATCCCTACTGGCTGGTCCAAGGGACAAAAAGTGGAGTTTTTAACTTATGTACATTAAGACTGTGATGATGTCGAAAGAGTTCATCTCGGAGTAACATTCCAAGAGTTCCTCAATACACGCCTTGCCAAGGAGAGGAGTGACGTATGGGCCATAGATTGCTGGGCTTGCTGTGTTCTTGTGTGAGTGCCAAATTAGTTCATGCATAAGCACTGAATAAATTAATGCATGAGTGCCCAATTAATTCATGCATGAATGGCCAGTAATTTTTGCATAAGCATCCAATCAGTTTGTGCATGCATGCCCAAATTATTGATGTCCAAACACCCTGTTAGTACATTCATGAGTGCCCAATATGATGAGCACCCAACTGACTTCCATGAGCACCCACATGGGTGCTGTGCTGGGCAAACATGGCCCAGTTCAGGTGACAAGGGTGGCCAGTGTGACCTGTGTGGGAGAAGGCCATGACCTGCATCATGCCAGAGATGGCTCCACCTGGCTCCAAAAATGGCGTGAGCCACCAAACTTTCAGTGCGTCAGGGGAGCACATGACACCTCTGCTCAAGTGTATTTAAGAAACAGCAGCAGCCCCTGGGAGAGGAGATGCACCTGGACACACCTGAGGAGAGATGCAGCGAGAGGCACCCTTGAAAGGAGGTGCTCCATGCTAGAGATGTGCACTCCCAAAGGGACTGCAGTCTCTGTGTGACTCATGCCAGAAGAGGAACAGCTGTAAAGGCACTGTGTCGTGCGGACACCCCTCAGTGGACCAGGCACAAAAAGAAGGAGTAGCAGAGAGAAACTATTACACACAAAACCACAATGTCCTGTGTTACCCCTTTCTCACTGAAGGAGCTCAGACTGACTGAGTGTGGCCTGTGGTGAAAATAAGGGGAGCTGAGACATGGCAGGGTGAAGAGAGGTGTGGCTTAAGAGAAGTCTGGAAAATGGGGAGGAAAGGTGTTTACTTACCTGTTTGATTAATTACGCAGCAGAGACTAGAAGTTTGCATTAGCTGGCAATAAATAAAACAAAGTAAAAAATTCCCAAGTAGAGACTCTTTTGCCAGCAACAAATGCCTACACACAGGCCAAATATGGATGTCCTGGGCTTCAGCTGAAACATAGCTGATTTTTTTTCCTAGTAGCTGGTACAGTGCTGTGTTTTGGATTTAGGATGGAAATAATGTTGGTAATGCACCAATGTTTTAGTTATTGCCAAGCAGTAACTTGCTTACTGCAAGTCAAGGACTTTCCTCTTCCTCACACCACCCTACCAGCAAGCAGGCTGGGGGGGCACAAGAAGCTGGGACAGGACACAGCCAGGACAGCTGACCCAAACTGGCCAAAGGGATACTCCATATCATGTGGCAACATGCTCAGTATACTAACTAGGGGGGAAAGCTCAGGAACTGGCTGGGCGAGTGGTGAAAAATTGTGTATCACTTGTTTTGTTTATTATTATTGCTGCTGTTATTATTATCCCTTCCCTTTCTGTCCTACTAAACTGTCTTTATCTCAACCCGTGAATTTTGCTGGTTTTTTCCCAATTCTCTCTCCCATCCCACTGGGGGGTGGAATGCGCGAGCGCCTGTGTGGTGTTTAGCTGCCTGCCGGGATAAACCATGACAATGGATTACACGGGCTGTCACAAAAGCTGGCACACTTGGCAGAGAGCTGCATAAGCAAGTCAGCAGGAACTGCTGAGGGTTTTGCAGCTCTGACATCTATCCTGGAGTTATGACCCAAAAGTAACCCCTTCTCAGAAAGAAAGGTGATGACAGAGCAATTGAGACTCCCAGCGGCTGGGAAAGGTGTGCTCAGATGCTCTCAGCAGTGACTCTGACTCTTGCTAGCCACTAATAGAAAGCGAGAACCATTTGCTTCAGACTTTTTTCACAGGGCCCAGTCTGTGGTGCCCTTCCTGGCCAGCTGAAGGCTGCTGCATAGAGGGATGTGTGTGGTGGGTGGGAATCCTGGCAGGCTGGATGTGATGGTGCTCTGTCAGCCCAGCAAAATGTGGGTCAGAATAAAGGGGTGAGGCTGCCCTGGCATGAGGCAATCTTTTGAGTGGGGCATTTAAGAAATGGAGGAACTGTGGGCAGGTCTTCCAGGCTATCATTTGGGATACACAAGATGGTAAGCAGCAGTCAGCAGTTGGTGCTATTCTATCTCTGTGGCCAAAATTTCACCCTGCAGTTAATATAAAGTGCCCAAACCCAGCTTAGTAGCAGCTGTGAATTGCTGAGTGGCCACAATAGAACTGCAGCATTCACACAAAACCCGTGAAATCTCAAAAGGGTTAACAAAAGCAAATTGGCTCAAACTGAACAATACTGCAGGCAGTCTCAGTCCCTGCTTGCCTTATTTCTCTTCTCCCACAAAGGAAACATAAAAGCTGCCTTTCAGAAATCCCCAGCTCTGATCCATATTCCTCATGGAAGGAGGTGAAAATGTAAAAATAAGCCAATATATAATTGACATAAGATTAATGAAACTGGGTACACAGATTAAATGGGATCAGCTTGACATATTCATTACAAAAACAATTACTCTCATGACTTTGTCCCCTGCTACAGCCATCTCACCTTACCTGTCAGTTTTAATGTAACTGCTGGAGGCTCAGGTTCTCCAGCCAACATGTGTAATTTTGAGAAGATGAAGTTAAGTGACAAGCAGTCTGATTCTGCAGGGGACTGAGCACACTGAGCTCCCCACTGCTTGAATAACAGACTGTGAGTGCTCAGTTCCTTTTAAAGACAAAACAGCTTATTTGGGTCACCAATACAGACTTACAGCTCGGCTTTTTAAATGCATATAAAGAAGCCCCACTGACTTGACCTGTTTGGGTCAAGTTTGGGGTATCCAGAATTTAAACTGCTGACTAAAACCCTTTTGGTTTAAGCTTGCCATAAGCTAAACTAGGAAGTGATTAAGCTTCCTGTAATTTTTACTATAAGAGCAATTCAGAGCAAAGCCTAGTGCTGTTTTAAATCCCCCTTCAATGCCCAGCACATTTACAGTGCTGGATTTAGCAGCTGCTATTTTTAAACCACAGTGACTTTCATGCTGGGACAGGCCAAGGAAGACTGAGACCAAGGCTGGTACAGGTAGCCAGCTCTGCAGAGTGTACTCATGGCTGTAGAGTGAAGATGAGTATCAGCACTTCCCTAGTTAAGAGCCAAGGGTCACAGGTTTAGTGTTTGGAGCTGTTGTATCTAGCAGTAGACAGGGAGACTCCTTCTATGCTACCCACAGAAATGCAGTATCTCAACAGGGACTAAAAATTTCAGATTGTGCTCCTGCTCCCTTGCTGCTGAGAAAGTTTCAGAAATTGGTCCCCAGGGAATTCTCAAATCGAGGATGCAAATCAAAATACAGCTATGGATCAAGCCAAATTTGTATAGCATTGCCCATAATGACTTCAAAGGGTGTGTCTAGACTGAGCCAAATACAGCACCTTTCTGTACATCCTTTGCTCCTACAAGATGGAATACTTACACTTTATTTCATTTTTAAGAGGGACCAGTGTCAATTAGTTCTCCTGCTGGCAATAAATTTTGTTGCCAGATCACACACACCTAACTAGAATTTAAGAGCTGCCTTAGTCTTTTGTCCCCCTAGTACAGCCAGCTTTCTCAAACTTTTCCTGCCACTTTCACCACCTCTGTGGAGGCTG
Source organism: Edolisoma coerulescens (assembly GCA_013397115.1). Taxonomy (NCBI): domain Eukaryota; kingdom Metazoa; phylum Chordata; class Aves; order Passeriformes; family Campephagidae; genus Edolisoma; species Edolisoma coerulescens. The sequence goes on along the minus strand of VWZW01004265.1, from coordinate 515,429 downwards.
GGCCCTAATGACTGTGCTGCACTGAGATCCATGCAGCACGCTTGGGCTGCTCTGTGATCTATCAGGGAGCTGCCATTAACTACATGCCTGACCAGCACCAGGCCTTTCCCACACTCCAGCTGACTCAAGCACAGGGTAGCACAGGACAGGAAACTATCATTCAGGTAAAAGGTTGCCAGCACCACCATGCAACTGGCAGCTGCCACTTTTATATTATGAGACACTTACTAGTGCTGTCCACTCAGAGCATTTGTTCAGAGGCTTTGATGACATGCAGATTTGTTGGGGGACGAAAAAAAGAAAAGAGCCCCCAAACTGTACACTGCTTCTGGGAAATGGCATATGAACCCGAAGTGAATCGAAGCTCAGAGATATGCAAGCACATCTTTCTGGTGCATCATTTCACCTCGTCTCAGATAGAGATGGCCTCTTGTGCAGTTCTTTCTTCTGCAAATAAACAATTGTGTCTGAAAGCAAAAACACTGAACAGGTTGCCCAGAGACACAGTGGATGCCCCATCCTTGGAAACACTCAAAGCCGAGCTGGACAGGGCTCTGAGCAACCTGATCTAGTTGAAGATGCCCCTGTTCATTATAGGGAGCTTGGACTAGATGAACCTTAAAGGTCCCTTCTAACCCAAATGATTCTGTGATGCCATGATTTAGGCCAAAGAACATGGCTGTAAATGCTCTGAAGGAGGCTGTGTTTTACCATTTTGCACTTCACAAAGTGCTACGTGAACTAGTGCAGAATTTTATGGTGCAGACAAAAACCACCACAGGAGTCAATGCTGGGGTGGAGAACAGGAGGTGGCATCAAAGATCCTTCTATCTAGCATGACATCTGGAACTGCTATCTATCAGCTTGTCTCTGTGTCAAAGCGTGAATTTCATTTTGTTTTGTGGATCCCATTCTGCACTACATTCTGTGCTGTCACCTTCACAGAGCTGCAACTCTTACCCATGGTAGCAGCTGGACACGTTGGGAAAAACTTGTATGCTGGAATAGTTGTAGCAGATGAGGCCAACAAAACCCATCAATCCTGAGTATCTGGCTGGAACAGCAGGTAAGGTCACTGTGTCTGAGACTCTTGCAAACAGCAGTTTACCAGATGGGACCAGAGCCTAAATCTATGCCAGCAGAGAAGAATCAAAAGGGACCCCGCAATAAACCAGTGTTGACTGTAAGAAAGGAGTCATTCTCTAACAAAGTATGTAAGAACCATGTTGTCTGAGGGTAGTGACTAAGACTGCCACTCGTAAGAGAAAAAACACAGAGGTCTTCTGGTGTCATCTGCTTTTTCAAAAAGTCAAAATTCTCAGCACTTTCTGGAATAAAATAGCAATGGACAAAAGACTCCTTTGCAAAATCTGTCTTCCTTTCCTCTCCCCTGAGGATTTTAGCTCAAAAACTAAGCTTCTGCATTCTCATTATTTGAGGCTACTCTGGTGCTCTGTTACCAAAAGAGGAGTGGGAAAACTGTACAGCAGGCTTCTGCTGCCTAAGAAGACTGCCCAACAAATGCAGAAGGGAGTCCTGGGGCTGCTGCTGGTGACTGAGTGCTTTGGAGGTCCTGGGCCCTGATCTCCATACTGGGGAAACCCCAGCTGAGCTTCACCAGTTCACCAGCTTTCTGCAAACAGAAGGGAGCACGTGGGTTAGCTGGGAATCCCTACACCAACAGGACACCCAACGTGGACAAGCAGAGGGATAGAAACCGCAGCCTGGTATGCCATGTTCCAGCATTTAGTTCATACACATCGTGAGGGACCAGTAAAGTTAGAAAAGTGCCTAATGACTTCCCAGACCACACAGCTGGTGCTGCAGTGACAGCACACCACACCAGCTGCAAACAAGTGAACATCACTGCTCTCAGCTAGCCAACCCTAGTTCTTTCTCCCTGTCTCCCTCAGGATGTCATCCCTCCCTCAGATCTGCTGTCATTAAGTGTAGGCAACAGCTGCTTCAATGGGAGTAGCAGCATAGGCCTGTTTCCTTCTGCACAATTCTGCTCCAGAAGTTCCTGGATGGATGGCTCACTGCAATTGCTCCTGTGTGGAATTCATACCTGTATTCAGCAACCCCTCCTGCATGCTTCATCATGGCTGTATCAGAGCTCATTCCATAGAATAGTTTCACCTTCTTGCCATTCTTTTCTATAATGTCTCCAGCACTCTGGTCATGGCCTGCAAACATTCCTCCAATCATGACAAAGTCAGCACCGGCTCCTGTGATCAGCAAAGGGGCATGTCAGAAAGCAGGGAAAGGAGAAGAAGGTGAAAGACAAAGCAAGAACACAGTGATCTCCAGAAACAACAGCCAGCATTTAAAAATTTGGTACAGAGTCCCCTCCTGTAACAGTCACAGCAAACTTGGAAGAAAAGCTTTACTGTAGAACTGACACAGGCTGAATTGTATTTCTCTGATACTTTAAATGGAAAAAATACTTTTCTGTCACAATGACAAAGATATAGATTATTCTACTCTACCCCACAGCCTTTTATTTTCAAATTCAGTTTTAACACTTTACTTCATAGTAGTATCTGAGCACAATTCCTTATGAACTGTGACTGCAGCAATCAGAAGTCCTAAACACCCGGCTGGGACCTGTTGAGCTCAGTGCTGTACAGAGAAACGCATGGTTCCTACTTCAAGAGCTTTCTAGGCCACAAGCTGTGAGTGGGAATGTACCATGAAGGAAAGCACAGTCATGAATGTAATGTACTCCTCCCGACGACGACATAAAACTAGCAGATTTTTAAATGAAATTACGGATTTTTCAAGTCCATCAGCCATATGTGTTCAGTGTCATTCTGGATGATCCCTAGTCAAAGAGATCTGGATGGGTCTACATCTGGTTCCTGTTTAAAAATTCTGGGCCAAGGACCACCACCCCTGGGTTCTGTGGTTCTCAGCATGCACCACAAAGGAGGTCTAACCCATACCCACAACTCTTAAATATGTTCCAGATACGGAATAGCAACACTGAATACTCAGTCCTGACTGTTCAGTCTGTCTATCTCCTCTGGCTTTGTAAATCATGAAATTGGCTCTACTGGGAGTAAGATCAGGAAGAAGGTTTTTGGAATCATTCTTGGTTTTCTACTGAGATCTCCAGTATTTCCAGCTGGGCTGGAACTATTCCACCAGCAGCTCCTCCTGTGATATTTTGGCATATCTAGTTGTGCTTGGAAAAGTCTGTCTTTTGGTCTTTTATAAGCCTGTGCTGACCCACTCCTGAAACAAACCATTTTTCTGTTCATGCTTCTTCAAGGTATATGTGTCAGAACAGGTCTCCCCACTGCTCAGCTTCTTCCCAGAACTGGCAGAAGAACTGAGCTATAAACCTCACTTCACAGAAAGCAGATGAGCTTGAACTACACCCATCCTGCTAAGAACACATCCGAACTCTGGGGAGATCCCAGACTAGGTAAGTCTGGCATTAGGATTTGCTCTGATCTCTGTCACTATCCAAACAATAGCACCAGACCTTGAAATCTGAAAAGTAAAATCACTGTCAAATCTGCTCAGCTTCTGCCAAACCTGAATTTGGGAGTATTTTGATCTTAGAACACATGACAGGGTGAAGTGTGCCAATTCCTCCCTCCACCCCTTTGCCAAAGAGCAGAGCTGGCAGCAATGCCTGAGGGCAGAGCACTCAGCTGCTCTGCTGACCTCACCTCCCTTTCCCTGGTGGCTGCTTGAAAGGAACACCATGTCCATGGTAAAGGGATATTAAAAATAAGGCTTGTGCAAAGCACAATTTTTTGTGCAATATTTATAGCCAGGCACCCATTCAGGTGTCCTACCATGTCAGCTACCTGGCAGATTTCTCCTGAGCTCTGTTGTTTCAGATGGCTGAGTTCTGAAATCTTGGTTCGACTCATGTCTGCTACTACTATTAACCTGCCAAAATCAAAGGGAATACTCATCTTTTAATTACTGGTGGCAAATTCTTGTTGCTACCTGGCACAACCTTGCTCCATCTTTGCAAAAAATAAGCACCCTGGGAAATCTAGTTTATGTCTTCTTCATGGGTGGAAGGAAACAAGAGGAAGGAGGGACAGACTTGAGGTCAAGGCTCCAAAGAGGGCGTTTAAACAAGTCAAAAGCCTGCCAAAAGACATTCTAGACTCTTTGCCTTGTCAATACTGTCTCCTGATCCCCAATTCTAGGGCCATTTTTGGTTGTGGGTCTTACAGCCTTCAAATTATTAATGCAAAAGGCACATGAAATCTACACTTCAGAATCACAGAATTTTGGTTCCTGTGCACTTCAGTATCTATTTATTATTTTCCTTTTGGCTGCATATTTTTGAGAGGGAAGCAAATATGTTTGAATTACAGGATTGAAACTCATCCAACTTGAGTAACTTTTGCAAACTACAACATAATTCATCAAGCTCTTCCAGAAGAGAGGAGCTATGTTAGAGCAGATGCAGCACGTCTAAACATTGAAACGACACATGCTTACTGCCCTGCTGCTCCAGAAATGACAAGCCCATATTAAATATACTTCTCCAATGTTCTCCAGAACCTTCCACTGTGCTTCAGTGTTGCAAAGATATCTGAAAGTTTCAAGTCTGTTCCATTATGTTTCTATCAGTTAATATCTGACCAGGAGGTTGTAGTTTTTAGCATGGTCTTTAACTTACGCACGTTTTTCTTGTGTTAACCACCAGAAGCACTGGTGATGTTTGCAACATCCATCTGCAGTCTTTTTTTTTCAAGTACAGATTGACAGCGTGCCATTATTTTAGACTGTGGGGGACTGGGACCACCTGGCAACAACCCCCTAGATAACACAGGACGTGATGGGGTATGTTGCACACAAGTACCCAGAGCTGGCCAGACTCGTCCTGTTTTTACATAACGCCGCTTTCGTGCACTGACTTTCCCTTTGAGGCCTGTGCTGTATCTGGGCTGATTTTGCTCATTCACATTTCACAGTGCCTCCTCTTTCAAGCCATTACAGAATAGCAGTGCTGACGCCAGCCCAAGCTTGCAGCACTCACACAGTTCTGCTGGATCTGGATAGAGTCCCTCAGATGTCTTTTGTATGCCTGACTATACAAGTCACTGATAACCAGATTGGCTCTGCACAAATTCAGCTGGAGTCAGCCTGGATTTGTGGGCTGGGCAGCCCTCCAGGCAGATGCAGTTTAAGTTTGCCTGGACCAGAGCTTGCCCTGGAATCAACATTCACCTGTGCTCCAGCTGAGCCAGCGAGCCTTTGCAACAGTAGATACACACCCAGCTATTGAAAAGAGGAGAAAAAGCCAGTGTGATCTGGTATAATCTGGAACTAGTGTATGTCCCCAGTTGACTTTTCCATATGATTTTTCCTTCCTTTTCCTTCCCTGCTCCTGCATCTCTTCTCACTACTGCTGTAAGGAACAGCAGTAATGTGTTAAAGATGCTGGCATAGGATTCAAAAGGCACACTCTTTCCTGGCTGTGTCACAAAAATGTATGTAACCTCAGGCAACTGAACTTAGTGCTTCTGTGCTTTGACTTCTCATCATTAAAAAAGGAGACAGTAGTGCCTCCCTGGAGCATTCTGAGAAATGTGTTCATGTTATCAGCCTTTCCAAGGGTTCAGTTATATGAACTATCTGAGACCCCAGCGTAAAGTTCTTCCATGCTTTCTCTCATTCCTGCATGAAAACAGCTCTTTTCTTTCCTATGAACCTACATCTTTTTCATTATCATCTCTAATATCCAGATGGCAGTGACATCTGCAGTTTACCAAATCCATACCAGGTTCCCATCCAGCAGTTCCAGAATTCCAGCAGTCTTTCCCAAAGTATGTTTCTCCCAGAATTTTTGTCCCTCACCTTCAGTGCTTCCCTGTTCCTTGTGTTTTTAAATAAGCTTCTGCTTTGTTTCCCCTCTGTCAAAATGCCCAATCTGCCTCTGAGTCCTGGCACCAGTCAGTGGTGTCACCTTAAAGCTTCTCAACATCTACTTCTTGGTTCTTCACAATTCTCTCACTCAAGCCACTCTACTCCTCCTTTTTCCATGTACCTGGCTCCTCCAGTCACACCTTTAGCCATTTGTCAGTGCTAGTCTTCACATTTGGGACTCCCTCACACTTCTCATGATTCAAATGGATGCTTCATCACTGCTTTATAGTGAATTATCACATGCCACGAAGATTTTACAGTGATCCACCAGAAAGAGATAGCATAATTACTTTAACCAAAAGTCCTCTTCCTGTCTCTTGTCCATGCTTTGTCCCAGCTTTCATCCCTAGATGAAGCTGTACATCTGTGTGTTCTATCACCTGGTCTTTGCTATGCAATATATTCACGTAACTCAAGCACAGAGGTCTGTGCTAGACAATTCAGTGTCAAGGCTTCGTAAACGTTGGGCATGGTGGCTACGTTCTACGAGGCTCAGACAGCCAATCACTTCAGCAACATTCAATAAACACTGGAAGTAATAATGTTATCTCACAGCTTATTTTGCCACGTACCTTTGACAAATGCGTACCTGGGTCCAGCTTGTCAGATGTTCACAGTGTGTCTACCTCAACCGTACATAACCAGATACAGTAAGTTTATTGCCTAAGGGTCATCTCCATCATTTCCAGCTCTGTAGCTGTGACACACAGTCAGACTGATCTGTCTGGGCTACTATCAAGAGTGTAACTACTGCCTGTAAAATGTCAACTTTCTGATGCTCCTCTGTGCAAGGAATAATTCTGTGGCAGCCTTCAGATGTGTACCACTGTGAATCCCAGCACCTCTTGACAAACAGGAAAGCCAGAAGCTGTCTCTTCACAGGTTTCAAGCAGGTTTAGGTTCAGTTAGGCCAAAGAGACTACAAGGAACTTTCAGACTTGTTATAAACACCACAAAGAAAAACATTTGAAACACTGTGAAGTTGCTTCCTGTTGTTCTAACTTCTGGAAATGCTCTTGTTGAAGAAAGACCTTTTCCACAGGCCAGGTTTCTGTGCAGACAGCTGGGAATAGTGAGGTCACAGTCTCAGTTCACAAGCTCCCAAGGACCATACCACCAGTAAGAACTTGGTGAGCTGTGGAGCCAGAGACAGGCAGAACAAAGACCTCACTGCAGGCAGCACGTCAGAGTGAGGGCTGAGCAGAGGTTTGGCATTTTTTAATACAATCCTGTCTAAGAGGGTGGATGCTGCTGTTCAGCTATCTTGGAATCACCCAACTAGAAGTATCTATTCCCCGCATCACATCACCACTGGGTAACACAAGGGTTATGTGAAACCTCTGACCAAGCACATTCCTTGCTGGTAGCAATCACTCCACAGCTGTGCTTAGAATTCTCTAATTAAGTCTTCCTTGTCATCTGACCTGTCTCAAAACAAGAGCTGTTTGCAAACTTACAAGACAGATTTTGGTTTCAACCTTTCCAGGAGGCCTAGAGTTTTTCCTGGCAGGTCTGTAAGCTGAGTATAGGCCTGCCTCTACTTTCCAAACTTGCAAATCTTCCTGCAAAGCAGACATTCTGTATCATAATGTGCTATCTCTTGTTTTCATACCACCCCGAAATCCCAGTGAGAAACTGTGCTGTCCCACTGTATTCCAGGCATTACCCTACTTGACACCTCCAAAGAGTCTGGCATTTTGGGAGGTGGGGGAGTACCTTTAAATGTCTTGTCAACTCAGGATGTATTTAGTGCCTGCTTCCCATATGCTGCTGTAACAAGGTTATGGCTAAGTGACAATCATGAGTTTGACCCCCTCATACCAACATAACTTTCATGCCCAACAGACAATGCTCACAGATTAAATCCTCTTTCTATCACCAAGAGCTGGTGCAATTCACTGAACTTACTGGCATGAAAGCAAAATCTGTTAATTATTAACTTAGATGTTTTAGACATCTGCCTAGCTCTAGGGGATACAGTATAAATAAAATCTCATCTCTTCAAGTGGACAGCTGATCCCAAGAACATCTCCAGGGATCTGGCCTGCCTTTTCGTTTTGTTCTTCTGTCCAACATGCATTCCACCAGCTCTTCTTTCACTCAAGGCTCAAGTCAGCCAGATCTGACAATGCTACAGGCATGTCTGAACCCTACTCCGAAGAAACCCTCCTCAGTTTTCTTTGTATTACTCTCCCAGTGGCTGTATCTCATACACACCTGGCAAATAATTTCTAAATAGCACTTCAACCACTCTATGTTTTGCAACTGCAGAATTTGGACACTGTGTTCCAAAGAGCAAATTCATGCCTGGCGCATTAATTTGACTGGAGTCACCCGCAGGGACGAACGTAACCTCCTGCTAATTGATTACACATTCAGGGTCAAACTGATTCCTGCATCCCTGCTGCCAGGGGCGCTGGAAACACGTGGGCGTGCCACAACACACTGTCCTTACCAAACGCTTTGGCGACATCTCCTGGGCAGTTGCATCCTCCGTCCTGCACAAAGAAAAGATGACAGTGAATGGCATCGAGGTCACTCAGGGACCCAGTGAGCACTGGAGCTCTGCGACCTGCAGCACTGTGGCCCCTGCTCAGGAGCAGCGTGTCAAGAGAGCTGACTGTGCACTTGGTATATATCATAGGCTATGTTTTCAGGGAATCCAGGTGATCCTTTCCACTGCTTACCTCCTTTAGGCTCACCTACTCTACCGTACAGTCTACTGATAATACCACTGGTAACAGCAGCAATGCAAATTCCTGACTGCAAGTTCCCAAATCCCAGAAACCAGAAAACAAAACCTCCTCTGATAATCTGAATCATCCCCTGCCACTTTAATGAAAGGCTGTGTGATGCAGAGGTACCACAAGCCTCTACCTTAAACCACCGAAGACATTTAAAATAGCTTTCTCAGCAGTTTACAATACATTGAAAGGTCACAGTGGGAGGGTTGAGGGAACATACCATCAGCTACGTTGGATTTTTATCTTCTAATCTCTAGGAAACCTGGTTAATAAAATCTTTGGTAAGTGAAAATGAACCTTACTGTTTGCTATGGGTTTGGTAAGGAAACAACAGCACTCTGGATCTTTAGCATTTTAGACCTACGCATTTCAGTTTCAGTGCAAAGCAGTGGCTGATGAAGGGGTTTCAGTTGAGGGGAGGGAGGCTGTGTATGTGTGATAGAGCTGTAAAAAAGGAATGGCACACAGCAGAGCTCATTATGTGCTATGGTTCTTTAGGATTTGTAAAGGTCTGAGCACCAGATGAAAGATCCTTTACTCTACAGTCATTGTACCAGGAGAGCTCCCCTTTCCTTTGATGATCTGGATCCGTTGCAGACTGCCAACATCCTTCCTGCTTTTGAAGCTACCCCCCAGACTGACCGGTTACCTCACGCTGTTTCACCTCCCTGTTGGCAGAAATGCGTGGCTGTGCATGACCTGCGGCCGAGCACAGCCAGACACCCCCCCATCAGCCACATTAGAGCTGGCTTTGATGGGCAGCTGGCAGCAGGGCTGTGGGTTAGAAACTCTGTGTACCCAGAAAAGGATTCAGACACAAACTGAGCAGGTGGATCCAAAAGTGAGTGGCTTTTCAAAGGGCACCCCACTGCAAACAGTGCCTGGTAGAACTTTAAAGGCTTTCATTCCATTTGCTGATAACCTCTAGCACATTATGCCTTTTGTCGAGCTTAGGCACCCTTGCTGTCAGCTCCAGGAATGAGTGCTGGGCTGACAGCTGAATCTCTCTCTCCTTTTAAGGGCTCTGCTTGTGCAATTCTTTCCCTCTAACAAGTCTGTCTTACCACGGAGGAGGGTGTGCGTGTGTATGCATGTGCCAGGGGAAGAAGAGCCAGGGTAGAAAGAATGGTCTAATAATCTTCAAAGAACAGTTTTAGGACTCCTACTGTCTGAGAGACGCTGGCTATGAATGCTCTCTGGTAGGTGGGTTGCAGTCAGTTGTTGGGTGGCTCAGTGTCTGACTTTTATCACTAACCCAGTAGTGGCAGTGATGAAGGTTTTATGCTTTCAGAAGTACCAAGAGGATGGGGGGCCTTACTGTGTAACGATTAATCACTGTCTTCAAAAAATATCCCTTTGAATGTTACCAAATTACAAAATGCTGAGCAGCTTTACAGACTTGCCCAAAAGCTTACGGGTTACCATTAAAGATAAAAGGAACTGACAATGATGATTCACAGCTCTTCTTTATCTGTAGATGTCTCCAGTTACTTCAGATAAGCAGGTAAATTTAGTGATTCACAGAAAGGGAAACAAAAAAGGAACATACTAAGTGGTTATGTCAGAAGATGCTATATAATAAAGCTATATGCAATAAAGCTCGTCATTCCATGTGAATAATCAGGCACTCTGTATACAAAGTAGGACTACTCTGCTGCTGCATTGCCTCGGAAGCTTCCCCTTGAAATTCAGCTTGTCCCAACAGGGCCCTGGGTCTGGGTTCAAAATGACTTGTAGATGGCTGGGCTTCAGTTACGGAGCTTGCTGCAGGCTCAGCCTCTACCTCAGAACCCTCGGGAAATTTATCTGTAAAAATCTGCCTCTGAATTCAGGAGAACTGGCATAATTCCAAAGTAAGACTACTGAAAAGGGTTATGGTCATGGAACCTGTATAGAGCATGATTCTGAATCAAGTGGATACTAGGAAGAAGGAGGAGGGAAAGCAGCTTTCCAGTCAACAGAATTACTTTTGTGTGGCTGAAGTAATGTTATTATCCTCAGTCTTGTTCTCCAGATAGATAAGCCATTTTACAGCAACAAAATTTAGCCTAAGGAAAAAAAAATATAGCATGGAAAACTAGTATGCACTGGTTGAACATTTAGTATTATATGCAATTTATAATGAGTTTATAACCATGATTCATGCTTCAAGCAACCTTTATAATAAACTGCATAACCAGTGCTTTCTATAGTGTCAGCAATCAGACAGCTATTATGCAGAAGATATATAAAGTATGTGGCATATACAGCAGTAAAAACAATACATATACTGCTTTATTCTGAACTACATATACCAGGTATATTTCTGTGTGGAAAAAGAGACAGTATGGCAGTAGCTGGGTGAAGAAGCCCTTAGTCATTCTTTTCACTCAATGCTGGTGACCCATCACCCAGGCAGGGTGAAGGGGAAACAGGGATCTCTGTCAAATGATAGCCGCATGAGAGAGGACACATGCAAGGCTGCTTTCCGTTCCCCACATTGCTGGCTTACTAGAATACGTGACGGCCTCTCTGTCCAGCAGAGGAGTTCTCTGACCTACACGAAACTGAAACTTTATCTCAAGCAGGCCCCCTCCACTGTAACTCACTGCAGCACTTTCTCAAGGCCAATGGATTAGCAAGAACGAAAATTGAGACTACTGGCTCCCAGACAAATAGCATGGGACAGAAACTGTGCCTTTCTCTTAGCGAGAGTTTCCTCTCTGCTTTCAGTGAGTCATGAAAGATTCATTTCTGAGGTGAGCTTTGAGTCTTACAGATAACTTAGCATGAGGTAAGTAACTGGTGCAATTTTACCTCCTACTTCTCCATGTAAATGACTAGACAGACACCAGGTGTTCACTTGGACTACCATGTTTGCCTGAAAATTGTCACCTTCTTTGTCAATGTATCAGCTCCAAAAATCATACATGATAACTTCAGTAATAGGAACATTTAAAATCCCAGTTTGTGCTTCCATCACAAGGATCTTAAGGAGAGCTCCTTAAGATCAGGGTTCAGTTGTGCTCTGTTTCCTGCAGTGCCTATACTGTGCTCAGCCACTTCCTCATTCTGACAGCATCTTTTCCTTCATGTGGAAGTTGTACCAGCATAACAAGAACAAGGAGCAATTTGATGAAGGTACTGGACAAGACAGAAGTGGATACAAGAAAGTGCCCCAAGGGACTAACTCATATCACACCATTAGCTATAATCTCCATGAAGCTAGCTAGTAGGCTTTGAATCTTTTCATATCCTTCCTGCTACTTCCATATCAACATAATAAAAAATTGCCAGACACATTTTCTCTTGGGGAATTGACATAGATAGCTGTGGTAATACTCTGCCTGTAGGGATTTCTTTTGGCTCAGGTATGGTGTGTCCCTTCTTCAATCCCCAGAAAGACTGCAGTGAGACATTTCGAGGGATGCCATGTATAATTGTTGCCACCAGACCAAATTCTATACTTAGAATTGCTGCCATATGGTGTTTTCCTGTCATGAGGATACCTCTCTTCCATGATATTCTTGCCAGAGCTCTGGCAACAACCATGCAGTCCAGCCTTTTCTTTCCGTAATAAATACACCAACACCCATCTGAATGCTCTAGAATTCAGGCATAATGTCTTTACCCTTGCTTTACTCTTCTTAGATTGGGTGTTAAAGTTGAGCTGAAGTGATGTTAGAGACCCCAGCCGCAGCTGAAGATATTTCTCTTGGCCTAGATGTTGGCAGTAGACAGGTATCAAATTGCCCTCCTATATTCCCCCATAATGTCTAGGGGGCTGATAGGTGTGGGATCACTGAAACCTGGGCGAGTCAAGAACTGATCCACTCCCAAAGCAGGAAAGGAGATACAATACAGAACCATCTAATTTTTCAACAGTCTAAGTACACAATCCCTGTTTTCTTGTAAAATTAGGATAACAGCATTCTTCTGAGGACTTCTAGCAGAAAATTATTATTGCAAAACTAGTATGGGTCTCTGAGCACCACTGCCAGGATGACACCTATACTTATCCAGCCTTCATAGGAATGAGTGAGGCTTTCATGCTCTATTGCACACATGTTCTACTGTCTGTTATAGACAGAAACATTTGCAATGCTGCCCAAGTCATAAAAACCACAGACTGCTTTTCTTTTTTTCTGCAAAATTCATATCGAGGAGCCATGGAGAGGAGGAAATGCATATTCATTAACAATAAACAGCAAGAGAGATCTGTCTGTAACACGTGCTCCTGTTCCATTATACTCCAAGAGTGATTCCTAGTCAAACCATTTGCCCATCCCCAATCACTTTGTTTCCCTCTCACCTCCCTCCTCAACAACACAACACAACACAACACTCCCCCTTCCTCACATAGTCCCAACTGGGTCGAAGAAACCAGGGCCTTCCAGTGATTTCGTTTGGCAGTAGATCTAAAATCCAGTGTGTGGTCTCTCCTATGGCAGCACAGGGAGGCTGCTGCCTGTGAGCACAGCACACAGGTGAGCCCCTGGGCCCTCCCCATGAGCAGCTGCCTCACAGGTAGCCTGCAGAGGCTGTGCCAGCCTGATATGGCCAGGGCACGCTGCCTGCCTGTGTGTGCCCAAGCACATGGGACCTTTGGGTGCTGCAGACTGCACTGTAGCTCAGTCTAGGGCCATGCTTACCAATCTCCTTTCTCTATGTGAGGTGAAGCTGGTCTCGCTGATAGAGTGGAAACTGCCATTAGCAGGCAATACAGATGCTCTTTTTCCTCCACAGGCCTGTTATTTCCCCAGCGTTTGGTGAGAACGTAAGTGGCTCACATGCCAGCTGTGCTCAAAAGAGCCACCTCAAACACTCCTGCCCCTGCGCAGAGAGCTCTGGGAACATGCTATCTGAACCAATCCAACTAGGGCACAGATAGGCTTGCATCATTTTACCTTGTACTCCCCTCTACTGCCTGCCTGCCCCTCAGTCACACTCTGAGGAAAACCATGTTTACATTCCACTCCTTTTCCAGAAGTTTTTCATAGGAATTACTGTTTGCTTCAATAGTGAAAACACTATCAAGCTTCCTATTCTGTTTACATAACAGCTTACTCCATTCAGGGAGCAAGAAGCAGATTTCCAAAGGCATGAACAGGAGTGAGGTGCCCATGTCTTTTAATTTTTAGAGAGAGTTGGTTTCTTTACATCTAGATCTCCACTGACTGTCCTAGGAGCTAATACAGGAGTCAACTGGAGATGACAGAAGGCCAGGCTTTAACATGCAGGGTACTAGACTGCTTGATTCTCCTATTCCACAACGATTTGCACAGCAGGAATCTGGGAGTGGATGATAGTTACTTACAGAGATGATATGTCCTTTCAAGCCATGTGCTGAGTCTGCACACTCAATAACAGCACTTAGCTGTGGATAGCCCACCCCTGTCTTAATCCGAGTGGTACACACAGAACCTAGACAAGAGAATGAGAGGAATAAACATAGCCCATTAGGATGACAGAAATGATACAGAAAAAATGTGTTTCTATCAGCACTATTTTTCTCTCAAGAAGTCTCTATTGCCAATGCTGGCTTCTCACAGATAAAAGGAATACATAGGAACTTGAGTTTTGAAATGCTCTCACACAACTTCATGGGAGCTGTGGCTGAGGAGACTGATGTCCCCCCTTTCTTCTCCAGGGCAAGTCCCAGTTTAGGTCTCATCAGTAATGCTTCTCAGTGAGGGAATTACTGCATCACAAGAAAGCAAATCTGACTGATGTGCCTGAAGCGAAGGGACAGCAGGACCAGAATCACAACCTGTGAGACTCAGCAGTAGCATTTATTACCTGACTATTTCTTCTAATAAATATTTCTATCACTTTTCTGCATGTCTAAAGAAATAATTCTGTGGTAAAATCTGTGGATTTTTGGGGGTTTTTTTGTAACAATTTTCCCATCTTTTGTTTAATACTGAAAGCAGAAATATTTGGTTGACTGCAATTTTGGGGAATATAAAAATATCAGCACATAGCATTTAAAAAGCGAGATAAATAATCATCTGAAAGCTGCATAGTGCAACATCAAGGGAAATACATAAACTATATCTAATCACTGAACTACGTGATTTATACGCATACATTGTGCATGCATGTATATATAGATAAAAATAAACATAAATATATATAAACCAATTTAATTGTAGTTCAACATAGCAACATGGCTATAGACCTTTTGGAATACCTTCTCTATTTTTTCCTCAAATTAAGAGTCAAAATGAGGACTGCTTTTTGCCAGACTAGGTCCTATAATTTGGGATACAGACCTAAAAAGTCTGCATGATAACAAGAATTTCAAAACAGATTCTAAACCAAATGCAGTGAAATCTGGATCCCTTCACTCAGCTGATATCCAGGTATACTCAAGCTACCAGTAAAGCAAAAGTTACCAAAGATCCTTCAAAGAACTGACAAAGTGAAAACACTGAGAAGAATTCTTGCAAAATAGTAAGAAAATTAGTTTTAATATAATTTCCACAGGGCTTGTACTCTATAGTGTATGTAATGCTTTATAATAAATCACTGCCATTTTCCACAGGATGGATCATTATCTGGAAAAGAGCCTCAAGACCTGAGGGAGGAACATTTGTTACTTGTGGGTTTGCATGGTAAACTTGTTCAGGTCTGTTCAGGAAGATCTCCGGGGAGGATTATACAGCATTTACTCATATTTCCATGTTTGAGGCTACAAACTAAATTATTCTTCTTTTAAATCTGAATTTGCCTATGACAATTACACCATGACATCTCAGTTTTTTATTCTTCATGTATTTTGCAGTATTTATTGTTTGGTATCTTCCCAGGCACAACTGCAATGTTTATTACATCATTTTCTCTGCTCCAGTTATCCATTCATGGACCATAACTATTTGGCACTGCAGAGTAAACAATCTGCCTGCACTGCACTGGCTGATCACAGCTATACTGTCAGTGGCATTTGTGTTAGCCACTTTAAAATCTAGCCCACATATGGTGACTCCAGCTGCAGTCTAAGAAGAAAATAGCAAGAGAAGTAACATGTGAAGGAAGGCACAGGGAGAGAGGGGAAAAAAAAAAAGAACTATTATGGCAGTGCATGCCAGACAACAATATTAGGGAAAGGAAGACAGGAAAAACACTATAAGAAGTTTAGGGTTCTCTCATTTATCCATGGAAATGTTGGAGTGATAGATAGCATGTAAGTGCATTAATGTAAATTTTAGCTCCCAGGCAATAGTAACAGGTAGAGGCAAAGTTATCCATATTTCACAATTACCACCATTGCATCTTTGAGGACATTGACAAGGATAACCTCAGCTTCACAGAACACAAACCATGAAGCTATTCAGAAACCCATCTTTCCTTGACAGAAGTGGACACCTGAACACAGTATCCTCTGAGCTTTAACTCGGATGACTTATCCTCTTTTCAACAAGCTAGAAAAGTGTTCCCAAACACAACACGTTATCAGTGATAATGTCAGGAACTCAGGCAGCCCAGTGCTTCCAATAACAGGCATCTTCACTGACTGAAGGAGCAATGTGCAACACTGTGCAGTACGAAACACTAGCACCCTGTCTGTTTATTTCTTACATACACTGTGTGCTAGGTCACTGGTACTTTATTGACCTGAGAGGATCTTGGCATTCTAGCAGGCAAGAAAACAGCATTATACACTGGTTCCATCTGGACAACTCCTCCACCAATGGTACCAAAAGCCACCCTTATTTGACTTACCTGGTCCAATACCCACTTTAATAATATCTGCTCCAGAAATAATAAGTTCTTCTACCATCTCTCCTGTCACCACATTGCCTGCCTAGACAAAAAGAACAATATCACATGTACAGGAGATCTCAAGACTACTGCAGGAAAGACTAAAGATGATAATGTAAAGTTTTATCCACAGCTTTTACATGTTGAACTATATAGAGTATGGAAGAATATAGTTCACCATACTGTTCATTGCATGTGCCACCGAGATTAAACCAGTCATACAGGTAAATTCTCAAGTCAAATGAATTTAACAATTAGTCCAGTAAACCCTGATCCTTAGCATCCCATCAAGAGATCTGCTTTGTCATCCATCCCCCTAATCCTCACCCAGAGGCTCTCAACCACATCATCCCTAACCATAAGGGCTATTCTTCTCTCTTACATACAGTGAACTCCTCCACCTCTCCTGCCCTACCTATCTCTCCTGAAAAACCTAGAGACCTCCATGCCTTTTGCCTAACTCACTTTGCAGGAATATATTCAGATCTTGTTTAAAACTCTGGAAAATACCTTTTTCCTTGAGGATTCAGTGTTTTGCCCACTGAAAGAGTAAGTAAGGTACTATTCTTCTAATTTTGTACATCGGTGCCTGTTTGGGTTTTAGGAGTTACCCTTTTGTTTTCCTTTTCTCTTAAAGAATTTTTCCCATACAGGCAGCTAGGAAACAAATCACTGAGTACTTAAAAGAGACAAAAGGACCTGGCCACAGGAAGGGAGGGTCTGCGAGCTGCTTCTTTTTACTTGGGGTGGCGTGTGGAGCCTGGCACGGGGTTCTCTGGGCGTTTGGGGGGAGAGAGAGGCCATGCTCGCTTCTGGGGGAGAACCCACCACTGTGGAGTCTGGCTTTTCTCCGGCTTTTTTCCACCACCGTGCCTCAGAGAAAATCGCCGGGACCCCAAGGCTGCTCTTCCTNATAGTTATTGTTGTTGGTTGCCTTGTTTATATATATATATATATATATGTAAAGAACTGTTATTCCTATTCCTCATATCTTTGCCTGAAAGCCCTTAATTCCAAAATTATAATAATTTGGAGGGAAAGGGGGTTTCATTCTCCATTCCAAGGGAGTCTCCTGCCTTCCTTAGCAGACACCTGTCTTTCAAACCAAGACAGTTCTAAAATTGGTATGTACCTATAGAGTACATAAATCTGAGCATTCCTACCATTTGGCTGTAGTGATGCCAGCCGTTAAAAACAGGGGTTTGGTTCCCTCTGCATGACCTTTGCAGAGATACAGACAGCATGCTGTTTAGAGTGACATATTCTTTGAAAGAAGTCCTGAATTTGTCTGTGTTCTTTACCATATTTTTCCTTGCACTTCAATAGCTCTTTTCCTCCTTTTGCCTCCATTGTTATCTTTGTTGAACGTGAAGGCAGCTCTCTCAGCCTTTGTCTTCCTTCTTCTAGAAATCTTCTTCTATTGGCTCTCCACACCCCTAATCAATTGCTTAGTCTTTGTTTGCCTTCACAGACTTCCTTAAAGTCATACCAGACAGGTCTTTCTTGAACCTGAGGAATGAGAACTATCCACAGTGGTACAGGTGAGTTCTCACCAGGGCTTTGCACAGTGCTTGCCTTTTCTATGGAAGTATCTTGCCTGGCACACAATGCATTTGTCTGTGTCACACTGATGGCTCACAGTCACCTTGTGATCTACTCATGCCTCCAGGAACATTTACCTATTCCAAACTGTAGCAGAAACTTGTAGCACTTCACCTGACATTGTGTTACCTATTCCTAGAGTAAGGTTTTTCACACGTGGTTTATTGAGGTAGGGGCTCTCTTCTGTCAGAGCCTCAGCTGGTATGGAGTGTGGGGCCTGCAGTAACATACCATGAGATACACATTTTTCTGGTCCATGGATGCTGTGAATGCCAGTGTGATGAAATTACTGATACTTTTAATAAAAGAAACTACAAAACAACCTTCTAGCACACACTTGGTAATTGGCTTGCAAAACTGGTGCAGTAACTGCAGAGAGCTGCCAGTCTATGTCTATTCAGTTACAGAAACATTTTGATGCAAGCTCAGTGTGACAAGACAGGCCCTTGCATGTGTCCAAATGTGGATCTGATGGATCAGCAGTCAGAGTGACGTTAGAGATTAATTCCCTTGCCAGGAGTGTCCTCTGTCCAGAAGACTTTTGGGGAAAAGACAGTCTTCAAAGAGCAAAGATTTCAAATGACATTTGAATGCTATTCAAAGGAGATTTATGAGCTAAAACCTATCCTTTGAGTTACATTTGAAAACAAACTGTTAGCCAGTGCATTTTCAGACCACGCTTTCCTCTCTGCAAAGGGCTGCACAAGGCAAATGAATGCTGACATAGCACATGCTGAACTGACTCACTATAGCTGTACTAATTGCATTCCCATACTCTGAGGGAACATTGTACAGGAATGCCATCCTATAAATTGTACCACACAATTTAAGAAGGACATGAAGATCTCTGAATGTGCCAAAAGAAGGTAGCAAACTTGGTGATGGGCCTGAAAGGCAGGTACTGGGGGGAGGGGCCAAGGCACCAGGTTTGTCTAGCTTGGAGAGAAGGTGGCCAAGGGGTAACCTCATTGCTAACTACAGCTTCCTGAGGAGGGGAAGTGGAGAGGGAGGTGCTGAGTTCTCCCTGGCATCCAGTGACAGGAGGCATATGAATGACTCAAAGCTGTGTCCCTCGGGGAGGTTCAGACCTGACATGAGGAATCAATTCTTAAGCGAGAGGGTGGACAAACCCTAGAACAGGCTTCCTAGAGACGTGGCCAATGCCCCATGCCTCTCAGTGTTTAGTTTCCCAGGTCTTCCCTCACACCCTTCTTGTAAACTGGAGTAACACTATTTCACCTTCTGTCAGCAGGAACCTCCCCAGACTCCCAAGACCTTTGACGGGAGATGAGAGGGGTCCTGCTCTTAACATTTGCTAGCTCCTTCAGTACTCTGGGACATTTACAAACCAATTTGGTTTGTATTTCAGCTCTGTGGCTTGTCTCATGTCTACAGAACGTTCCTAACTAGAAAAACTGAACAAGATAAACCTCCAGTTTTCCACATCACCTGTTTTCCACTAGTACCAAGATGGGCTACTCGTTTGTGGAGATCTGAATTTAGATCCAGAGATGTTCAGAAAATCTCTTACATAATGATATTGCAGGACTTAGCAAGTGTTTGTAGCAGTACTGCTACGGGAAGAGGAGGAGGCAAATTCTAAAATCCTTACTTAGTATTTTCTTAGCTTTTATTCAAACATAACTACTGCTGAAGTCAACAGAAGGGCACCCAGGGGATACTGGGCAAGGCCTGTTCTCCACTTACTGATTTCTGACTCCTATTTCACCATTTATTTATTTTTACTGAATTTTGCTTCCTCCTTTTATTAGCTCGAAACAGCTGACAAGCCACCACCTGAAGCACTTATAAAAACAATGATAATATAAAGCAGCAATTTGTGGTCTATGATACAGGACCACTTAACTTTCCTCAAAAGAGCTTGATATTGATTAAAAATAAAAAAGAACAGTCAGGAAATAAAGAATATATAATAGGTATAGTGTTTCAGCTAAGTGCTGCTTCCTTTCTGTTCAGTGGTAATTTGTTATACTACGTGCTGTACATCCCAAGGTGGGGTGATGGAGATTGTGCCACTTAGGACATGAAGGAAGCAGTTTACCTCTGGAAGGCAGATGACCACCTGTGCTGTATGATACACACCACACTACAACTTGGTGAAATACTGGAATACATGCAAAAGATTCATAAAACTGGAACGAGCAGGTATTCAAGTAAGTGGTTCCATGAGATTTGGGATCAAATATGTATTTAACTTAAACAGCAGTGTCTCCTTATTAGCAGAGCATAGAGGGTTGTCAAACTGTCTCTTCAGAAATGCTAACCAGACATTTACTGTTAAGTTACTGCTAGAAAATGTTGGAACTGCATATGTTGATTCAAAATGCTCATCCTAGCAGGGAAAAGCACTTATGTCCCCAGCATACATTTTTTCCTGGAATGCATGTACACACATCAGTGATTTCTGTCTTTCTGAATCTGCAGATCCTTAACAAATTTTCAAGGAAGACGTGGAGCTCTACATAGCAGACTTCAGCCTGCCAATGAGAGGCTTGCTTCTTTTAGGTACCTTTTGCAGACCTCAGAGAGCACAAAAAAAACCACTATGAGAGAGGCACAGCTATCTGTATGTGAGGAGACCCCAGTATCACAGCAGAAAGGAAATCTGTTTTCTCACATCCAGCTGAACTCTGCTTTACTGAAACCAATGCTTGCCTTACCACTGACACCAGTATGACAGCTGAATAGAGGCAAAAGAGCTTTTGAAGTCCCCACTGGTATGGTAAAGCCAGAATACTTCGACTAAAAAAAAAAATCTGAAAAGGTCAATATAGAAAGACTGAGACTACAGAAATGAAACCCTCATAAAATTAACTTAAAAGAATAGAACACAATTGGAACCTGCACAGTGAAGTCACTACAGACAATACATGCTGTAGTGTGTTTACACAAGTAGTCAAGGAACACAGCAATTGGTGCAAGTATTGTGATGTACTATCACTCAGCCCGAGGTTTCAAGTGAGCGCCACCCTGGGTCATTCCAGCACTATCCAGGATGACTGAACTGTGGGTCAGTCCTGAGGAAAATCCTGGCCTCAGAAAAGTCAAAGGGAGCTTCCCTACTGACTTTAATGAGATCAAGATTTTACCTAACAGGATTATAAAGACTACGGCTTCTCTGACAGAGATACAAAATTAGTGAGCACAGTAGGGCAGTGCCTCTGAATTTCAGTCAGGCGTTTGATACTGTGCCTCATGAAAGCCTGCTATAAATATCAACTCATACTGCCTAAGACAGGAACACTGCTGCACTGATTGAAAGCTGCTGGCAAATGGCAATGGATCGAGCTGGAGAGAAGTGTCTACGACAACAGTTCTCAAACTTTCTTCTTGTATCCTAGAGGAAAGCACAGTCTGTGCCTCCACATTAGCAGGAACACGGCCAAAGGACACTTCCCACCCACCAAAGCAAGAGGTGCTTAACCATGAGATGGAGGGAGATGTCCTTTGCAAGGCTGAGCCATACCCAGTGGGTGTCTGCACCCAGTACTGTGCCTGACCTGAGACAGGCTCGGCAGCATCACTGTCTCCTATCCTGGGATCCTGCCTGGCACCTGTTCCGAGACCTCAGCCCTGGTGGACATGCCGTGACTGCATTTACTCTGGCGTGTGTTCCAGGGATGAACTGGGAGCAGTCTGCATGGCTTTCTCTGACTGAATCCTGCCTCCAACTAAGGCCCAGAAAAGTTCTGCTACTGATTCCAAGGAGGAGCAGCAGTTTCTGGCTCCTGCTGTTTCCCTCTGCTTCTGCTTTGCAGTTCTGCTTGTCTCCTTCTCTGGCCCACATCTTGTGGATGCAACTTTATCTCCAAGTGTGCTCCTGCCTCAGTCTTCTTCCTGCCACACTCCCTGCTCCCCTCAGGGTTGCTCCTCTATAATAAACAGAGGAATACTATGAAAAGAAAAAAAATCAGGATAAAATCTTGGCAAACCTTATTGGCAAAGATAACTTAGCTTGCAAACAGACTTTCAGGGTGATGGAATAACCCTAACATCTACAATTAAACTAATAAATAAGGACTATGCAACTTGTATATAAGGGCTCTGATCCTCCATCATGAATGTTGACTAAAGGTTTTCTTTAGACTGGAGCAAGCAAGCACAATTGATGCACATAACGCTGTGCAACAGCAAAACACCCCAATAGGTGATCCTCCTCAGGATCTTCCTGGTCCTGGGAGGCACTTGTGAGACACTCAGAAGACTTAAATACTCCTTCTTCCCCCATTCCCAACCTGATGAGTGATTTAAGACAAGTCACGTTGTACCTTTGTGCCCCTTTATCCTCCCTACCCTTTGTGTTCCATGGAGAAACTGATCTTCTTTTTAAATTAATACAAAATGCAGGAGTGAAAAAACCTTGTGTCAGAACCAGGCAGAAGAAAATAAGGTAATGTGATTAGAAAAGCAAGTATTTAAAAAGACAATCTGAAAGCATTTGAAAGGTGCTTACACAAGAGACATCCTCCATCTGCATGGCAGTATTGGCCACAGAGAGTACTACGTGAACCACAGTTGCTTTGCACATCCCCTTTCAACCTCAGAGCTGAACCCATTACGTGGCCCCTGGGAGCACACATCCCCTGAGATCCAGGGTTGGGTTACTGTTATGTATTGCACTGCAGCTGACTGTGGAATGAACAGTCATGCTGAGGAAAGCAAACAAGACAGCCTGCAAGGTCCTGGAGATCACTTTCAGCTATGAGAAAGCGTCTTTATTTTTATACCTCCTATTTAACTGCTAACCCTTTTGTTTGAAAGCCACAACAGCAGAGAACATACTGCAGGCATAGCACAGACACATCAAAGCAGTCAGAACAGGTAGCAGCAGGACATGTCTTCCAGATTACCATTAAAAGAAGCCTAGACCAGCTCCTGCATTTCAGCCAGGAACAGCTTCAAAAGGCCATTTTGGCACAGAGTGTGCACTCATTTGGAAGCGGGATAGAGGTGGGTGTCTCTAGTTAAATCAGACACCTTCAGGACTGAATAGATTCTGGAGGCTTTGGAAAACTGAAGGTTTTTGAACACCCCAAGTTTGTTAGCATGCTTTTAGGAATGGAAATTATCACTGTGCAGAGATGAAAAGCATAAGCCATATTAAGCCACATTCAGAGAAAGGAGCTACAATCAGAGAAGGCAACCGAACAGGTCAAGACTGTAAATGTGTTCAAGGAGGTGGTGCTGTCAGGACAATGAGGCCTGAAAGTAACAACAACCTTAGCCACAATAGCAGAGACACCAGGAAGGCAGCTGAACAGACATGGACGGTGGATGAGACTGGCCTAAGAACCCTGGACTAAAATCTGGGCTTGATATCTGACTTTGACATTGACCTTCTCTGCCTTCTGGGCAATTCATCTTGGTTCAGTTCCCTCCTCAGCCAGCAAAATCAGCAATCTCTGGGGAGGTGGAGGAGGGCATGACACGCAATTTTCTTTCCACTCCTGATAGACATGATCTTTGGCTTTAACTATGTGATTTAAGCTCCCTCCCACAACTCTTCAAAGACAAAGACACTGGAGTAATCATGTCACTAGGGACAATACTTCAGATCCAAAGCAAGGAAACAGCTTCTTCCCTCGCTGCAGTGAACATGAAGCAGAAAGCTCAAAAGGCCCACATTTATAATTTCATAGTTCCAAAACCTCTCTCCAAAACCATGGAAAATATGACCATACCGAAATGGTTCCCATGTCTCCTGGTAGCTGTTGAAAAATGCCTATCCATTAGCCTATGATAACCCAGAATCCAACAAGTACTCCAGCCCACTTCAATTTTCCATCATTTAGAAGCAAGAACACTGACTTTCTCTGACATGGGAGAAGGGAATGCATCCTCCCCTGAGCTCCTTGAACATGTTATCTCTATTGAACCAAGGCAGAATGTGCATTTAGGAACATTTTTACTTCACATTTACTCTACATGCATGAAGCTTTATCTCTGGCATAGAAAAGTAGGCAAGTGCTGCCTAAACACATGATTTTTTGCTGCACTGGCTTGAAGAAAGGCTGGTAGCCTCATTACAAACCTGCTGCTTGTTTGAGGATTTCTGCTATTCTCATGGAAACAATTCAGACACATTTCTTCAAGAACCCTGGGAAAGCAGCAGTAGCGCTCTGCTGCAAGGAGTTCCATGTCCATGCAGATACCCTACTCTTAGTGCAAAAGGGCTGAAGGAAGCATGGAATTAGCACTCTGAGATGGGATAGTAACATCACAGAAAGCACCATGAAAAGCCCCAGCACTGACCATTTTGCTCCCTTATAATGTTGTCCTCAACTGCACAACACCCCTCTCATTCTTATCATGGGCAAGGATCAGTGCATTGAGCTGTCTTCATGAAGATCTAACAGTCATTTACCTCAACTGGCCAGAAATGCTGGCACATTCCCACAGCAAACCTCTGCTTGGAATCACCACAATAAACCTATACACTTAATGATTAGAGGCCTCATCTAGTGTGGGAAGGAGGACATGAGTAGCAAAAGAACTGGATCCACCCAGTCCTCCATGCCAACTTCAATCAGTCAGAGCACACACTAAACATTCCCACAGAAATCATCAGCAATGGACGATGGACAATGCCAAATTGTTATTAAACATCCTTCCTTGCTTCCCCTCCTTTCCTAGCTTCTGATGCCTACCAATCAAGCCCTGGGTCCTGTTCCTGGACAGAATTCTCACACACACCCCCTCCACCCTTTCTACACACTTACCATGATGGTGTGATGTGGGAACAGGGCACGGACAGACTTCACAAACTCCACAAAATGCTCTGAATAGCCATTTGCCACGTCCAGGCAGATGAATTTGATAGCTGGAATGGCCTCTAGAATCCTTGTTAACTTGTTCAAATCATCTTGTCCACTACCTGAGCTTGCTGCTACATGCTAAAAAACCAGAGAGAACGAAACAGAATAGTAGGTTGCAAAAGCTGAGATAAATGCACACAATTTGTATGTCTTTTCCTGCATAGTCTTGGCAGGACTTGTGCTGGTAACTAGTGAAAAATCACACTACGTAATATGAAATAAATACCTTCCTGGGAAAATCAGTGTGCTATTTCTGTCTTGTTTAAATGATATAAAAGAGAGGGAAATTAGCATTTTAGCATTCATTCACAAGTGGATTGTCATAGGCAAATATAATTACCTGAGATCAATCAAGGTTCAGCCATACCCATATTAACACAAACACAGATGAAGCCCTAACTTGGTATATTTCCAGCAAGTTTGAGTGGTGAAATCTGGGGCACTGTCAGAGAGTAAAATCTGGGTCTTTAAGTTCACCAAGTACTCCTATGATCTACAGAATCAGAGAGTAATTTTGTTTGGAAGGGTCCTCTGGAGATTTTGTAGTCCAATCCCCTTTTTCAAGCAGGCTCAGCTACCATTGAAAACAAGCAGATTGCTTCTTCCTTTGTCTTCCAATAAGTTCTTTCCAAAAGAAAAATCGTTTCCACAGCTGTTGGCCTACAAAACCTCTGCAGAAATCCAAGGTCACAGTGCAAGTCAGTATTTAATCACTAGGAGATCCTATTCCAGTCATTATGTACCACAAATAAGCTAAGTTTGAAAGTGTTCAGACACAGGACACTCCAGGGACCACTTTCTACCCTATGATGGCATATAAGTAATCATCATTGGCCAAAGTGCTAGGCTCGCTTTCAGACAGCTCTGTAATCAATAGCCTTTATAATATAATTCTAAAATGTGCCACAGGTAAGGATACAGCTGTGTGGTATTTTTTTCTATACAGAGAAAGATCAAAAACTGCCCTGAACTTTGAGCAGAAGGGGAGATAGCCAGGAACACTTACAGCGCCTCTCCTGGTACAGGGGTCTGCCAGAAGAAAAGATGAAATCTGAATGTGGAAAAGTCAGAACTTAAGTCAATGTTTAAATTTACTAAATATTATGGCTCAGGGCAGGACCCTGTGAACAAGTGGGGCAGCACAGCCAGGAATAGCTCAAAGTGAGCTCTAGTGCAAGAAGGTAAGTGGAAGACACACAAGCTCCGACAACTTTCAGTGCTCATCCCTGCCTGGGCCCAGCACCTGGGCCATTCCAGCCTGCAGACTCCAGATCTACTTGCACACCTGATGGCAAAGACTCTGCCCAGTACAAGGGTGTGCAGTGCCATCCTGTGGCTGGGTTACTTGAAATTATTCACCTTTGTTCACTACCGCACCTCCCAACAGCAACAGAAGCACAGCACTCACACCTACTCCCAAGTATTTCCTCTTTCTTTGTTCAGGATACTTCTCTGTTTCCATTCCAGGCATATATAAACTTTGCTTTTTTTGCATCTTAATATAAGCACTTTCGTAATGGACTCACACAGCTGTTGTTTTAAACCAGGACAAGCCACTTTCCTTGACGAATTTAAGAACAGCAAATATCTTCATTCCCCAAAACCTCACTTGACAACAGTATTCCCAAGAGACTCCAGTGTATGTGAGTTCAGAACAAAGCAATAAACCATAATAATTTACAGTAGAAAAATGTACCTCAAGGCATTCTGGGTGATTGGCAGCAAACAGTTTCCATTCTTCCAGAGAATAATGCTTGTGAATTGCAGTGAACATTGCATGCTAGCAAAAAACCAGGAGAACTGATATTAATGTCCAAGTTAGTAATTTTTCCCTCAGCTGCAAAATAAGGCATTAGAAAATCCCCTTTTAAGTATAGGCTCATCCTGCTTGGAAGAAACAGTAACAGCGAATAACAGACCAGGCAACTATAAACAGCTCTTCAAAAGGCTGGCATACTTAGCCAACCTTTCAGGACCAGATTTATGATATGTTTCATTAAGCTACTGTCAGTATTTTGAATGTGACAGGGGCTCATTAACTTAGAAACTGCTGCAGCTTTATCCCATAACCTACACTTTCAAAACTTGTCAGATAATATTTTTTTTCTGTCAGGGAGCAAAAAGGGACCTCAAAAACTAAGCTCTAGAAGCTCCACCTGAAGCTGAGCTACACCCAAGATGGAAGCTTCCCAGTATGGAAGCATCTCCACTGAAACTTTCTTATATCAGGAGCCCTGTTTATGGTAACTGTGCTGTTGTAAAAGCACACCTGCTTTTACTTATTCTGGAGTTTTAAACTCATGTTCCCCTGTTCTCCAACAAACTTAGCTAAAAATTAACAAAGGCTGCTCACTGTCACCCAGCAGCTTCCCAACTGTTGCAGAAATGAGAGTCGAGACTTACTTTTGCCATAACCACAGCCATTTCAAATGTCCCCACAGTGTCCATGTTTGCCACTATAATGGGAATTCCCGTGTATGTCTGCTTGGAGTTACGGAAGGTGAAGGTGCGCGTGAGGTCAACCTGCAACGAACAGACACACATTCCGTTAAGTACCCGATTGTAATCTAACACGAGTTTTGCCACAGATTTCAGACCCAGCACGTTTAGACACAGCCTCTTGATTTTCCTCACATTTCCTGTTCCTTTTGTTCCACTATTACATCATTATTTTTTTTTTTTAGAACTTCTGCCTTCCAAACAAGAAAAAAAATTTAAAAGAATGTTTTCTGCATTAAATAGAGCTCTTACTTAAGAAAAAGAATCAAAATAAAATTTAAAAAAAGAGAAGGAACAAAGCAAAAGGGCTTGGAAAGAAAGGACAACGAGGACTCTAGGTTATTGTATACAGAAGTAACCTCAGCTGTTTGTATGGCTGCCTGAGAAACTCAAGTTGAAGTCCTAACTCCACAGAAGTCAGAATTGCAACTTGCTCCGTTCCCAGGGCATAGAGGACTTTGTCCCAGTCTAAGGTAAATGACAATATAAAAAAGTATGCTCTTTTGATCATGGTTACCAGCACTCTTGCCATACAATATGAACAATCATACTTTGGCTTGCTAAACCAAGAAGCTGCTAGTTTCTAAGTTAATGTCTTAAAACTGTATCCGCCTTCACCTTCAAAGTTATTTCTTCTTCAGCACCTTCAAATGATCACGGTAACATCAGGCATTTTTTTCCTTACATCTGCAACAGGTATTATCAAATTAGATCAGTTCCCACTGGCCTACCTAGGATCTTCCTACCTAGGAGAAAAAAAGCTCAAAAGGAAAAAAAAAAGAAATGCACAACTGTAAGATATTAGTTTAGTCTCTAGCCAAAATGAAGGCTCTTTCAGTTTTCATTAATCCTCACTGCAATTTTAACCCAGTAACATTTGGAGACCTGAACTAAACTGAAATCCATCACCAGAAAGAAAGCAACAGAAAAAATACAGGATTTTTTACTATTTATCTAAAACACATTTTGAGCCCTGCCAAACTGCAGGCTAGATTCTGATTAATATTGTGAGGGATTTATTACTGAGTTGTGTAAGAAAAAGAACTTGGTGCCTCAGTGATGAATTGTGAATCAGGATCTCATATAAGCTCCTAAGTGAAGGTTCACACTTTAGTGAACAGGCTAAGATATATCTTAATGGAGACTCTCTCCCATTTACTATCAGAGGTCAAATTCTCCAGCCATCATGGATGACAAACCATTCTTACAGGAATTTCAGTTGCAGCTAACATTAGAGAATAGTTCAAAGAAGATAGGTATGAAACGAGTATGAAGGCTTAATTTACTTTACTCCCTCGTAATACAATGTATTAACTAGAACCAAAGGGGGGGGCAGGGGGAAAGCAAGAGTATCCCACAACCTATTCCACACAGATACCAGCACCAGAACCACTGCCTTACAGTTTTACAAAGGAAAAACATCTCTTTCAAAGGAACTTCAGAAAGGAGAAGAGTTGTGTTTCAGAAAAGACATCAAAATACTGCAAAACAGACACTCACAAGACAAGGCAAGAACTTGCCTTGTAATTTTTTTAGTCCTTCACACCTTTAGCCTCTCCAACATCCCATAGCGGTAAGACAAATTATATGCTGCATAAAAACTACGACCTTTGCCTGGTAATTACATTCAGTGCTTCTTCTTGTTTTATGAGAGACAATCAAAAACTAGCGCTCAGTTTCACCTTCTCCATTCCACTCCTCACTTCATGGACTTTTAGCATATCCTCCACAGCTGCTTCTTCTCTATACTGAATTATCCTAGCATGTTTAGGTTTTTCCTAAGGTGGAAATCAGTCAACATTGATGATCATGCTGGCTGCCATTCTCTCTACCTATTTTTAGCAAATTGTGCTGTTCTTGTGGGCTTAGTCAAATTTACAAAATTTAAATTAATGACTCCCTACAGGACACTTGTCTGGTGAACTTGTAATGGACAGAGCGCATAAGTAAGCCCAGCAAAGGCAAGAACAGGCTATGCGAGTACCAAGACCCCATAGACAGATAACGCTGCTCCCACTCCCATCCTTGCTCTAACCAATTTTGATATCCAAATTCAAGCATCACATTTTCTGATATCTTTTCAAAAGGAGAAAGCACCCATGGAAAGCGAAGACAGTGCAAGGAATCAGAAACAAATACCAACATAGCAAACCTACAAGAAGATCTGCAAACATCCCAAATTGTCCCTCTAGGAAGCTGACTTAACTGTAGTCACTGCATAAAAAGCTATCCTTGCGCAAAACGAGGCATTCACACCAGAGAAGCAGATGCTTGCTGATATAAGCTTCATAGCAGCAGCTTGCTGGGTAACAGGCACTGTAGTATACTGCCTCTGTTCCTCTGCCAGAACTATTTATTTATATTCTTGTTTTGAAGCAGACTGGGGCTGTCCATTTCAGATCTGGCTCTCGCAGACTCTGTTTATCCCTGTTGCCACAGCCTCAGTGATGGTGTCCAATTTCTTAACCTTCATCGGTTTTCACCGACCCCCTCATGACATGCACTTTTTCTCATCTGCAACATTTTAACAGTTCATCATAGCCACCCGTTACAACCCTGCCATATCAGCTCATGTTCCTCCTATCGTTTTCCCTTCCCAGCAGCCCTTCTTTCCACAGCCTGCACGCTGCTAAATATACAAAACACTGCACTTGAAGGAGCCATGTGCCTGCCACTCACTCGGTGGAGCATAGCTCCACCTGTTTGCCAGGCCGGCACAGTGAATTTTAAGGAGGGATCCATAGGTCCCCAAGCAAATGGCTCAGAAGTGCCCACAGGCTTTATGTGCAGTAATTGCATAAGATGAGGAGTTACTTGGACACTGTTCATCGTAAATTAAAAATTACTTGCCAGAGATCAACATTCCACTGAGTGGGCCTCTCTGATCTTACACCTCATGATGGCAAAGAAGTTGTTAGCTGTTGCCCTCAAAATCCCTGGCCATAGGCTCATGGTAAACACAGCCTCCCTGCTTCCCTTTCCCTTTCTACCTCAGTCTCTCTCTTACAACTCCATGTCCCCTGGAGAATACCTTAATCCTCTTTTCATCCCCGAACACAACATAATTCCTTCTTTAGTCAAACTAAATCCTTTGTTAACCTTGGGGTTATGTGGGGTAAACGAGAAGGCACCTTCGATCCTGAGGCAGCCATCTTTTTTTGTGGTGGCAATCGATCCTCATGGGATTGATTTCCTGGGTTCCTTCCCGATCCCTGATGAGAGAAAACTACAGCACTGTTCCGGCTAACAGTGGCCCTGGGCCAGCAGGGACACAGAGCCCCAGGGGGACTACAGGGCTCCGCACACGCAGGTCACAACGGGGTTAAACGCCAGCGAGGGTGAAACGCACCCATCGCCCCAGGTTTGATGGGATTTCCCTTAGCAGCCCCCATGATGGGGTCCCAGCCCGGGGCACCCCGCGCACAGGGAACCGCTCCCCAGCGTCTTCGCAAGGGTTTTTTTGCAACTATTTTTTTTAAAGAGCTCATCAGCTCCTCGGTATCAGCACCGCCCACAGCCCCCGAGGCTGAGGGCAATGCTGCCTGTCAGGTGGCATCACCGGCTTCTGCCGGCCCAAGCTGCGGAGTGGGTAACCGGACACCCCTGTCCTGCACCGCTGCCGCCTCGCCGCCGCCGCCGCCCCCTCCGAAAACGGAGGTCAGCCCCCCGCTCAGCGCCGCAGAGGCACCTGTTAGGAGCAAGCAATCCCCCACTGCCCCCCTTATATTTGAGCTTGAGGAGCGAGGGAGGCCAGCGCGGCACCGGCTTGCGGCGCCCACCGCCCCCCGCTGCGCCGGGGCCGCAGGGGGACACGCCGCGGGCTCCGCAACCCCGGCCCCGTCCTCCCCTCCCGGCAGCAGAGGCATCCCCCCNTGTGCTGGCTGCACCGCCCCGCTCGCAGAGCCGAGCCGAGCCGCGCCGGCCAAAGCCCGCCAGCCACGCACCGAGCGTATTTATAGGGCGCGGGCACGGGGCCCCATCGCTTTATTAGGCGAGGGCTGTTTTTAGCCGAGCGGCTAGCCGGCCCCTGCCCCTTCCCCCGCCGCAGCCACCCCCGCCTCTCCGCCGGGCAGCGTGCGGTGGAGGGCAGACGGGGACGCGGCGGCCGCCCGCAACCGCCCCCCGCG